>CM044964.1:8005735-8371325 GCA_024516035.1 Bactericera cockerelli
GCGATCAATTTGTCAAATGAAGACTACAACCCTTGCAAAAACATTCTCGCTTTGAGTTGATAGTTCGTCACGACATATTTCGAGAAAAAATGTCAACGAGGTCAAAAAACGTAAATACTTTTTGTTAACCCATCCATTTTATGTCCTTACTCAACGTAGCTCAAGAACGGGTCATCAAAATTTCGTGATTGATATCTCAAATGAAAACTTGAACCCTTGCTTAAAACTTTCTATTTTTGAGTTGATACGCCGCCGCCGCGCCGTGGCGCCGTCACGACAAATTTTTTTGTGTCACCCTTCCATTTTTCGTCCTTACCCCGTTTAGCTGAACCCTAGAGATATATTCCCTGATCCAAATGGACCTATAGGTAAAATTTGAGGTTTCTCGAACAATCTGTGTGGATTTGACAACTTTATTATTTAGTTATTTCTTATTGGTCTTAAAATTGTGAATTATTGGGAATTATTTTGATCCCGTGCGTGCCCCCCTAACTTATTGAGTTTTTTTTTTTACGGGATTAGTCTTAGAATTGGGAATTATTTTGGGGCACGTGCCCCCCTAACTTATTGAGATCTTTTTTTTTACGGGATTAGTCTTAGAATTGGGAATTATTTTGGGGCACGTGCACCCTTAACTTAATCAGATCTTTTTTTTACGGGATTAGTCTTAGAATTGGGAATTATTTTGGGGCCTGTGCCCCCCTAACTCATTGAGATCTTTTTTTATGGGATTAATCTTAGAATTGGGAATTATTTTGGGGCCCGTGCCCCCCTAACTCATTGAGATCTTTTTTTTTTACGGGATTAGGTATAATAAAATTTGAGAAACGCCGCTTACCGAAAAAATCTGGGGGGGCACGTGCCCCCCCCTATATCCGCGCATGATTCCTGACCTACATTATAGCGACCATCAGGCCTTTAGTTTGAGAATATTTCAGCAACATCGCCGTGCTAGAAAACTGTTTGAAATACAATAAAATAAAATTATTTAGTATTCTCAGAGAGTACCGGCGGAATGATAAATTGCAAGCTGGTGTTCCGGAAAATAAAAGACCATTACAGGGTGACCGAATATTTTGAAGTAAAAAAAAACCAAGCTGTAGTAAGACACTCGCTTACCGCGAAGAAGGTCCCGGGCTCGACCCCAGAGACCAAAAAAAGTATAAAATAAGTGTAAAATAATAACATTATTTGTTTGTAAGTTTCTGTCACAAGCGCTCGTGTTGACTCAGCACTTGAGAGTGGAGCCAAACCACGGGATGGGCAAGCTGCAACCCAGACCACAAGCGCCTGAAGTAATTTCTGTTTTATTACTACGAAAAAAGGCTGTGAAACAAGCATCTAAAATTAAAAAAATTATAAATAAAAAACCCCAGAGCTCAGAAACTTGAGCTATAAGGTTGCGGACTCCTAACCTGGAGGTCGATGGTTCGAATCGCAACTATGGCCAATATTTAGTAAGGTGCGTTTGACTAATTATTGTGATATCGACACTTACTGTGATTAAATATGAAAGGAGACTGATATGATAATAATTATTATTGTATACATACATGTATCCTATACAAAGTTTTTTATTTAAAATATCTCTCTTTTGAATTTTTTTATATGTATATAATGTACCTACTTTGAAATAAATACTTTGTATACTACATGTACCTATGCTGTATTTATATACATTGTACTCAAAAATGGAAGTTAAGAAACACCCCTTGGACATAGATTTATATTTACCTACGTAATTTCCTCTGATTGTGTTATTATTTACAGGCTAAAAAAACAAAGAGAGAGAGAGATGGAAAGAAAAATAAAGGTGATTGAGATATAACGACTCAGAAAGAGAGAGAAAGAGGAGGTAGGTAATTAAAAATAAGTTGTTGCAACGACTTTACCTTGGGGAGAAGTTTGTTTTAAAAAAATGAGAAGTTCTAAAGAAAATCTTGGGAAAAAAAATGAAAAATTTGTCTGCAGCGTTCTGTTTTCCAATTCTGTAGCTAGGGGGATGAACAGTGATCGAATTAGGTTCGAATCGTTTTTCACTATCTCAGCGCGTTATGTTACCGAGGCGTAACGGTTATGAGTACTGCCCGTCGTCCAGAGATCCTGAGTTCGATCCCCGGTCGAAGCAGATTTTTCTAGCCCTTATACCGTTCTCGAGATATCGTGTTCCTAGACACACACACGGACGCACGGACCAATGCCTGAAAACAATATGAGGCTAAGATTATCGGGGTTAACTGGCAGGAAATGCCAGTTAACCCCGACATTAACTTCGCCCCAGATTACAATACATTGTACATTTAAATTTAAATATGTATTTTTTTTTTTTTTTTTAATATTGTTAATTTTTTTATCTCTGTTAATAATTTAGTGTTGTTTGTATTGTTAAAAAAATAAGGTGTGAAAAAAAAGAAAAAAAAAAAAGATTCGTCCAGAAATGTAAAAAATTGGATAGGTCAAATTTTCGACGAATACAATACCTTCGTTACTATAGGATAAGGAAAGTAAAAAAAGTTATCATATTATTAAGTAGTGTTAATCAATTTAGTGATGTCAAAACTGCTCAAACTATACTATTTTTTTGCAGAATACGCGATCTCCAGGTTACAAGTCTCTGCTTTATCGATCAAGCTGTTGAGATAGGTTATCGCTTAACTATTATTATACAATTTATCATTATACTATTTACATTGTACAAACAGATAATTACAATGAAATAGTATAAAAAATTGGAAACAATATAAAAGAAAAACAGAAAATAAATGTATAAATATATACTAATGACCTAACTAAAAGGCGGGGTTATTGTCTTTGGACATCTCTTCCACCCAACCAAACTTCAGCAACATCCAGCGAGGTTAAGATTTCGTCGCTGGATATTTGTGGCACAATTCGGGCTGAGTTAGGAGCTGAATTGTTATAATAAATAAGTAGCGGCAGATTTGAAAATTTCCTGTGAATAGAGGGTAAAGTCTCTGCCTGGAATAACCTCGACGCTACAAAAAATAATGATAAATGCCAAGCCAAAAAAGGTTTTCTTAATGACCGCACGATTAGCTCAGTTTGCCTTGTAGAAGGTCTCGGGTTCGATACCCAGACGTGACAAAAAATTGTACTAAAAATTTACAGTGTTTTGGATACCTTCCAGTGCGCTTGGGTTGGACCAGCACCTAAATGGGAAGTATTGTGTCACTTCTCGCCCATCAGAGGGAGGCATACTACGCAATGGGTAGGCTACAACAGAGAACACAAACGCCTACAGTAGCTCCTGTTTCATGGCTACGAAATAATAAAAAGAAGACTGTGAAACATTTTTTCCTCGAAAGTCCTTCCTCATATTCTACATATCTGTTCTATAAACACACTTTCTATAAACACTTCTGGAGAATGCCCTCAGCTGGACTATCCATAGAATTACAGGGACAAGTGGACCCTTCAAAATGAAAAGCCCTACTGCGACCATTCTCAAGAAATAACTACTTAGTGCGCATAAAACTTACCCCTCTCCAACAGATGCATTTTCCAGAACGACTTCCAAGCCGAATATGCATCCCCTTGCACTTGCATTCATAAATTCAAAGGCTGCAAAAAAAAGGAGGCATTTTTTTTACATTAAAAAAGCTTGAAATTTATTATTTGAAAGAAAAAGAAGAAATGAGGAAAATTTCTTAGGCAACATTTTTTTTCCAATTTTTTTTTCTTCTCTATTCTGTGCCCATGCCTTTTTTGCTGTAATATTTTTTGGCTCCTCCTCCATCTTTCTCTCTCTCTTTCCTCTATCTATCTCTCTCTCTCTCTCTCTCTCTCCCTCTCTCTCTCTCTCTCTCTCTCTCTCTCTCTCTTTTCCTTTCCCTTCTTTTTTTTGGTACGTGCTCTTTTCTGCAATAAAAACTGGGAGAGAGACAGAGAGTAAGAGGAAAAAAATCTGGAAATTGCATTTCTCTAGGCTTTTTTGTAATTTTCTAGAATAAAGGAAAAGATGGAGAAGGAGGGACGAAGTTTATGGGGGGGAGAAAGTAGGAGTAGAAAGGGGGAGATAGGAAGAGGGAAGGAGAAGGAAAGATGACGGTGAAACAGAAGGAAAGAGGTGGATAAATGGGGATAGTACAGAGGAAAGAAAGGAGGGAGAAAAAGAGGAATAGTGAGAGAAAGAGAAAGAAGAAGAGAGGGAGAGAGAGAGAGAGAGAGAGCACAAGAGCTATAGGAGAAAGGAAGGGTAAGGGGAAGAGAGAGAGAGAGAGGACAAGAGCAAGAAGAAAGGAAGGGTAAGGGGAAGAAGAAAGAGTGATATATAGAGGGAGGTAGAAGGGAGGAAGATAAAGAAAGATATAAGAAAGATATGAGAGAAAGAGGGTGATATAAGAGAAGAGAAGGAGCTGAAAGAGAAATAGACAACGAAGGAAAGAGAAAGATGTGTGGAGGGAAAGAGGAAGGAGAGAGAAAAAGGGATGGATAATAAGGTGGTGGGATCAGAGGGATGGGGAGGGGAAGAAGTAATAAAGAGAATGAGAGAGAAACAAAAAGAGACAGAAAGAGAGAGAGTGATTGAAAAAGGGATATTAGTGAGGGAGAAAGAAAGTGCGAAGGAAGAAGAGAGAGAGAGAAAGAGATAGTTAGAGAGAGAGAGGGATTGAAAGAGGGATAGAGAGGGAGAAAGAAAGTGCGAAGGAAAGAGCGAAAGAGAGGGAGATAGAGACTAAAAAGGAAGTAGATAGAGCTAAAGAGAGAAAAGGAGAGAGAGAGAGAGAGAGGGAGGGAGGGAGATACTAAAAAGGAGGTAAGAGAGGAAGAGAGAGAGAGGCTGAATAGGAAATAAGAAAACTTCCCTTTTTCCAATATTGCGTTGGGAATTCCTCGCGTCCCGTTTTTTTATTCTGCTAATTTTCGTCTTAAAAAATGTCTTCCGCACTTTACAAGGAGTTGTTTTAAAAACTCTTTGCGTCGAGGAGTCTAGGATTATCGTGCAAACTAGGATTATTATCATGAGCCTAGGATTATTTTCGTCAGGCTAGGATTATCATCGTGCCATCTAGGATTACTAATATTGTTGTTAGAGTTCCATTCAAGGAATTCCAAAAAAGAAGAGAGAAAAGAAAGAGATTGAAAGATAAAGAAAGAGCGAGGTAGAGAGATAGAGGAACGAGAGAGAAAGATAAAAAGATAGGTGAGAGAGATGAAATATGGTAATATTAGAAAACCAAAGCAGAATTGGGAGAGAGAGAGAGAGGGAAGGATAGATTAAGGGAGGGAGAGAGAAAGAAAGATAAAAAAGGTAGAAAGTAAAATGGAAAGAGAAAGATAAAGGGAGAGAGAAAAATAAAGAGAGAGAGAGAGAGATTACTCTTGTTTGTGCTATATATCTTCATTTCTTTTCTCTACATAGAATCATCATATTCACTTGTTTAAAGACATATTTCCTTCTCCTGCCATCTCCTTCTCTGAAATTATCTCCCTCTCTCCCTGAAATTATCTCCCTCTCCCTCTCTCCCTGACATTATCTCCCTCTCTCTCTCTGAAATTATCTATCATTCTCTCTCTATCTCTCTCCCTCATCCTTCTCCTTCTCTCTCCCCTTTTTCCTCACTTGACACATATCTCTGTCTCTCTCATTCCCTTCACCCCCCCCCGCCCCCCCATCCCTCTCTCCATATGATGTCTCCTTCCGTCTTAGTTCAAGCTAAGTTCTATTTCTAATTACTGGAAGATTTTTTTTCCTCACTTCCCCACTTTCGTTTTCCTTCGCCCCTCTCTTTCTTCTTCTCTTCTTTCTCTCTGTATTTTGTACGGGACAGAAAAGCAGAGAAATGGGAAATAATTAAGGGATACAATTAATGGACGAAAGAGAGAGTGAGAGAGAGAGAGAAAGCGAGAATGTGTAGGGATAGAGAGAAAAAGGAAATGAAAGAGGGAGAGAGAGAGAGAGAGACAGAAAGACAGAGAGAGAGATAAAGCGGAAGATAAAAGAGAGAGAAGCCAGCGTCGATGGCATGTTGAATACACCGGTTCCCTTCAGAACACCGAAGTTAAGCGACATCCAGCGAGGTTAAGACTTGGATGGGTGACCATTCAAATTCTAATTCTCGTGACGCTGGCTTTTCCCGGCCCCACTCAGGCTGGGTGAGGTCAATGTGAGTAGCAGGTTTGTGAGTTTCCTGCGAATGGAGGGTAAAACCCCCGTCGTGATATGACCATGGCAGTTCAAAGCGACGTTAAACCCCACTAAAAAAAAAAAAAAAAAAAAAAGAGAGAGAGAGAGAGAAAGACAGAGAGTTGCTGAGAAAGAGATAAACTGGGAAAGAGGGAGAGATAAAGACAAACAGAGAGAGAGATAAAGTGACATAGATAGAGGGAGAGAGAAAGACAGAAAGAGAGATAAAGTGGGAGAAAGAGAGAGGGACAGATAAAGTTGGAAAGAGAGAGAGAGAGGGAGAGAGAAAGACAGAAAGAGAGATAAAGTGTGTGAGAGAGAGAGAGAGAGAGAGGGAGAGATAAAGTGGGAGGGAGAGAAAGAGAGAGTGGGAGAGATTGAGATAAACCGGGAGAGAGATGAAAAAAGTATGGAGGTGTAAGAAGATTTTTGTTTGGAACATGATAAGTAGTGAAGGTTTCATGATCTCTTTCCGAGAAAACATTGAATTGGGTTTCTCGAAATAGATTAGGGTTTTCACCAAACAAATGAGGGTTTTCTCAGAACCCACTACCTTGTTTTCGAACACATCAATTTTTTTTTTTGTTTTTTTTTTTTTTTTTTTTAAATATGTGTATTTAAATATCAATATATTATTTCTCGATCTCTTTCCGAGAAAACATTGAATTAGGTTTCTCGAAATAGATTAGGGTTTCTCGAAACAGAAAAAATATGTTAATATTTTTTCACAGCCTTTTTTATTTCATAGCCGTGGAACAGGATCTACTGTAGACGCTAGTCTGCCCATCCCGCAGTATGCTTCCCGTCTGATGGGCGAGAAGTGACACAATACTTCCCATTCAGGTGCTGGGTTTGACTCTCCATCTACTGAAAACGCACAAAAACCCCCTACAATATACTCACTGGGCATGGCTTTTGCGTGGGTAGCTCAGGCTGTGTTGGGCTGGGAATTGCCGAAGCCGAGAGTTGGGAATTGAATGGTCACTCATCCCAGTGGACGTTGCTTAACTTAAGAACTTGTGTATTCCGTGTTCCATCGAGGCTGGCAGGAGGAGATGTAAAAATAAAAAGAGAGGAGAGAGGTAGAGAGAGGGAGAGAAGGAGATAGAAAGAGAAAGAATGGGAGAGCGAGAAAGAAGGAGAGGGAGAGAAAGAGGGAAAGGAAGTCAGAGAGAGAGAGAGAAGGAGAGGGAGAGAAAGAGGGAAAGGAAGAGAGAGAGAGAGAGAGAAGGAGAGGGAGAGAAAGAGGGAAAGGAAGAGAGAGAGAGAGAGAGAAGGAGAGAGAGGGAGGGTGGAAGAGGCAGAGAGAGAGAGAGAAAGAGGGAAGGAGAGAAAGGGTGGATAAGTCAGATAGAGAGAAGGAGGAAGAGGAGGAGGAAGTGTAAGGAGGTGATTGCATGTAGAAAAGGAAATGATGTTTTTCGCTGTTAATTATTCTCCTTTTGTTTATTCTCTCACTTCTCCTGCTCATGATTTCTAATATCTACATAATTATGTATTAGACATAATATTGACACATATAATATACATATATAATTATGTATTAGAAATCGGAAGTAGGCATTGTGTTTGTTTTATATGCACAAAAAAAAAAAATCTTCGATTAATTTTCAAAATACAGTAGAAATCGGTTATAACGAACTTCAAGGGACCGGAGAAAATTGTTCGTTATAGCCGATTGTCACTATAACCGATATATCGCTTATAGCGAACTTGTTCGCTATAAGCGATATTTATTGTCTATAAAGAACAATGTTTGTTATAAGAGATAATATGTACATATGTAGGTACATATGTACTTTTATCTATATAGGGTATAAAAGGTACAATACAAAAGGTTCAATCGTAAAAGATTTTCTAATAGACATTTTTTTAAAAACAAAACTTTTACTAAATAAAACACAAATGCAATTCACGATTCACGAAACACTAAAATAAAACAAGAAATGAAAAAAAATTATGTAAAAGATTTTCAGGACCTAGTAAAAAGCAATCGACAAGTTTGTGCAGGATAAAACATGTTTTCTATTTTATTCTTCATAGCAAAAAAAAAAAAAAAAAATGTTTGTTATAACCGATAGGAAGTTGGTCTGGGGACTTCAAAATTTGTTCGCTATAGCCGATTTGTTCATTATAGCCGATGTTCGTTATAATCGATACATATGTTAATTTTCCATAAGACTCCAAGGGACCAAAGATTTTGTTCGTTATAGCCGATTATTCGTTATAACCGGTGTCGTTATAACCGATTTCTACTGTATAAGAATTCTGGACGTTTCATAATCCTGGACCTTCTGAGCAACTTTGTTTCGTTGTGTGTCTGTCCTATATGCATGCCTTGCAATGCGTAAGTCTCAACTTCTGAACGGAATTGAACGAAATTTTGTACAATCAAAGAGACGTAAAATTGAATAGAAAGTCTAAATATGCAAGAAAATCTTCGATTTTTTTTGTGAAATTAAATAAGGTGTTTTGACTAATATTGTCGCATGGACCACCCTGTAGATATTTTCTGAAACCACCATACGGGTACTTGAAATTGTCTAAAAATCAACGGGGAGTCCAAATCTGAAAAAAAAAAAAAAAATAATAATAATCAAAAGCCATTTTCAATTTTGTGTCTACACCTACATACTTTTTATTTCAAGTCTAAAAGTCTTAAAAGTGTGGACACTGGACACCAAATTGAAAATTGCTCAAAATTCCTGTTTTTTACTTGTTTTTCCCCCAATTCGAAGTCTTCGTTCAATTTCATACAACTTTGAGTACCCACATGATAGTTTAAGAAGAGTAAAAAAATAACCTCAACGAGCCTGGACTGGGTCGGAATTGTCAATTTTAATTTGGAAGGTAAAAAAGGGGTTAAAAAATTGTCTTACCATAAAAATATGTTGAGTAAAAAATAACCTCACCAACTCTGGAACGGGCAGGAAATTTCAACCCCACACGTGTTTTTCTTTGAAAGATAAAAAAATATTCTAAAATTCCAATAAATATCATCGAACCAGTAAGTTGTGTGGGCAAAAAATAACCTCACCACGCCTGAGTCAGACAGGAAACGCCAACGACACACGTGCTCTTGAAACTCTTGAGGGTGAAAAAAAAAATTGGTGAAAATTTCTAAAAACTCACGGCAAACAGGAAAAGTTGTGCAAAAAAATGAAGGAAATTAAGACCAAGCAGAAGATAAAGAGACACACAATCAGAGGGGAGGTGATTTTGAGAAGGACAAAATTAAAAGCTTGAGGAGGAGAAACAGAGGAGAAAAAGAGAAAAGGAGGAAAAAGAGGAAAGATTAGTGGACAAGGAAGAGAGGAGAGGACAGAGCGGGTTAAAAGAAGGCAGAAAAATGTTGTGATTGGAGGGAGAAGAAAGCTAGAGAGAGAGGGAGAGAGAGGGAGAGAGGGTGAGAGAGGGAGAGAGGGTGAGAGAGAGAGAGAGAGAGGGTGAGAGAGGATGAGAGAGGGAGAGAGAGAGAAAGAGAGAGGGAGAGAGAGGATGAGAGAGGGTGAGAGAGGGTGAGAGAGAGGAGAGAGGGAGAGAGAGGATGAGAGAGGGTGAGAGAGGGTGAGAGAGAGAGAGAGAGGGAGAGAGAGAGAGAGGGAGAGAGAGGGTGAGAGAGGATGAGAGAAGTGGTGGAGGAGAAGAGGGGGTTGAAGGGAGGGGTGAGGCAGAAAAAAATAGTGATTGGAGGGGGAAGGAGGGTACAGAGAGAGAGAGAGAGAGACGAAGGGGGGAAGAGAGAAGTAAGGGAGGGTACAAAGAGAGAGAGAGAGAGAGTGGCGAAGGGGGGTAGAGTGAAGAGTGGAGTGAGGGGAGGAGAGGGAGAGGGGGAGAGGGGTGAAGAGAAGAAAGAGGAGAGAGAGGGGTTAAAAAATGCGGAAACCTTCTGATTTTATGAGGGATTTTCAGTTTTTTTTTTTTTCACCCTTTTCGTCTCCGTGTGTTTTTTTTGCGTGGATATTTTTTTCTGGGCTTTGGGGGCGGCTCAGACATTGAATTGTCAAGAATGGTCCACCCGAATGGGAAGTATTGCGTCGCGACGGAAATGATATACTGCGGGATGGGCAAGCTACAACACAGACCATAAGCATTACCTATATGCACTAGTATAGGTAAATTTCAGGCACTTTTTTAGTTCCGGTAAAAAAGCTGGTTGGTACATATAATGATTGCTAACCCGTGGGTTCGAAACCCAGCCGGGACATGACAAGTTATCCTTCCAATTGTGATTTTTACCACATAATAATGAGCTCAATACTGCTGGAATCTTCTTCTTCTTCTTCTTTTACTCTGTCTTATCCCGCTTAAGCAAGTTCGACGTTGTTCAACCTCATGGTTAAGGTTGGTTGGTTTGGGCACATTTTACGGCTGAATGCCCTTCCTAACGCCAACAATTCTATATGATTTGACGTCCTGGGTTGGGCCGGAACTGCTGGAATAATGGGGCTTAATAGTCCTAATCGGGCAGTATAAATAAGGCGATATTATTTTTATTATTATTTAAATAAGGCGATAGTATTATTATTACCTATTTGGTTTGTATCTTAATCGAGTCCGTTATACGACCTTTTTGGAAAAATGATCAGAGATTTTCCAGCACTAGAATGTCCTCTAGAATCTCTATATATAAAACAGAAAAAAGGACTACCTACCTACCTACCTACCTACCTACCTATGTTTGTTTGTTTGTTTGTCCGGAGTTGTTTAGCCAAAACGGTAAGAGATAGCGAAAAATGTCTCAGAATTGACCCCCCCAAAACCATTATCGCTTTGTCCAGAAAAATTATAAAAAGTTCAAAAAGGCATTGCTGTCCAGCAGTACGGCCATGCCTTAGTAAATTTGAAATTTAGTCCCGTTGCAAAGCACGGGCAAACGGCTAGTTGATTATAAAATGTTCTATATGAAAAGAAACATGAACACCTTGTATAGAGTATTTTTTAAAAACTTTTGAATGGGAATCAACCCTTGCTAATAAATTTCAGCTTACCCTAGGTTAGTGCGTAATTATATATGAGAGCGTTCAAAACGTGCATTTAAATGCGAAATATTCGCGAAAATACAATAACAGCCCCAGCGTGCCTATTTGCATGCGCAAAAATAATGCAAGCCTGAACAAGTTTGGTAGAACTTAAAAAAATGAGGGAAATTCAAAGAGGGGAGAGAGTTTGAAAGTAAATGAAAGCATATATTACATAAATACACATGTTATGTATATATATTTAAATAGGTACATAAGACAGTAATTTACTTATATGTGCGTACTGCGTATAGATGTATGTAGACAGCTATAAATACGTTGTAGGTATGTAAATGCACACATAGTATACAATATTAGGTAATATTGTACATTATAGTATACATGCATAATTTTATACGTGTGTATAGTAGCACGGGTAGGGGTTATGAATTTGTTCTTTTAGGGATAAGAGATGGGTCGTAAGGAGTCAGACTCCGTGGCGTAACGGTTGTGACTATATACTGCCCCTAGTACAGAGATCCTGGTTTCGATCCCTGTTCGGAGCAGATTTTTCACACAGAAAATTCTGTTCCCTCCGTGCTTGTGAGTCTGGAATTGCCAGCCCTACCCAGGCTGGGTGAGGATATTGTGGGTAGCTGGTACGATTCCCAGCGAATGGAGGGTAGAACCCCTCCTAATCCAGGACGTTTAATCATATAGAATCGTTGGCGTTTGGAAGGGCATCCAGTCGTAAAAATGTGCCACAACCAACTAACCACAACCGTGATAAGACAGAACAAAAGTAGAAGATGAAGAAGGATGGGTTGTAAGGACATGTAATCCTCCCATCCGGAATTTTGACCACATAATAATATGTCTTGGGCTTACTACAGAAACAATGGGACTTATTAGTCCTCATCGAGCAGCATGATTAAGGCAATATTATGATTTCTACATTAAGAAGGAGTTGTATTAGTATTAGTGTCAGCTTTGTAGGTTTGCCTGAAGAAAACTGAGATACTACATAGAGGATACAACGTACATACATGTGTACTTGCTTAGCAGAACTAAAGAAGTGCTTGAAATACCTACAATGACCTGCAAAATCTTTATGATATTATTCTCTTCGGCTTTGAAACCTATGGCTCTTTTAGGCCAAGTGCTTTGGAAATGTTCAACTGTCCAAAACCTTGGTCCTTGAGACAAAGGACAGACACGCCGGGAAATGGCAAAGGCTTAGTTTCGCTGTTCAAAGAGGTAACGTTGCCTCAGTGCTGAGACTGTTGAGTATATTACTGCCTCGGGAAGATGACCTTGGAGAAGTGTTTTATGTGTTGTGAAAAAAAGAAAATGTTCCTATTCACATAAAAAAAAAAAAAAAAAAAAAAAAAAAAAATACACCATGGTCATTGGTCATATTTATCCTGTTTTATTTTAGGAATACTATTCTCAGAATCCGACTATCAGATGCCTTAAGACAGAAGGAAAAGAGTTCGATGAGATTTTTTTTTAAGATAATTAAAATTTATGTCAGGTAGGTTTTTTTGTGGACGATTTGCAAAACCTACGCCTCTCCGGGGAAGTGCACCCGGAAATGTTTAATATACTTCAGGTATTTTCACTTTCCAAATGTTACAGAAAGGAAAGTACATAATTGAATAATCCAAAATTTTCGATAGTCAGTTTTCAGTGTCAAAACACGTTTTAGGGTCCCCAGTCCCTTAATCTGTCTGTCTATCGGTCTGTATGTAAACAAGTTATCTCATGAACGGTAAGAGCTAGAGATTTGAAATCTAAAAGACATCGTTAATGAATAGGACGCGGCACAAAACTTTTCGATAAATCGGTGCCACTAATGGCGCCGTTTGCCGGTTCTGGCGAAACGATAAAAGACCCAATTTTTATAGGTACTTTTTCTTACAATGAAAAAATAATAGGGTTCTAGTCTGTTAATTTTTTTCATAATATATGTTGAACTTTTTGGACCACGGCCCCAATTTTTGGGGGGACCCACTCTGACTAACTTTTTTTATTATTCATCTTAGATGGGGGTTGTGACATATCAAATCCAATGATTTTTGAAGTGCTGATTACGAACTTGGCGTTATTTTTTTTTTTTTTTTTGCTATCTCTTACTGTTGAGTCTCACCAGTGGCGGAATTTGGCTTCTTCTTGGGGAATAAGGAAAACCGTGTGATGTCGCACCAGATTATATTTTTTAACAATAAAAATTAAATATTGAACTCTATTATACCTCTTTTGGTCAATACGGTAGAAAACATGTGTTCCAGAGTCGAATTATGAAACAGGATTCAAGATAAGTCTCACAACTCGGGCTATAGTGCGCTGTGATTGGTTGACGTAAATGAACTTTGAGTTAGGATTACTTGGCAAAGTAGTAGAAAACATCTTACTAAATAATAATAGTAATAATGTGATTCTTTTTGTCACATCACTAAAATATTTCACAATTTTTTTGTGGTTAGGGCAGAATTATAGGACTT
Source organism: Bactericera cockerelli (assembly GCA_024516035.1). Classification (NCBI taxonomy): domain Eukaryota; kingdom Metazoa; phylum Arthropoda; class Insecta; order Hemiptera; family Triozidae; genus Bactericera; species Bactericera cockerelli. Next base: position 8,019,349 of record CM044964.1, read on the forward strand.
TTCCGTATATCTTTAATATCCCAATATCTTATTTTTGCCTATAATTCCACCACTGGTTGCTACTAATTTTTCCTCACGCGGTATGAGTGGACCCCGAAACACCTTACTAAATAAGAAGATATGAGAGTTGTGCAAAATTCCAAATATCAATTTTTGACATTTTCAACTCATTGCGTCACACAGCTTTTTTTTACTATTCTTTAAGGTCATCGATCACATCTTTTCCTTTGAGTTTTTTTTTTTTTGTCTTAACTTTTTTCTTCTTAAATATTGGTGCCATTGCAGACGGTTCCTTCGGATTATTACTTCCCACCAATTTCTAATACTAGAAATCGGAAGCATTGTGTTTGATTTTGTAAAAAAAAAATTGCTCCGATTTCATTTTTTTCAATGTTTCTGGACGTTTCATAACCTCGTGAGCAATTTTGGTTGTGTGTCTGTCTGTCTGTCGGTCAGTTAAAAATATTCCTTGTAACGTGCAAATCTCAGAAACCACTGAACTTCGAGTTATAACATTTGTTTCTTGTACGACTTAATGGTTTGTCATTATTCGTTTTAAGCGTTTTGGGACGAATTGACCATGTGATTGACAGCAACTTTGAACCCAATAAAATTTCATTTTTATTTTTTTAAGCACAATTCAGTTTCGTTGCAAATCATTTCATATTAGGTACATATAGGATTGAAAAGTATTAGGAGCTGTCACAAAGAATTTGGAAAACTTTCGAAAAACATTCAATCTCCCGAAATCTATGATTAATGAGACATTGTTGTCGCATGTCACAACTATTCGCGGTTCTTGTCGCATAATTCATAACCACCTATACAAACCATACTGAAAATAACCATCGTCATTGTCTACTTCAAAACACAAGTAACAAGAATACTGTGTCTTATGACAAGCATCGATAGTGATGTCAGTTGTTTGTAAAAAAAAAAAAAAAAAAATCACAATGGTAGGTAATGTCAAAATTACTCAAGGTCGCCTTTTATTTTTCTTTTTTTTTAAGCTTTATTAGGAGGACAAAGTACAAGTAACAGTATAAAATTAAGAAAAGAAAAAGAAAAACAAACAAATGACAAAATTAATAAGTAAAAAAGAAAAAAAAAAGAAAACAACAATAATGTCCTACCTAAAGGGCGGGGTTATTGCCTGTGGCAATCTCTTCCACCCAACCCTTATTTTTTTAGCTTTGTTATTTAGCTCGAGCCTGAAGGTCGCTGGTTCAAGCTCCGTGGGTATGGTTAATATTTAGTAAGACGATTCTTCTTCTTCTTTCATTCTGTCTTATCCCGCTTGGGCAGGGTTGACGTTGTTCAACCTTATGGTTGAGGTTGGTTGGTTTTTGGCACATTTTTTCACGGCTGGATGCCCTTCCTAACGCCAACTATTCTATTTGGTTTTAACGTCCTGATTTGACGGGGGTGTTACCCTCCATTCGCTGGGAATCGTACCAGCTACCCACATCAACCTCACCCAGTCTGGGTAGGGCCGGAAATGCCAGCTTCACATGTACGGAGGGAAGAGAATTTCCTGTGAGAAAAAAATGCTCCGACCGGGGATCGAACTCAGGATCTCTGGACTACGGGCAGTAGTCACAACCGTTACGCCACGGAGCCTTTGGCTTGCTCCTACTATTACCTGAAAAATATTATGTACTTAGTTCTTATATACGTACATTTCTAAAGAAATACACTATATTATCTTCTGGATTATTATTATTATCTAACCTGGTTGCAGGATCTTCCGTGAAATCCTTACAATTAACCCTGCGACCTTATTAGTTCTATTGATGGTATTTTGATTCTACATATTTAGTTTTAACGTTCTGATTTGATATGGATAGTCAGAACGGAGGTTTTACCCTTCTTACGCTGGGAATCGTACCAGCTACCCACATTAATTTTCTTTTCTTGAATTTTCTTCGACAAAATAATCTGTCCTAACCGGGAATTGCACTCGGTATCTACAGAGGCTGGATAGAATATGTATTAAAAAAAAAAGAAAAAAAGAAAGTAACTCAATATTTCCGATTTCTAATGTCAGAAATTTCTCGGAAGTTACATTATTATTATTATTATAATGAAATTTTAGCTTCCTTTGGTTTTGCAATGCTGGAAATACAATGGTCAGTCAGTTGATGAGGGTATATAAATTTAAGAAGTAGGTATATTAAATATGTATATAAAAAATAACAGACCGACGGACCGACAGACCGACGGATTGACAGACCGACAGACGGACACAAAACCAAATTTGCTCAGAAGGTTATGAAACGTCCTGAAATATGAAAAAACAATCAAATCGGAGCAAAAAAATATTTCTTTTTACAAAACCGAACACAAAACTTCCGATTTCTAATATTAGAAATTTATCGGAAGTATAATATCTACGAGACAAACTAGCCCAGACAAACGAGCTGACCACTCAGCATCCAAAGTTTAAAAATGCCAAGCCGCCAATTTCCTTTGGAAAAAAAAGTAATTTTAATGAATTTTTTCAGTAAGGCCTCTAGATTTTTCCCATGCAACTTTCAGTTGAAAAAAATCAAATTTCTTCCTTTTTCTCTCCTCTAAACATTTTTATTTTAGAAAAATTTAATAAAAAATTGAAAATTGGTGAAGCAGAAATAATATATTTCATTTTTTTTTCGCTATCTCTTCTAAACCTACAGAATTCGTATTTTTCGAAGAGTGCATCAGTCCTTGTTTCTATCCCCATTTATTTTTTATGGCCATTTTTTTTTCTCTGGAGATATTTTTTAAAAATGCACCCATACAAATTGTGCCTGTAATCCAATATTTTTATTTTATGATCATAAATAGGTATAGATGAAGGTAGTATATATAATGGACTCTGATAGCCTTATCCAAAGGTACCTTACTAAACAGTGGATAGTTGGATACTAACTAAACAGTTATAATTATTATAATTATTATTATTATTACTATTGCAACAATAAAAGATATACCTCATAGGTGTTATATGTATGCACGCTTACTTTTATCTACCACATGGTTTTATTATCTATTAAAAAATCTAATGTATTAAAAAAAAAAATAATCATTTATATCATGTACCTATAGCATACCTACATACAAGAATGCATATTGAAAAGCTAAAAAAAAAAAAAAAAAAAAAAAAAAAAAAAAACAATAAAAATACGCAGGTGTAGGGAAGGTAGGTACTCTACAAATGAAATGGAAATGGCCCAAAAATCTAATATCACATTGATACTTCAAATTTGGAATTTGGAAGACAAAAAGCGAACACGGTAGCACCGGTAGCACATTGCTATAGATCGATAAACCCGGAGACTTACAATCTGGAGGTCAATGGTTCAAGTCCCCAGTCAAGCAAAAAATTAGTGAAGTGAGTTTGAGTAGTTGTGATATCACAATTACGATTACCATAAATACGAACTAATGGCATCATAGCAATTTCGAATTACCTAGCTCGTTGTAATGCTCACATGGTTCCTGGGTTGGTATGCTTTGAAATACTTAAATAGGTACTAAAAAATCTACTCTGAAACTCAAAGCCGGCGCTGTTACAAGAACAAGAAAATCAAGTACAACATTATAAAAAAAAGTTTAAATAACAATAATTATAACACTCATTAGTGGAAGGAAACAAACAGGCAAGGGTAATGCTTAAAGCATTTTCTATCACCTAACCCTCAGAGTCATAAAATTATGTGGTCACAAACTCAAATTAATGAGTCGTGCACTGGGTGGGATTCGAACCAACGGACCCCTACGCTACCTGAATTACCAGACTAGCGCGTTAACCACTGGTCGTTGCCCACTCTACAACTACTCCAATTGTCCTCACAAGGTTATTAGGGTCCCCGACATCCAAAGTACAGATGTAATGTAATCTAACAATGTATATTTATTTTAGTTTTTTTACAATTTTTGTGGCTCTCTTCCTAAGGAATACTTCTAAGGATCCAAAAAAATTCCCGACCCTCACCTCTCCTCTTGCCGTCATTCGAACCCGGGTCACCTGGAGTGCCGCTAGGCCAAAGGGTGTACTTGACAGTCAAAATAAAGCACTACTAATAGTTAATGGTATAGTATTCTATTATAGAAACTAACTCATATCTCATGGGTACGTTATTATGGAAGAATGAGCATAGCAACAACATAAAAATGGTAAACAATAAACCACACCAACATCAATAAAATTTAAAATTAAGTTATCATATTTGTGTTAATCACTTACGTGATATCACAACTACTCAAACTCGCTTTACTAAATCCACGCTGAAACCGTGACTTGAACCACCGACCTCCAGGTTACAAGTCCATCGCCTTACCGTTCAAGCTACTGAGGTCGGTAGCAACAACCTAACATTAGCAACAAAAACACGCGGAAGCAACGCGCTGTACGCAGCACCAACGCGGAGCTCACAGCGAAGGAGCAACAAAAGCAGACGAAAAAAAAACTTTCTCAAAAAAAGTTCGTACCAAAATGCATTTCCCCTCAAATCTTAACGAAAAAAAAAGTTAGGAGAAGAAGACGTACTAAAAAAAACCTTAAAACGTATACTAGTTGCGTCACAGACAAAAAGTGACGTCACATTTTTTTTGAATGCAAGAGCAATAATAATTGCATCTTGTCGATTCCTCGCGTTGCACTTCGCGAATGCAGGGAACCGAGTGCGACATGGACTTAGGTTATGTTGATGTTTGTACATAATTTTTTTATAATGTTATTTTTCTGTAAATAAAAATAAATAAAAAAATGTTTTTTTAGCGTGAAAAAATTTAACTATTTTTTTTACATTTCCCATTTTTTTTTCGAAGTGTTTTTTAAACGTAATTTTCTGTTCCGTAGCAATGTCCGAGTCTTGTACCTACAGTCGCTGTGTGTTGGAAAAGCGGCTGATCAAACGACAACTTCAGTCGTGGAATCGAACGATGGTCCAGATTTGTGGTGAGTTAAATTTGACATTTTTTTGCGACATCCGCCGAAAATGTGCCGGAATTCGTTTCGCTTTTTTTGCTTTAAAAAATATTTTCACTATGTTTTTCTCGTGGTTTTTATTTTATTCAAAACCTACATCAACAATCCATTGTTTACACCTCGGTATAGCCACTATCCGCGAGCCATTCACACAAAGCAACATGACAGACAATAAATTCGCGATTATTTCTACATCAAAATAGTCATGTTTTGGCAAATTGCATCTTCTTGCGAGAGAGGAATTTTTTTTGTCTTGGCAATTTTTTTCGAAAATTAGTCAGAAAATAGATGTTTCCGAGAAAATTACCTTGAAAGTTTCGGATTCGTACAAAACTCATTTGACCTTGAGCGGAGTGTTCTGATTGGCTGGATGTCTGACTAAGTAGGTTCCCGTCGCTTGCAATGAGCGCTGAATGCAACTCGCGATTCTGAATTTCTGACTTGAACATCAATTTCTGAACTGCATTCAATGTTATTATTGCTATCATTATTTCGACTACTATCAATAGCATCATCAATATCATTGTTTTGGATATCATTAATACAACAGTATCATCATTATTATGATGACCATCTTTTATAGCATGATTATTATAATGATAATCTTCTTTAGAACATGATTATAATTCGTAATAACATTTGTTTTTTTTTTATTATTTTTATTAAATTATTCTATCATTATTTTGAATATAAATTATATGATATCTTCTTTATGACATGATTATCATTCTTATTTACATTTTTTAGTGCAGTTTTTGCTTGTTATTTTCATTAGATTACCTACTTACTTCTTATTTTATTATTATGATCATATGTTATGTTGTTTATCATTAGTATTGCTGTTACTTTGTATTGTGAATAACTATCTTCACCATACCATTTTATATTTATTAAATTGTTTTTTAAGGTTATTTTTTTAAATTAACTTAGATTCCTAGGTACTATTGTTTTATCATTATAATATTTTTATGAAATTAAACAAATTATTGAACTAATCTTCATTAGTATCAATAAAGTTTTTTTTTTATTATTGTAGTTTTTTTTATCAATTATTTTATTTATTGTTATAATTATGTATTATCAATATCATTGCTACCATTAGGTGCTAACAATAATATCTAATGATAATTAAAATATTTTTAATTTTGTAAAGTCACTTTCATTATTTCAAATTTTATGAAGATTGTGGTCATGACTTATTTATTTTCAAGATTTTGGTTGACAAGATTGATTGTTTGATTTTTTTTTATCTGACAGATCAAGATACCACAGAGTTTTTGAATAATTATATATTTTGATCCCTTCATATCAGTTTTAAGAGGTTTTTATGCAATTACCTCCATGTGTTCAGGATGCCAATCCCTGCTACTCAAATTTGCATCTGATTGTCGCTAAACAGCACCAAAACTGATTGTGGCTTTATCATGTACTAGCGGGCTGTCGCCCGCTTTGCGGGCCGAGGCATGGCCGTGAAAGCAAAAAGTCCTTTTTCGCCAATGGCAGGTGTTGTAGTGGGAATTTCAAAAAATCCCGTCTTATTGCACATCTAGACTATAAGACAAAGCTACCTACCAAATTTCAGCTTCCTAGGACTTACCAGTTCAGAGAAACAGTGATGATCAGTCAGTCAGTCAGATCAGTCAGCCAGTGACTTTGACATTTATATATTAAGATTTTCTAAAAACAAACCAGCTTTGTCCCAGTACAGCGTCTCAGGAATGGATTTTCAAGATTTTTTGTGTCCATCCCGGTAGCTCAGTGGTAAAGACGGCACTCTGTGGCACTCCAGAGATTCCAGAGGTCGCGGGTTCGAAACCCAGCCGGAACAAGACAAGATATCCTCCCATTTGGGATTTTAACCACATAATATTACGTCTTGGGCTTACTGCTGGATTAATGGGACTTAATAGTTCTCATCGGACAGTGTAAAAAGGCGATATTATTATTATATTTTCGCTTTCTTTTCGTACATTTTTTTATTTATATTAAAAAAATTAAAGGTATATTAAGTTTGACTTTCTGTTATTAGAATTGATATCGGAAGTATTTTTTTTTATTATTATTTTTTTTTTTTCAGCTCAAGTATAGTCAACCAATCACAAAGCGCAGAACCCATCAGTTAGGTGACTTTTGACGCCTTTTTGGAAATTACCTGAAATAATCATAATAAATTAATAATGATAATAAGATTATTTTGGAAGCAATTGATTTTTCTTGTTGCTGTTTCTGTGTTGTTGTAGAATCTTAATCTACAACAATACTTACCTGTTTTGTGTTGTTGTAGAATCTTAATCTACAACAATACTTACCTGTTTTGTCTTTTCAGAAACTTTTTTCGCATTTTGGAAAATTGCTTACATACAAACAGTGAGTTCTATTCTAATTGTGTGTTGGTGTTGTTGTTGTTATTGTGTGTTCTTGTTGTTGATGTTGTTGTTGTTTTTTTTTTGTTGTTAATGTTGTTGTTATTGTGTGTTGTTGTTTTTTATTGTTCTTATGGTGTCTTGTTATTGTTGGTGTTTTGTTGGCTGTTGTTGTTGCTGTTTTTGTTATTGTGTGTTGGTGTTTTTGTGGCTGTTGCTTTTGTTATTATTGTTTGTTGTTGTTGTTGTTGTTGTTGGTGTTTTTTTTTGCTGTTGTTGTTGGTGTTTTTGTTGCTGTTGCTGTTTTTGTTATTATTGTGAATTGTTGTTGTTGGTGTTTTTGTTGCTGTTGTTGTTGTTATTTTTTTATTGGTGTTTTTGTTGCTGTTGTTATTATTGTGTGTTGTTGTTGTTTTTGTTGTTGTTGCATCATTGTTGTTGTTACCATTGCATAAACTTAAATAAAAAAATAATAAAAGTAACGCCCGTTCAAATGTAATAATAATAAAATAAGCCATGATGAGTGTCTCATTGGATTTGTCACGATGACATACATAATTACATAATATGAGGAGTATGTTTTCCTTGCTAATTTACATAGCGATAAGTATATGGTTAACTATGACATCGATACAGCTGTTTGGTATACTCTGATACGCAGCTTTCTACAGTTCTAATACAAATTCTAACTTTTCTGTTTTTCACTCATTTTACCTACTTATATACCATTTTGCCTCCGTGGCGTAACGGTTGTGACAACTGCTCGTAGTCCAAAGATCCTGAGTTCAATTCCCGGTGGAGCAGAATTTTTGAACAGAAATTTCTGTTCCCGCTGAACACGAAATGTTGGCATATCTGGTCCTACCGAGCCTGGGTGAGGTTAATGAGGGTAGCTGCTAGGATTCCCTGCGAATGGAGAGTAAACCCCCGTTCTTATATGGACATTAAATCAAAAAGCACCTTTCGCATTATGAAGGGTATCCTGCGCTATAAAAATGGTCCACAACCAACCAACAAACTTAAACCATGAGGTTGAACAATTCCGTCGTAAAGTAGGTTTGGGAGGGGTCAAAAATAAAAGACAAAGGTCCTACACTACATTTTACAGTGCACTGGTAGTCAAGTGGTTAACGCGCTAGTCTGGTAATCCAGGTAGCATAGGGATCCGTGGGTTCGAATCCCACAAAGTGTATGAATTTTCCTCAGTAATTTGAGTTTGCGACCACATAATAATATGAGTCTGAGGGTTAGGTGGTAGACAATGCTTCAGAAAATCACCTGGTGCTTACCTTCCACTAAAGAACGTTATTATTATTTTCTTCATTTTTTTTTTTCTCTTTTCACTTCTTCTTACTTATATGTGTATATTTATTTGTTATAATTATCTGTGTTGTATAATGATAATAATGTCTGAACCATTATCGAATTGTAGGGCCTGATTATTACTACTCGTTGCTATTATTTTTCCAATTGATATTAACCCTTTCAAGGCCTCTTTTCCTCATTCGAATGTGCGCTCTACAGTTTCGTCGCGAGTTTGCTGCGTATCTATTTTCGGTGTCTGGCAGATTGGACTGGAGGGATCACTTCTGTTAGGTGACTAATATGTGACTCATGTGAATTGCAAGTGTTTACTTTAGTGTGTAGTTGTGTAGTATTTTTTTTATTTTTTTATTAAAAGTCTGGCTGGGGGACTATAAACAGGGAGTAGACCAGCAGTCTGGCTGTGGAGGAAAAAACCTAAAAAAATAATCAACTAGAATAGCCAACCTATTGAATAAGTATGATTTATTTTTTCTATTTTTTCACTTTACCTTTTTTCAAAACAACTTCGGGTCGACAATGGTAGAGGTTGTATTTTTTTTTTATAACACGAATCCTTACCTCGCTTAACGTTGCTTAACTTGAGTGATAAATGGAGAACTAATGTGTATACAAATAATTGAGTATTTCGCTTATAATGGAGACTGAAAAAAACTCAAGAGAAATATTCACAAAAATCGAAATTGGAGCAAAAAAATATTTTATCTTTTTACAAAACTGAACACGATACTTCCGAATTCTAATATTAGAAATTTATCAGAAGTAACATAAGAAAATTATTAAACTAAACTGCAAGAAGAGAGAGAGAGGGAGAGAGAGAGGGAGAGAGAGAGGGAGAGAGAGAGGGAGAGAGAGAGGGGAGAGAGAGAGGGAGAGAGAGAGGGAGAGAGAGAGAGATGGAGATAGAGATGAAGATAGAGAGAGAGATAGAAGAGAGAGAGAGAGAGAGAGAGAGAGAGAGAGAGAGAGAGAGAGAGAGAGAGAGAGAGGGAGAGAGAGAGAGATACAGGGAGAGAGAGAGAAATAGACAGGGAGAGGGAGAGAGAGAGAAGGAAGAAGAGAGGGAAAGAGAGAGAGAGAGAGAGAGAGAGGTAATAAAGAGGGAAAAGGAGAGAGACCAATTTACCCACCTAATCTTAAAGGATAATTTTCCCCAAGTTTTCCTGTGCACTATGAACGAGCGTGTATAATAGGATTGCAAAAAAATGCGAGGAAAAAATTTGCTAAGAAAATTCGCGACTAGGCTCTGTAGGAAGTTTGGGGTAGCAAAAGAATGGGGGGGAAGGGGGAAAATCTTTAGAAAAATAATTTCGGAAGGTGGTAAATAGGGAGGACTGACTGAAGAAAGAGAGGGAGGGGGGGGCGGAGAGAGAGAGAAAGAGAGAGGAAAAAGGAGATAGAAGGAAGGAAAATACTGAGGAATAGAGGGAATGGAGAGGAAGAGAGAGAGAGAGGAAGAAGGAGATAGAAGGAAAGAAAATACTGAGGAAGAGAGGGAATTGAGACAGAGAAAGAAAGAGAGAGAGAGGGAGAGAGAGAGAGGGAGCAAAGGAAAGTAAAAAAGAGAGAGAGAGAGAGAGATAGAAGAGCTGAAAGAGAAAGATTGGAGAAAAAGGAAGGGGTAAGAGACATGAAAGAAGAGGGACGGAGGGTGAGAGAAAAGTATGAGAGATATAAGACATGAGTGTGTAAGCTAGACTGCCGGGGGGTGGGGGGAGGGGGAGAGAGATGTATAGAGAGATTTGAAAAAGAAAGGAACGAAAAGATATATTTTTTTTTTTCTTCTCAATTTCCTCCCGCCTGTTCCTGGGAGAGGGAGAATAAAGGGGGAGAATGTATGGCGCAGACATGAAGGCACCTCTATATATTTTGGACAGAGGGATTTTACAACGGAAGTGTTGCTGTTGCACTTGTAAGCTTTCCTCTCTTTCTCTCTCTCTCTCTCTCTCTCTCTCTCTCTCTCCGCTCTCTCTCTCTCTATCCATCTCTCTCTCTCTCTCTCTCTTTCACATAAACATACACCTACACATCTGTCTTTTTCTTTCTCTCCTTTCATTCTCTAATCTCTCTCTCTCTCTCTCTATTTTTCTTTCTACAAAACAACTAATTTCAAAATTTTAAAAAAAATTTAATTTTCACTCCCTTTTTCTCATTTAAGAAGGTTAATTGTTTTTTTTTTCTTTGAATTGGTTAACTAGTCGGACGGTGATCACTTCATCCGGCATCTTAATTATGTATATTTAATTATTTCTTAACATTTGTCCATCAAATACTGTTGAGAGTTTTGGATCCTTCATCAGCGCCGAAGTAAAGAAAAAAAGTATAACTTCCGGGCTAAACTTCGAAATAAAAATCGTAGATTGGGGAACAGAAAGTGCACAAAAAAAAGAAGGGGCAAATAGGCTGCACACAAAAATGATCAGAAGGTAGGAGAGACGATTGGGAGAGAATGAGAGGTGGAGAGGGAGAGAAAGAAGAATATGAGAGGGGAAAGAAATTCACGAAAGAGATAGAAAAGAAAGAAGAAGAAAGATAAACCTACTCTAAGAGAAAGAGGGAGAGAGATGGAGAAGACAGCGAGAGAGATAGGGAGGGAGGGAGGGATAAAGATAAAGAAAAAGAGGATATTAAGAAAAAGAGATAGAGGAAGTCCTACTGAGAAAGATAGAAAGGTAGGGAGAACAAAAAGGTAAGGGAAGATGCAAGAGAAAGAGAGAAGAGAAGAAAGGAGGGGGAAATGTCTGGAGCAAAACATACGAGAGAAAGAGAAAAATAGGGGGAGAGGGAATAAAAACTACTGGGAGGAAAATACGAGGGAATTTTCTTCCTATGTCTAAGGGACCAAAGATGGAGGGAAAGGGAAAAAAAACGAAATTTTCGTGTTGAAAAAAAATTCTCGAAAAAATAGGCGTCCTCCCACTTCCCTGGGTTTTTTTTGCTTTAAATTTTTATCGATCTATTTTTTTTTCTCTCTCTCTCTCTCAGCATCCCTTAGTTTTTCTACTTATTGGAAACTATACTCCTTCCTCTCCATCCTCTTTAGGACCTACTCTTCTCTTTCTTCTTTTCTCTCTCTTCTCCTCTTTTTCTCTTTTCTCTCTTCTTTCCTTCTCTTTTTCTTCTCTCTCTCTCTCATCTCTCTTCTTAGTACTGTAATTTCTCCTTCTTCTCTCTCTTCTTTTCTTCTCTCTCTCTTTCTTTCTCTCTTTCTCTCTTTCTCTCTTCTCTTCTCTTCTCTCTCTCTTTCTCTCTCTCTTTTTTTCTCTTCTTTCTCTCTCCTGTTCCTCCCTTTTTAGTCTTGTACTTTCCAGATTTAGTCTCTCGTGTTTTGCGACTACTTTTTCTCTTTTTTCTCTTTTCTCTCTGCATATTTTCCTTGCCTATCCTCCTTCTCTTTTTTTACCTTCTCCTGTATCCTCCTTTCTTTTTTCTCCATTATTTCTGTTTCAATACTTTCTCATGTATTTTCTTCTCTCTCTTTTTCCTTTAACACTCCCTTCTTTTTTTTTAACGTTATGTATCTCTTTTCTTTATCGCTTTTTTGTGATATCACAATCCTACTCAAACACTTTCTATCTACACTGAAACTAAAATCGAAATACGGTTTTCCTTTCCAGGATTACAAGTACCGCTTCAAACTCCTTGCTAAAAACTACTGAAATCAAACACTCTTCTCACTTTTCTGATTATTAATAACTTAACTTTTTGATTACTGATACTGAGGTCGGATTTCTCTCATCTACTGTGGATCGGAACTGGGTCTTTTTTTAAGATGAGTGTTTCACAGCCGTTGTTATTTCATAGCCATGAAACAGGAGCTACTGTAGACATTTGGGGTCTGTGTTGTAGCTCGACAATCTCGTAGTATGCCTCCCCTCTGATAGGCGAGAAGTGACACAATACTTCCGCATAAGGTGCTGGGTCAACACCTTTTTGTTGTTTTTCTTTTACTTCTGAGAGTTCAGCAGGTTAATGCGTTGGATATGGTTAATTCACTGGGAGAACATTAATAGGCCTGCCGTGCGTATATTTCACATTTTTGTTTACGTGAAATCACATAAATAAAATAAATTCCGACGATGGACATATTTTTTTTCTACATTACCATCTGATTCACAATCAAATTCTTTTTCCAATCATCATCAATTTCTACTTTCCTGTTACTCTCCCTCTCCTTTAAGAATTAAAGTACTTTTTTATTTATCTTATTTATAATATATTTATATCAACTAAACCGAAGATATGAGGGTGTGAAAAATCGGGTGAATCGGTTCGTGTAAAGATCACTTTCGTGCTTGCTGGAACTTGCCGTGCGCTCAGATCTACAGGGTGTCCCACCAAACTTGGACACCTGAAATTACTCGGCCCCTGAAAGAGTTTTTGAAAAATAAAAAAATCTAGGGTACATGTGCTAATTATGCGGTTTCAGTTATGAATTTTTTTTTATACAGGGTGGTTCAAAAGTCAGAAATTGAGGTGTCAACTTTCGATTTTTAAATGAGTCGACCTGAATTTTATTTGATAATTTTACTTCTAAATGATTCCTGAGTACTTTTTTAAACAAAAATATTACATACAGGGTGGTTATTTTTCGACCAATTTTTTTTCTAAATCGTGAATAACTCAAGTTCGGTTAATTTTTTCGATAACAAGAAGAGAATGTGTTTGTGTAATGAATACACGTACTTTCAAGTGGCATCAAAATTTTTTATACAAGGTGGTTCACAAGTAAAATAATGACTTGATTTTTTTTAAAACCGAGTTTTTTTAATTTTTTATTTAGGACTAATAATTTTCGTCTAATTTTACATATTTTTCGTTAGTCATTTCGAAAAACAAAACTAAATTGTTGTACAGGGTGAGACATAATTTTTTTGTAACACCCTGTATATGGGCAGTCAAAGAGACGCAAAATTAAATATAAAGACTAAATATACAAGAAAAACTTTGATTTTTAATTAAACTAAAAAGTTATGGTTTTTTAACTAATATTGTCGCATGGACCACCCTGTAGATATTTTCTTAAACTATCATGTAGGTACTCTAAGTTCTATAAAATTCAACGAACACTTCGAATCATGTGGGAAAAACAAGTAAAAAACACGAATTTGAAGCCATTTTCAATTTGGTGTCCACACTGAATGATTTTAAAACTTGAAATAAAAAGTAGGTAGGTGTAGACACAAAATTGAGCATGGCTTTTTGAATTCATTTTTTTTCTTTCAGATTTGGACTCCTCGTTGAATTTTAGACAGTTTCGACTACCCATATGATGGTTTAAGAAAATATCTACAGGGTGGTCCATGCGACTATATTAGTTAAAACACCATAACTTTTTAGTTTAATTAAAAATCAAAGTTTTTCTTGCATATTTAGTCATTATATTTAATTTTGCGTCTATTTGACTGCCCATATACAGGGTGTTACAAAAAAATTATGTCTCACCCTGTACAACACTTTAGTTTTGTTTTTCGATATGACTAACGAAAAATGTGTAAAATTAGACGAGAATTATTAATCCTAAATAAAAAATTAAAAAAACTCGGTTTTAAAAAAAATCAAGTCATTATTTCACTTGTGAACCACCCTGTATAAAAAATTTTGATGCCAATTGAAAGTGCGTGTATTCATTACACAAACACATTCTCTTCTTGTTATCGAAAAAATTAACCGAACTTGAGTTATTCACGATTTAGAAAAAAAATTGGTCGAAAAAAAACCACCCTGTATGTAATATTTTTGTTTAAAAAAGTACTCAGGAATCATTTAGAAGTAAAATTATCAAATAAAATTCAGGTCGATCCATTTAAAAATCGAAAGTTGACACCTCAATTTCTGACTTTTGAACCACCCTGTATAAAAAAAATTTCATATCTGAAACCGCATAATTAGCACATGTACCCTAGATTTTTTTATTTTTCAAAAACTCTTTCAGGGGCCGAGTAATTTGAGGTGTCCAAGTTTGGTGGGACACCCTGTATATATAAAATAAAATATATATTTTATATATAAATTGAACGCAAAAGGGCACACAAAAAAAGCTGAAACAGATCTCCAAGTCATAAATTTCATACATTAATAGTAAAAAAATAAAAAAAAACTGGTACAGCTAAATATTTTTTCGCAAAAAAAATGTCGAAATTTTTTCTCTGAAAAAAAAAAAAAATGGGTCAGACAGTGTTGTTTTCCTTTCTCCCCCTCCCCTCCCCTCCTCTCCCTTCCCCTCCGCTCTCTCTCTCTCTCTTTCTCTCTCTCTCTCTCTCTCTCTCTCTCTCTCTCCCAATTTTTGCGTCTGTGATGTTGTATCATGTGTCGAGCAATAAAAATGTACAAAAGTTTTCTCTCTCTCCCTTTTTCCTTTTTCTCTCCCCCTTTTCTCTCCTTCCCACTCGCTCTCTCACTCTTTTCCTACTCTCCCTCTCTTTCTTTCCTAGTCTCCCGCTCTATTCTATTTCTCTCTCACTTATACTACATCTGTGTATTATTGTTTCCTTAACTCTCTCTTTTTTTCCGTCTCTATCTCTCTATATTTCTCTGATTTGTCTCTCTCTGTTTCTTCTTTTCAATATCTTTCTCCTTATTTTTTCAGCTTTTCTTTCTCTCCTTATGGTAGGAATAAACTTTGTCTAACCACATATTTCTCTACATATTTTATCTGGTCTCTCAATTTTCATATTTTCTCATTAAAGTAAAATTTATTAAAGTAAATTATTTCAAAACTACTCAAACTTGCTCAACTCTATATTTGCTGAACTTGGGACTTGAACCACCGACCTCCTGATGGTTACAATTCCGCCGCCTTATCGATCATTCTACTGAGATCTGTTCATCTCATTGTGGTTATGCTTGGAGATGGTTCTTTCATTTTACGTAAAAGTAAAAATAGTCCTCGTAAATAGAGTTAAAGATGCAATATAAAGAGATAAAAAGCGAAAATAAACTAAAGAGAAAGAAGATATGGTAAGAGAGGGAGAAAGATAAAAAAAGAAAAATTAAGAGGATAGAAGACAGAAAACAAATAAATGGAATCAAAATTGCAGATTGGTTCGATAAATTTCAGTAAAGAAAGAAAAGGAGAGAGAGAGAGTAAAAAAATGATAGTGTAAAAAAAGTAATAGAAAAACCTCAGTAGCTCGATCGATAAGGTGGCGGACTTGTAACCTGGAGGTCGGTGGTTCAAGTCCCGAATGAAGCAGAAATTGATTTCAGATTGTTATTAATAAACACAATATGAAAAAGAAAGAAAGAGCGAGAGTGAGAAGAGTGAGAAAGAAAAAGAGGGTGTGTGTGAGAGAGAGAGAGAGAGAAAGAGAAAGATAGATAGAGAAAGATAGATAGAGAGAGACAGAGAGAGAGAGAGAGAGAGTAAGAGCAGTAGACTAGACAGGCAAAGAAGAAAATGGGGGTGGAGGGTGTGAAATTGAGAACAATTTTTTTCACCCCAGACAGAAGAAGAAGGGAAGAGGGAGTTGAAAGAATTCTGGGGAGGGAGGGGGGGGAGAGAATGAGCTGAGAGAGGAAAATAAAGAAAAGAGAGAAAAAGAAGGGAAGATAAAAAATTAAAGGAAGAGAGAAAAAAGTATCTCTCTCTTACTTTTAAAAAGAGAAAGAGAGACAGATTAAAAGAGAAAGAGAGAGAGAGAGAAAGTGAGAAAGAGGAAAAGAGAAAAAGAGAGAAGAAGAAAGAGAGAGCAAAAGAGATATAAAGTAAGACAGAGGTAAAGAAGGAGAGGGAAAGAGAGAAAACAAAAGAGGAGAGGCGGAAGCAGAAAAAGGAGAGAGGGAGGGAAAGAGAGAGAAAGAGAGAGAAGGAGGGAGGGGGAAGGAGAAATACGAAGTGTAAAGAAACAACACTTCCCCAAAGTTTGTTTTTCCGTCTAGAATTTTCCAAAGAGGAAAATTGAGAAGTTCGCGCTTACGCACAAATAATTTTTTATACGCACCTAATTGTACATAGAATAGAATATGTTTTTAGATGTATGTCCTCTTAGGGGTTGTCTGTTTACAATACCATAGGTCTAACGGTAACATCTATTGTAAATTTCATGGGAGTTAATTCTCTCTCTATCTCTCCCTCTATAAATCTCTCTTCCCCCCTCTCTCTCGCTCTCTCTCTTTCTCTCTTTATTTATTTCTTCCTCACTTAATATAATATAATATCTCTCTTTCTTTCCCTTCCTTCCTCCCTCTCTCTGCCTCCCTGTCCCTCCCTTCCTCTTTATCTATCTCTCCCTCACTTAATATATCTCTCTTTCTCTCCCTCCCTCCCTCTCTATCTTTCTCTTTCTCTTCCTCGCTTTATCTATCACTCCCTCACTTAATATATCTCTCTTTCTCTCCTTTCCTTCCTCCCTCTCTCTCCCCCCGTCTCCCTTCCTCTCTTTATCTATCTCTCCCTCACTTAATATATCTCTCTTTCTCACCCTTCCTTCCTCCCTCTCTCTCCCTCTGTCTCCCTCCCCCCTTCTCTCCCTCCCTCCCTTTCCTCCCCTCTCACTCCCTCCCTCTCCCTCCCTCTCCCTCCCTCTCCCTCCCTCCTTTTCTCTCTTTATCTATCTCTCCCTTATTTAATATAATATCTATTTCTCTCCCTCCCTCCCTTCCTCCCTCCCTTCCTCCCTCTCTCTCTCCTCTCCCCTTAATCATCTAATTTGTAAGTTATACTGTTTCTCTCCGAATCGACCGGTATTCTCTCTATGCAACATCTGTGTTTGGTATAATGTATGTATAATGCAATTGTACATATCTAATGAGAATAACTAATACTGGTCTATCTATGTACGAGATCTACGTATGTATAATCGTACATAACATATCTAATAACTAAAAATTATTCGTCTATTTATACATTGTACAAGATCTGTGCATGTACATATCTATGTAACACTCTATGTATCCATGTACCAGATCTATGTATTCATGTACCAGATCTATGTTTGGCCTATGTGCCAGTCCGACGTAGCCTTGGAGAACTGCATTCGAAATAATTTGAAGAAAAAAAATCAAACCCAGGCCAGGCCATCATCGGGAGAGCTAGAAGCTAGATGCAGTAATGCAGTTTGGAACGAAGTTGCATCGCACGATCGCCATTTTGAAGTTTTAGATTTGTCTTGGAGGTTCCTAACTCGTTTTATTGAGATTTGTTTTTTTTTAGGGTTTAACGTCGCCATATACCTAATAATAATAAAAATATTAATAATAATACTCTTGGGAGGTGTTGACCCAGCACCTAAATGGGAAGTATTGTGTCACTTCTCGCCCATCAGAGGGGAGGCATACTACGGGATGGGCAGTCTACAACACAGACCACAAGCGTCTACAGTAGCTCCTGTTTCATGGCTACGAAATAAAAACAGCTGTAAAACAAACATCTAAAAAAAAAAAAAAAAAAGGTAACCACTAGGCAAGGTGTCAACACCTAGGACTTCAATAATTATTGAAAGAGACGTTAGAGCCTTAAAAGTCCAAAGACATAATATGACTCCATAATGACCTAGGGACCCAGGTATTAGTGAGACTTTTATTTACCTCATAGAATATCCAGTAACGGAAAAGAATGCCGTTGGCATTAGCACCGCTCTTGATCAAGTTGTGTTTTATAAATGTCAATTTCCATGCATGTATAATGTATATGTATAATTGTATATATTCTAAGTAAATAAAACTTGCTCTTATAAAATTTAAAAAAAGTTTTCAAAAGTTATCATATTCTTTCTTTCGTGATATCACAACTACTCGCTTTACTAAATCTACGCTGAAACCGGGACTTGAACCACCGACCTCCAGTTTACTGCCTTATCGATCAAGCTACTGAGGTCGGTAACTTGATCTTATATGTTTAATAATAACATTGAAAAGTAACACCAATAAATCGTAGAGTGAGCAATATTTTGGGAACTACTTCTAATTGAGAATGTTTTTGACCATATGAAGCAACACTGTTCTCATTGAGCCACTGATACTGGATATTAGTCATTATACGGCGGGCCGGATGGTACTGAGGGCTGGAGTTCGAATCTTGGCGGTGTTGTAAATAATAACACTCTTTAGTGGAAAGGCGAGGTTAATGGTTAATGCTCAAAGCATTTTGTACCACCTAACCCTTAGAGTCTTATTACTATGTGTTCACAAACTCAAACAAACGAGAAAATATTCATGCACTTTGTGGGATTCGAACCAACGGATCCTTACGATACCTGGATTACCAGACTAGCGCGTTAACCACTCGACCTCCAGTGCACCTGGAATTTGACGTGATATGAATGATTTGGGACGCAGATATTACAATCCATCCTGATGTCACAATCACTCTCGCTTGCTTTACTAAAATTTGCTACGCTTGCGACTCGAACCAACGACCCCTGGAGATCAAGTCCAGTCCTTCAACTACGTAAATTCATGTAAACAAGTTATTGGAGAAATATTTTGAAAAATGTTTCGTAAAATTTATATTAAATAAGTTATTCCCAAATAGTACACAAGTAACTAAGTATAGGGGAACAACAAGAAAAAGATAATGTCATCTTAATAAAATAAAACGAATTACTAAATATTATTATTAAGTCGATATTATTATTGGCTATTATTATTATTGGCCAGCCTCCGTGGCGGCACGGTTGTACCTACTGCCCGCCATCGGAGCAGACTTTTCACACAGAAAATTCTGTTCCCTCCGCACACGTGAGCCTGGCATTTCCGGCCCTACCCAGGCTGGGTGAGATTAATGAGGGTAGCTGGTACGATTCCCAGCGAATGGAGAGTAAAACCCTCGTTCTTATGTGCACGTTAAATCAAATAGTACTTTTCGCATTATGAAGGGAATCCAGCGAATGGAGGGAAAAACCTCCGTCCTATAATCCAGGACGTTAAATCAAATAGAATCGTTGCCGTTAGGAAGGGTATCCAGTCGTAAAAATGTGCCAAAAGCAACTTTGAGATTGATCAACGTCGACCCTGCTTAAGCGAAATAAGACAGAGTAAAAAAAAATAGAAAAAAAACTTTCTAAATAATTGACATCTATAGAGTTAAGCCTTGACGATCTAAAATAAATTTCAAGCACTGTTGAATTTTACTGAACATTTTTTTTTTTTTTTTTTTTTGAAATATTTCTCCAATACGTGAAGTGAACAGCGGAAAACGAATAAAAAATAATAATTATATTCGGACTGTGCACATTTATTTGCTCAGAGAATCGTCGAGTACGCTTGTAGTACCTGTTGCAATCTAGATGACCATGAAAAATGCATTCTATCAAATAAATAATATGATAATTGCAAAATGTATGCACTTTTTTCAGATAAACAGAACCTACCTATTCGGTGTATTTTGTTGAAATATACAGGGTCGTACAAGGTGTTGTTATTTGAGATAAACAGGACCGATTCGATTTATTTTGTTGAAATATACAGGGTCGTACAAGGTGTTGTTATTTCAGATAAACAGGACCTATTCTATGTATTTTGTTGAAATATACAGGGTCGTTCAGGTGTTGTTATTTTAGATAAACAGGCCCTATTCGATGTATTTTGTTGAAATATACAGGGTCGTTCAGTTCTGTTTTATCGAGATTAGGTTAAACTGTCTTTTATAATGATTGTTAACGAATAGCTATATTGTACCTTATTATTTGAACCCCGTACCTACTTCAGATTTTTTGAGACCCCGTATTTGAGATTATTTGAGACCCCGTATTTGAGATTAATTGAGACCCGTATTTGAGATTATTTGAGACCCCGTACTTGAGATTATGTATTTGAGATCCGTATTTGAGATTAATTGAGACCCCGTATCTGAGATTTTTTGATACCCCGTATTTGAGATTATGTACATATTTGAGACCCGAATTTTATATTAATTTATTGAGACCCGTATTAGAGATTATTTGAGACCCCGTATTTGAGACACTGTAATTGAGATTATTTGAGACCCCGTACATTTTAGATTAGGTTACTGGATTTCTCTCCAGAGTTGTTCTCTGGTTTCAATGCTAAATTAGTAATTAGTGCTGATGATCGTGTTGCTGATAATACGAATGAAACTTGCACGTATAGCACTAATATGTGCAGTATGGCTATTTAGAGGCTGTGCAGTTTTGACCGATAATTTTTTATTTTTTATTAATATCTACATAAATAAATAAATGAACCTTTATTTGGAACAATGATACATACATCAAAACGGAAATTAAGTATATTTTATGTACAACAGAACGACTTACCTATCTATACTTCAATTCATCTTATTTGCTGAGGTACTAGATATATAATTATATATTTTATTTTTGGTTAAGTTCACGGAGAAATTACTTCATAACTACTTATACTCTCTAGCTAGTGAAAAGTAACCACCAGCGAGGTTAATGCCTAAATCATTTTCTACCACTCTGAGTCTTATTATTATGTGGTCATATTCAAATTAATGAGGAAATATTCATGCATTGGATGGGATACGAACCAACGGATCGCTACGCTAACTGGATTACCAGACTAGCGCGTTAACCACTTGACTACCAGTAGAGTAACAATGATGACATTGTGATGATTAAACAAAATTCTTACACAAAATTGACGAACACATCATGACTCACTAGCTCTTGGAAATTTAATTTTTCAGGAATCCGTTCAGCTGATGTTGTAATCGTTATATTTTAGTGGTTAGGTATTAAACACCCATGTCATAGGTATACATATAGGCAATAACCTCACCCTTTAGTTAGGACATCTCTACATATTTTTTTATTAATCTTTTTTATATATTGGTTTATATTATATAACAATTTAATTAAATTAAATTAAATATTGTTTATAATTTTTATAATCACTTGTTCGTACATATATTTATATGTCTTATATTAATAAAGTATTTAATAGAAATACACATAGTTACATAGAATGGTTTGGTTTCCGACTCTGTTCTATGATGAATTAATAATAATAAGATCTATTTCAACATTATTTTCTTAAAATCGTCTCTTTGAGTGATGATGTGAATTTTAATCCTAGAAACAAAATGATGCAATCGACTTCTTTGAAATGACCAATCTATACATTGGAATAACCAAATTGCAAGAAGGCCGAACATTACTTGGTATGTCAAAGTGGTTAGGGCGCTATAGTCTGGTAATACAGGATGTACAAGTCGTTGGTTCGAATCCTACCCAGTGCAAGATTTTTTGCTGCTGAAAATTTGACCACATAATAGGTACTAAGGGCACTAAACTGTTGGAATAAACGGATCACATTAGGCATATTAAATAAGAGTTTTTTTTTCGCCTTTACGTGCACTGGTAGTCAAGTGGTTAACGTGCTAGTCTGGTAATCCAGGTAGCGTAGGGATCCATTGGTTCGAATCCCACCCACTGCAAGTATTTTTTCTCATTCATTTGAGTCTTTGACCACAAAATAATAAAACTCTGAGAGTTAGGTGGTAGAAAATGCTTTGAGCATTCATTTACCTCGCCTTGTGGTTACCTTCCCCTGAGAGTGTTGTTATTATCTACCTTGTTGAATTACTTTTGGCTTTTTAACCTCTCTTAGCGAGGAACCATAAAGCTACCTACCTATCTATATAATACTCATGTATGGCCCGGTAGCTCAGTAGTGGCACTCTGTGAATCCAAAGGTTCCAGAGGTTGTGGGTTCGAAACCCAGCCCAGACAAGACAAGTTATCCTTCCATTTGGGATTTTCACCACATAATAATTTGTCTTTGGCTTACTGCTGGAATAATGGGACTTTAATAGTCCTTATTGGGCAGTATCAATAATGCGATATTATTATTATCATTCTTCTTTTTTTTTCTTTCTTTTACTCTGTCTTATCCAGCTTCAGCAGGGTCGACGTTGTACAACCTCATGGTTGAGGTTGGTTGGTTTTGGCACATTTTTTTACGGCTGGATACCCTTCCTAACGCCAAGGATTATACTCCTATGTATCGACCAACCTAACTACCGTCCAATCATTTTTACTGGAAAAAGGAAATTTACCTGTTTTATTAATAAAATTATTTTTGTATAATATTTCGCTTCATCTCTGCAAGTCTGCACACTTTTGTGCAACCATTTCCTCCCATTATTTCTGTCTCAAATTTCATGCCCCGTTCGTGTTCTTTTTTTAATCATTAGGTATTTTTTAATCGGTGTTCTCTGATAATTATCGAGACATACATGGCAAAATTATTGTAAAACTGAGCGATATGAAACAACGTTTGACTCTGTCGATAATATTGTCGCGAAATTTGAAACCCTCACTCCGTGGACCTAGGGTTTCACAAGATGTAGAGTACGCTACAGCGTATGCTCTGCTATTTATTTTGTGTAATGCACGTGAAAAGGTATATTGGATTTGAGTTTATCATATTTTTTTTATATAAAGGATTTAATTTCAAATGTTTCTTTAATAAAAAATAAAAAAAAATATTTGTAAATTGATTCGAAAAAATGAATCACAGGAAAATTATAATGTACTTCCTCATACTCAATAATGCAGCTGTGAATGTCTGTGATGGGCACAGTGCCTCGTTCCACATACTTGGAGGGATTTTTTTATATTTTATAAATATGTAGTTTATTTATTATTATTTTTTACACTTTATTAATAGGACATATTATATACAACACAAATAATTACAAATTAAAATACAATATAATACAAGAAAAAAAATAAAGAAAAAAATAAATAAATATATACATAATATATGCCTTAACTAAAGAAAGGGGTTATTGTATTTGGCAATCTCTTCCACCCAACCCTTATGTAGTTGTAATACAAATATATTCCTGTCATTTTACTTTGTATTATTTGTATGACCTAAAGTTTATTTATGATGTATGGCAAGTATCAGACATATACTGAAATTTCAGTAGAAGAATGTGAATAAGAAGAATTTATTATTACTGTTCCTCCATGACTGGAACAATGAGACTCTTCAGTCTCAATCGGGCAGTATAAGTCTGTCCCGGAAGTTCAGTGGTAAAGGCGACACTCCAAAAATCCAGAAATTCTAGAGGTCGCGGGTTCGAAACCCAGCCAGGTCGTGACAAATTATCCTTCCAGTTGGGATTTTTACCACGTAATAATATGTCTTGGGCTTACTGCGGGAATGATGGAACTTGCTAATCCTATTCGGGTAGTATACATATGCGTAAGACGATATTATTATTATTATAAATAAAACTGTGAATTATCATCAATCACATAAGAGGCTCTCTCCGGTGTGATCCCTTGATCTGACATCACTTCACCTTGAGCCTTATCAGGCCGATAAGATTGGGACACTCCATGTCCGTATGAGAGAGAGAGAGAGAGAGAGAGAGAAAGAAAAAAAGAAGAGAATTTGATTTACTTTATTGACAATTATAAATTATTAATACAGTAAAGTTTCACCTCTAAATCTATAATTCTAACTTATCTAGAGAGAGAGTGAGAGAGTGAGAGAGAGAGAGAGAGAGAGAGAGAGAAAGAGAAAGAGAAAGAAAGAGAAAAGAGATAGAAAGAGAAATAGAGAGAAAGAGAAATAGAGTGAAAGAGAAAGAAAAAAGAGAGAGAGAGAGAGAAAGAAATAGAAATAAAAACAAATGACATAAAATAAACAGTCTAATTATCACAATTAAGTACATTAATAAGAAAGACAAAAAAACAATATGACAATAAGACATTACATGTATACCTACATATAATAGAAGTATAGAACCCAAGGGACAGAGCTAAAATTCTATTATAAAGAATTTTCTAATTAGTCAGTTCTCTATTAGGTACACATAATCTGGTGACGCGGGGACCTGAGATTTTTTCTATTATAAACAGTATTCTATTATATCCAAGTCCATTATATCCAGGTTCGACATATAAAATTGAAAAATGTGGAATCATTGATGGCATTTCTAAAAAGCGTAAACCTCCTTCACCTCGTATAGAACTTGAGGAACGGCACGAACAACCATATAATATTGTTTAAAGTGCCTAATTGAACAAAAAAACACAGAAAAGAAGAAAGAAATGCATAAAATAACAAAACAAAGTGCGTTATTTATAAGAAAATCTTCAGGAAAAACGGCAATCAAACGTTCTTGCTGTTATGCAATGCTAAAAAATGCACCTTTGTATCTCATGAATACTCTGAATTGTTTAATAATATTACGTCACAATGTGTTTCCTGTTACTGTAAAATGACAAAAAAAAATATAAAAATAAAAAGACAAAAAAATGAAGAAATAATTATGATCATAATAATAATAAATTATTTAACTTTGATAAGAATCAATATTCTTATCATTTTTGTATACATTAATTAAATGTCCCTATTTCTGGGACCATATTGACCTCGATAATTTTTTAATCAATTTTTTTAATTAATTCAATTGAAATGGACTTGAAAGAATTAAATTGTTTTACGACCTACCTAGTTTTCAAATGATTTGAATGTAGTAATCAAGAGGACACAAGCATTTTTTTAAAAAGAAAACATGAATTTAAAACAAATCCAATTGCTATATCTAAATGTGTAGATATATAAACCAGCATGATTTGAATCATTTGAAAATAAATTATTTAAGGTAAAAATTTATGTGGCCAAAGCTACATTTGAATCAAGCACTCTAAATAAAATTTTTACTTGAATAGTTGAAAGATAAGGTAAAATAAACAAGAGCGCACGAATAGCTCAGTGGGCACTCGCTTGCCATGCAGAAGGTCCCGGGTTCGAACCCCCGCGCCGACAAAAAATTGTATTCAAAATTTGGTTATAGTTGTTTGTAAGGGATACCTTCCGGTGCGCTCGTGTTGACCCAGCGCCTAAATGGGAAGTATTGTGTCACTTCTCGCCCATCAGAGGGGAGGCATACTACGGGATGGGCAGGCTACAACACAGACCACAAGCGTCTACAGTAGCTCCTGTTTCATGGCTACGAAACAAAAAAGGCTGTGAAACACTCATCTTAAAAAAAAAAAAGGTTTTTTGAAATTCTAAAATCACACAATCTGCACAAACCTCGAGAGAATCTTATGGTAAAAAAACTTGACTAGCAACCGATATTGATCGCTTAAAAAACGGCATGGAAAAAAATTGTGGAAAACCTTTATTAAAAATAAAAAAGAGCTATAAAAAATTATTCAAACAAAAGATGATGAACTTCAAAGTGTAACAGACAATTGTGACGGAATATGAAATAATTGAAGATATAACTTAAAATAAAATTATGATAAGTAAAAAAATAAATAAATGTACCTATATTAAATGAAGAGATCTAAACAAAAGATGGTGAGTTTGAAATTGTAACAGACACAACTGTTACAACATTAGAAATACTTGAAGATAAAAATTAAAAAAGGTACACTAAAAAAATAGAATTGAATAAAAAGATCTAACCGTTAAAGACAAACATAGTCACAGAATAAGAAAAATAAAAGATAAAAATAAATAAGTACAATAAGGATAAGTAAAAAAATATTTAAAAAAAATAGAATAGAATGAAAAGATCTAAATTTTAAAGGTAAACAAGTTCCCAAAAAACTCACGAAAAAATATTACGAATACTCTCAATGAAACTTGTTTCAATAGTGCTATACTAAA
Source organism: Bactericera cockerelli (assembly GCA_024516035.1). Lineage (NCBI taxonomy): Eukaryota > Metazoa > Arthropoda > Insecta > Hemiptera > Triozidae > Bactericera > Bactericera cockerelli. The sequence goes on from CM044964.1 coordinate 8,045,575, forward strand.
CGTTCACCACATGACTGGTCCTACTGGTTTCCGCGATTTGTGGTTCCTAAATATTTCGGAGATATCATGTTGATTAGCATTTTTCGGTGGTTCCCTCAGTCAAAATATTCTTTGTTGGGTGAGGTTAGTGCTTTGCTGATAGCCTTGAGTCTTGTTTCCGTCTCGCTGCATTGACTGTCTTGAATTGCATTCGGTGTTCTTTCTTGTGTGTTTTTGTTTGTAGTGTAGTATTTTTGGATGTTTTCAATGTGTGGTTCTTGTTTGTGTAGAATTGGGTGGGCGGACTTTTAGTTCTTGTTCGTCTTATTAGACGAGTTCTCGTTGGTGATTTTGTTTTTTATTTCGCCGGATGAGTTTTTTGTGTTGGGAGGCCAAGACCGGTGCATTTTGCTCTGATGTGAAGTTTTACGTAATCCAGGATGCTCTTTTTCATCGTCTGTCTTCCTTAGGTGCATTTTATTTTGGTGTGTTTCATTATTTATTTTGGTGCATTTTATTCTTTTGTTTGATTAACGCCATTTCATTTCCAATTAAATTCTAGACTTTAAATGTAAAAGTCATTCTACTCATTCTCAAACTCAACTTAGCTCTAAAACGACTTTTAATGATAGCTCTGACAAGTCTGACATTGTTTAGTTTAAATTTTATGATATTTTTTTTTATTGTTTACTTCTGTGCCAATAAGTTAAAGTCCTACTTTTTCCAATTAATTAATTCTCTTTTGGGGGATTTTTACTCTGATTTTGATATTTAAATTCTTTTGGACCAGTGAGCTTTTATTTCTTTCATAATTTATGAAAAACTAAGAATACCGTGCTGTGTTCTGTGGTGTGACATTTCAAGGTAAGCTGTTTGGAGTGTTCGGTTTCGAACCCATACTTGAAGTTTATTTCTGAAATGTTTGTTGCTAGCTCTAGAGAGTTGTGTATGTCTTCCTTTGGTTGTGAGGACTTGAAAAGTAATGCAGTTTTTTTTTATATATAATTTAACGTCTTTTTCAACTGCATGATCATTGGTCATATTTAGCCGGGGATTTTGCACGCTGGAAACCCAAAACCAGCTACTCAAATTAACTTCAACAGCCTAAGAGAGGCCGGAGATAGCCAAATTTGAATGGTCACTCATTCAAGCCCTAGCCTCGCTGGACGTTGCGCAACTTCAGTGACTGACACGAAATGAGCCTAAGACATTGGATCTGGAGGGTCTATATAATCCCCTCACCACCGTGATATAGATATCTGATATAGATATCTGACTTTCTCATTTTTTGGTATCTGTAACTATATTATTATTACACTTTATTAGAATAAAGTGTTTAATAATAATAATCTCACGAACACAGAACTATTAGTACACCCCGAGATTCAAACCCTTTGCTTCTAACAGGTCTCGAACCACTAGCTCTCAAACTTACCGCTTCTAAAATCACCTGTTCAAGGTCACCAGAATGTAATGAGGTCTATTGTCTACAAGATGTAGATAATCAGCCTAACCTTCCCTAACAAGTAACTTGGTGACTAGTACCTACCATGTACATATTATATTCCCCTTCATGTAGTATACGATGCATAATATTGACTATAACAGCACTGCAAGTAGTATGACTACAGGGCCGGATTAACCTTCCACGGGGCCCGTAGCCCCCTATTACTACCCGATAAAATTCTAATATTAGAAATCGGAAGGATATTTGGAGTAAAAAGTGCAAAAATAAGGTCTGAAGCTTGTCAAAACACATTTGTGGAATCTAGAATGTAGGAAAAACGGTGCAGTATCATGTAAAACAAATATGAGGAAAATCGGTTAAGCCGTTTTGGAGAAAACAAGTGATTTAGTATGAAACCTCAAAATTTGCAGTGTATACAATGTGAATTTATACTGAAATAAATAAAGAGGTGCTTTGTTAACTGTTGGCATAATGGAACTACCTGTCTTGCGCTGACAGTTTAATTAAAGCACTACTTATACTTTTGGGTTCCTGGCTTTTTGTTTCGGCTTAAAGAAATAGTTTTTATGTAAATTTCCTCAAAATAATGTCTTCTATCCAGAAGTGTTGCTAAACCGACCTCAGTATCTTCATCGACAAAGCGGCAAACTTAACCTGGAGGTCGATGGTTAAAGGCCTGGTTTCAGAATAGATTTAGTAAAGCGGGTTTTAGTAGTTGTGATATCACGAAAGTGAATAACACAAAAATGACAACTTTTATCCAGTAGTGTTCTCAAAAGCACGAGGCCCCTAAAGGGTGGCCCCTAAAATTCCGCTAAAGCGCGAGGCCCTCAAAAGCGCAAGGGCCCCTAAAGCGCGAGGCCCCTAAAGCGCGAGGCCCCTAAAGTGCGAGGCCCCTAAAGCGCGAGGCCCCCAAAGCGCGAGGGCCCCTAAACCGCGAGGACCTAGATTGCGAGGCCCCTAAAGTGCTACAAGTGTTTCCTTGGTTAATCCGACCCTGTGTACCGACAGTAAACAGTCATCTACACTATTATCGCTGCAGCGCCGGTGCATATTTAAGTACCTACCAATAGTTATCTATAGTTAAGCCATTGTTCAGACTCGGTGTAATGTATGCACAAGTATATGCATTCGGATATTACCTATATCAATTTAAGTATATGAAATCTATTATTATTATTATTATTAAATTCTGTAATAGACAACAAACATACATGTATGTAGGTATTATGTACATCACAAATAACCATTACAAAGAAAAGAAGAAAATGGAAACAAGAAAAAAGACAAATATAAATAAATTCATACACATAAATGTATACATTTATCTATATTTTGGGGTTACTTATTGGGATGGGGTTATTGCCCATGGTAATCTTTTCCCCCTGACCTTATCTATGTGTTTCTTATGAGTAAAATTATAATAATTATTATATAATATAATTATTATCATTTGTGTTAAAAAGGTGGAAACATCATCCATTTGCTAGACAAATAGACAAGCCCCGAATATTTATATCATATCAAGAGCATACAAAATTATCATAATATTTATTTAGTTTTCCATATCGTACTTTTCTATTTCTATTGTATATTTTACACATGGTGGTGTTTTAACTTGGAGGTCTGTGGTTCAAGTCCTGATTTCAGCGCAGATCATTTAGTAAAGCTAGTTGGAGTAGATGTGATATTATGAAAGTATTTTATTTCAATTGCATATTTCTGTACGTTTTTTTTAAAAAGTAATATGAGTGCAATTTTCCTCCTTACTTGACACTTACCTATTTTTTGATGTTGTTATCAAGTATTGAGTTATATTTTTCAAATGTATCACTTTCATCACTTATCTATATTTTTTTGTGTGAAGTGCACTTTCAATTTTTTTTTTTTATCAAGTGCATATTATTTTTGCCTAACCTTCAAAACGACTGCAGTTCCCTTGTCATCAGCTGTTGTCAAGCCTAATATTGATCACTCCTCTAGTATATGTTTGCTGAAGCACTTATCAGTTGTTGGGTTCTATCAGAGCCCTGATAAGATTGATAGCGGTGACGCACGCAATGAGGAGTGAAAAAATATAGGAAGTGACAGGAAAAATTTCGGCCCAACCCAGGCTGGGTGAGGTTCATGTGGCTGGTAGTAAGTGGAGAAATGTGAAATCTTCTCTGTTTCTTCTCTTTTACTCTATCTCAACTTCTATCTCTTTTTCTTCTCCCTCTATCTCTCTTCATCTCTATTCATTTCTCTTCCTTTTCTTCTCCCTCCCTCTCTCGTTTTTCTCTCTTTATTTTTGTGTCCTCTTCTTTCTCTCTTTCTTTTCTCTCTCCCACTTATCTCTCTCTTTTATTTTTCCCTCTCCTCCTTTTTTTCTCTCTCTATTTATTTCTCGCTCCTCCCTCTCTTATATCCCCACCTCTACTTTTATATATCCCTCTATTTTCACCTGTTCCCTCATATTCATTTAGAAACTCTTTATTAGTAGAACATATATACAGACAAATAATGGTAAAAATTATATTTAAAATTAACAATATTAATAGTATAAACAAGAAAAAAATAAACAAAATATACGTATACATATGTTCTAACCAAAGGGCTTGGTTATTGCCTTTCTCATATTACTTAAGTTCTCATGCAAGTTTCACAACAACCTTATGTAATTTGTTAAATTATATTTATGTTATTCATAACTACTAATATATACCTACATATGTCCTAACTAAAGGGCGGGGTTATTGCCTATGTCAATTTCTTTCACCTCATCTTCTTCCTTCTCTTTGTTTATCCACTCCTTGGCTCTCTTTCTCTCTCTCTCTCTCATTGATGTCCTCACCATTATTCTTCTCTCTCTTTCTCTCTTATTTTCCTCCTCCAACGCATCCTCAACACTTCGTTTCTTCTCATTCCATTTATTTCTACCCCTCTCTTCCAATCCCCCCACCCCTTCTTCACTCCATCTCTCTCCTCCCCTCACCCATGTCTCTCTCTCCCTTCCTCCCCCTCTCTCCCTTCCTCCCTCTCTCCCTATCTCCCTTCCTCCCTTCCTCCCCCTCTCTCCCTTCCTCCCTCTCTCCCTATCTCTTCCCCCTTTCTCTCTCTCCCCCACTTATTTAAGGCAAATAATAATAGCACCCCCTCTCCCTCCCCCCCCCCCGGTACTCATTTAGCGTTGCATTTTGTTAATTAGGCCTTGCAGTCAGACGAATGCATTTTTTAAATTAATTATTGAAGTTCCTTCTCTCCCACACTGCATCAGGTTTTTGTTTTTTAAACATTGTCCCCCTTAAAAAAAAAAAAAAAAAAAAAAAAAAAAAAACGAACGTAGGATGGTAAATTCCTCTTTCACCATGTTCTGGTTTTAGAATACATTGTCCTTCTCTTCTTCTCGAAATAAAAAAGGAAAAACAAAACACCTTGAGGGAAGAGAAGACATCGCCAACCCCAGCCAAGGGTGGAAAACTAACCTTACTCAAATTAAATGGGGTGTTTCCTCCTAAAGAAAGAAAGGCTCTAATTAAGCCTAATGAGTTGCTGAATAAGAAGGATAGAAAGGAAAAGAGGGCGGGAGAGGAGGAGGGGAGGGGGGGAGGGGAGGGATAAGGGAGAGAGAGAGAGAGAGAAGAGAGAGAGGAGAGAGGGATGGATGGATGGAGGAGAAAGGAAGAGAGGAGGAGAGAGGAAAGAGAAGAGAAAGAGAGAGACAGAAAGAGAGGAAAGGGAGTAAAGTGAGAAGAGAGAGAGAAAGAGAGAGAGTACGTAAAGGGAGTAAAAATTGAGGCGACAGAAAAAGTGCGTATTGCACACAAAGTTTTCTATCTCTCTCTCTCTGTCTCTCTCTCTCTCTGTCTCTCTCTCTCCCTCTCTCTCTCTTTCTCTCTCTCTCTCTCCCTCCCATCATTTCCCTCTTTCTATTAAAATTCACCTCACCCACCCAGCCTGAGTATTATTATTATTATAGTAAGCTTTGTTAGGTAGAATAAAAATAAATACAGTAAAATATGTACAATGAAATTATAAAGAAAAAACAAAAAGATTGAGCAAAGATACAAGAACAAAAAAGAGAATGAAGTTCATGTCCTACACCTAAAGGGCTGGAATTAGCCAGCATCTTGAGGGTTCGTACTCGAGTGGTCACCCTTCCAAGTCTTAGTCTCAATGGACGTTACTTAACATAGCAGAACGAGAACTGGTGTATTTAACTTGCCATTGACGCTGGCTTAAAAAAATATTAAAAATTTAGGTCTACTTTTGTCGTCATATAGGAACTAGTAATGGACTCGTAATACGTCAAAACTGTCCCCTTAAATTAGGCCATCTTGGTCAGTTTTAACACCGAGGAAATCATGACAATAACAAATACTTTTTTTATTTTTACATGCTTTTGTAGGTAATAACGGTTCCCAAATTGGATAGTTTAAGTTCTTTTTTATGTTATCATATTTGTGTTAATCACTTTCATGATATCACAACTATTCAAACTCGCTTAATTAGATAGTATGTTAAGGGACAGAGTTATTACCTATGAGATATAATAATAATACTCTTTAGTGGAACGTAACCACCAGGCGAGGTTAATGTTCAAAGCATTCCCTACCATCTAAACCCTCAGAGTCTTATTATTGTGTGGTCACAAACTCAAATTAATGAGGAAAAATTCATGTACTAGATGGGATTCGAACTAACGGATCCCTATGCTATATGGATTAGCAGACAAGCGCGTTGACCACTTGACCACCAGTTCTCTACGTTATGACGTCTCCACTTCTCATTCCTCCATGATTGTGTCCATAAACTCGAGATATCCTCAACCGAGTTTATCTTGTCCTATTCAAGATAACCGATTCATAGGTCAGCCTAAAATAAAACTCGACCGCCTACTACAGAACAAGATTTATTACCCAAGGATATTGCTATACAGGAAGTGCAGTTCAAGGGGTCGGCAACTTATTGTATTCAGATGGAGTAGAACGTTATTTTTATAAGAAGGAAGTTCAATAAATGTGTTTATTTCTGTGAATATATCCCAACACTAGTAGTTTTTGTAGTCACCATGGCAGAGTGAGTTAGGGCACTAGTCGCATGGTGACCTGCGTTCGGTTCCCAGCGGGGCAGGATTTTTCATGCTCTGTACTTGGATGTTCGGGGTCCACTCATACCTCGTGAGGAAAAATGAGTAGTTACTTTTATGAGTAACGACCAGTGGCGGCATTACCAGAGTAGCAAGAAAGTAATGCTGTGCTACCCACAAAAATTGTGAAGAGGCCTTGTGCTTCACCACAAATAGAATCAAACCAATACTAGAAGTTTTAGGAACTGTAAACCTCACACGTAATCTCCTATTGAATTATAATTCACTAACCCAATTCAATGGGTTTAAATTTTATATAATTCAACCGGCCTCATTTGCGGCCCTTCTTTAATTAGTGGGTAGCGCAGAATTATATTTGGTAGTCCATGCATTGGTATATGGTATAGTCAAGTGGTTAAGGCGCCAGTCTGGTCTTGCGTAGAGATCCATTGGTTCGAATCAAACTCAATGCATTTATTTGTGTAAAATTTTAATTATATATATTATGTTCATGACCATATAATAATAAGACTCAAAGGTGGTACGAAATGCTTTGAGCATTAACTTCGCCTGGTGGTTACCCTCCACTTATGAGTATTATTATTTTTATTAACCATAGGAATATTCCGACTATCATTTTTAAATATTCCAATATATCTTTTATTATTATATGATTATTTCGAAAACTATTTTGCCTTTTTTTAATTTTTCTCCATAACATATCTTTTAGTGCCTATAATGCCACCTAGTCGTTGCTCACATAAAGCAGCTACTCATTTTTCTTCATGAGGTATAAATGGACCCGGACTTCACAAAATCAATGTGAGATCATTTCTCTTATTCGTGGCTCTGTATTTCAAACTGTTACGCCAAACCAACAGATTTTACCCTATTTTTAGTCTGTTTGAACATTGTTCTGGCCATAATTATAACTCATAGCGCTCTGAAATCCGTTTACAAGGTTATATGTCAGCTATAAAACAAAACCCAGTCGAATCAATGTCCTTACTTTATGAGACAGGTAAGCCCTATACTGACCTCAGTCAGACTGAACTGCAAGACTGACTCACTGACGAGAGGTTGGGTGAGAGAGAATGTCCCTAGTGTGCATAGAGTCTTTTCGAGTCACCAAAATATTTTCTTTTGACACTGTGCACTGCAAACTTGAGCGGACCGAATGAGTTATTTATGTCTCTAATCTCTAAGTGGCTACAAATGAATATTAATTAATAGTTCAATAATAACAAAAAATGTTTTTAACTATTTATAAATATAAAAAATGTCTTCCAAGTCTGAGGAACGAGGCACTGTGCCCATCACAGCTGCTGCATTTCCTCTCTGGATACACAGAGAAATCCTCTGTTTCAAAGAGGAGGTTGACCTTTTCTGTTATATATCCACATCCAGGTATCTCTTATATCCAGTTCTCTTATAAACAAATTCGATTGTATTACCGACAAGACCTCAGTAGCTCAATGGATGAGACGGGGGACTGGCAACCTGGAGGTCGTGTGTTTGAGCTCGAAGTATGTAAAATATATCGTATAGCGAGTGTAGTAGTTGTGATATGATCAACACAAAATAATGTGTAAACTATTACAGAATACAGATCGCATACCCGTATATAACATAAATGTGGCCAAACTTATTAAACAACCTAAATATCTATCAATGTATTTTATGTAAAATTTCAGTGTAGTATACTACAGACTGCACTTCTAACTTGTATGTACATATTTGTATATTATGTAGCAATGCCAATATAAACTTGTGCATACACAATACATAAAATAGCTCAGCAGACTGGCTTGCATCGTAAAACATGCGAATTCTCCTCTGTCTTGAGATCGCAAAAAAATCTCTCACAGAAACTGCAAGGTCACAAAACTCAGCTTCGTCTCTTCAGGGGAAGCAGCGAATTTAAAGTTGGGAAAAAATTAACAAAGAAGAAAAAAAAAAAAATGGAAGGGGTTATAAAAAGGGGAAAAATACTGAATGGGAGAAGAGGGGAAAATATTATTACGAATGAAGTGGAAAAGAGAACGAAAGAGTGAATAAGGAGAGGAAAAAAATCGACAGTACCCGATTGCAATTTTTTCATTCGTGCAAAGTCGGGCAGATAAAAAAATTCAATTGCAGGCAATACAATGCATGGCCGCTTTATGCAGTTTTTATTATTTTTTAGATTGCATTTCTTGAATGCAAAAAACACCATTGAATCAAGGACATGGTTAGGATCTTAATAATTTGAGTGAAAAAAATAATTATTTATATTTTTTGAATTATTTTAGAAGAAACGCGACATTATCATTTTAAATTTCGCAAGTCAGTTTTTTTGAGAAAAAAAAATATTCGAATTATTAATTTTTAACTGGCGATTTTTTTGCGGAAATTTCGGAGTGGCATTATTTTAACCAAAAAACATCGTGAATTTTTGTTTACCAAGTTTTCGAAAAAAATAATCAAGTTTCTCTATCTAAAATTCCAAGTTTTTCTTTCAGTTAAAAGTGATACCTATTTTTTGACGTGATTTTTTTTTACATACCTATTTTTTGTTTAGAGATGCGTGTCTCCATTTTCACGTACTTTTTTTGTTTAAATAAAGTTTAGACTGGCTTATCCCATTTCTTTCAAAAAGTTTAATAAAATTAACCAAGTTCAGTATAGTAATTAAAATATCGTATTCTATTACCGCGTTTTGTTCGTAAAATTTTAGTACATGCTGTGTTTAAGTTTTGTTTTTGCGAAATCCGGCTTTTGTTTATTTTTCCTATAAAAAGTACCTCAATTTCATATTATAATAATTTGATTACTGATTTCTAGACCCTACCAGACATTAACTAAAAGTGAATCATTACAAAAATAAAAGAAATTAAAAAAAAAAAAAAAACTGTAAGCAGCTTCAACCAAAATTTCTTACAAGTCACAACCTGTTAATTTCAACACTTCCGATTTCAATTATTCTTGTTCCTGACCTACACAACTTATCATTTTTTTTTTCAATAATAAATTCACTTTAATATTTTTTAAGTATTACAACTTTTTTGGTTTGTTTGAAATCAAAATTTCAAATCCTCATTTTTGGTTGGCATCTTGAATTTTAACACAATATTCAACCGTGTCCGCTCTGTGCTAAGACTTTATGAATCAATTTCACTTATCTGTAAATAGTTAAATACCTGAATCTGTACAAATAAATCTGTATTCGCTTAAAATTCCAGAGTCCCAAAAGCTTTTCAATTTTGATTTATCAAGTAGATTTCATCAAAGTCCATCACTAAAGCTCTCTATAAACTTTCCATGTCTTTCGCGAACCGAAGAAAAAATTAGATCTCAAACTTGCATAATCGTTCATAATCTAATTTCACTCAAATCTAAAACAACAGTAATCTAAATTCAACAACGAAAACCCAAATCTTTCCCAATATTCAACAAGTAGTGTGAACGAAAATTTTGAGCGTTCTTTTCGGGAGTTCCAAAACAACTTTTTTGGTGAAACAACTTTTCGGCGTTTGAAAACAACTAAATTGCAGTATTTTAATCGACTTTTTCTTGGTAATACGACGTGTTTGCAGTTTTTAAACGACTTTCTTGTAGTGGTTAAACGAGGCTGTGTTCTGTGGTGGTCAACCTAGAGGATTCCTCGCTCGAGGCTAGCGGCTCTTGGCTCAAGTTTGTTCTCGAGATTTGAGTATGAGCGGCTCAAATCGAGGCCAGTGCTTGGTTCCGTCTGTTTTCAAACGCCGGTATGTAAAAAGTATACTTAAAAAAAAAATAGTTATTATTTTTCATGTGAATTTTCTTTAATATAAAAAAACTTCTCCCAGGGACGGTCCTTCCGGAAGGGAACCGAGGATACAAGAAGCATTCCCTCTTTGAATGGCTAGACCAATTTTTTGGTAAAGAAAATGATTGGAACAGGGATCACCCGTAATTCCAATCAATTTCTTTCCCATTTGGTCTAACCATTTCTTAGCTTCGACGCTCCAAGTACCCATGGTATTTTAAATTGTATTTATTTCTTTAGGTTTAGGTATTTTATTCCTAGTCCTCATGATACTAAATTTGGTTAACTTGCATCTTCTATATGAAATTCAAGTTATCATATGTGTCATTCAGACTAAACGTACTTAATATTTATTTTTACAAGGATAAATCCCATTCGAAAATCAGGAGTTCTGGTCATTGAACCATCACATTTGTATAAAAAGTAAATTGCCAAAAAAAAAATAAAGAAAAAAAAAAAAAATATCCTGAAAATGTAATAATAAATAGTGGCACGAATTACTTGTGTTCGTGTGTGTGAGGTTGGCAACTCGGACTTCGGGCAGTTTCTCAGCAAAATAATACTTTCAATAATTATTGGCTGTTCATAGTACGTACATAAAAAAGTGTGCCCTATTTTCTAATTTTATGAAGGGGATATCTGGGCTTACTTAAGGTCTTCAGAGAAGGAGTTGATCAGAGTAAGCGCCACTAAAGAAATTAGAAATAAAACTACTTAGTATAATATAATATAATAATAAAATCACCTTATTAATACTGCCCGATTTGGACTATTAAGCCCCCTTATTCCAGCAGTAAGCTCAAGACTCATTATTATGTGGTAAAAATCCCAAATGGGAGGATAACTTGTCATGTCGCGGCTGGGTTTCGAACCCACGACATCTAGATTTTCTGGATTTACAGAGTGCCGCCTTTACCACTGAGCTACCGGGACGAACAGATATGATGTACATTATGGACCTAGGGCCTTTAGAGCGGGGTTAGAGAGAGCGCCACTAAAAGGAGAATTTTTTGAAAAAAAGTTAAACAATACTCGTATACTTTGATCGAAAATATTAAGATCAAGAGAATGAACTTTTGTTTATAATCAAGAGCGAATCTAAACAAACGTTTAGTATAATTGGTGGCGGCCTTCAATTCAAATAGGACACAAAAATCCGATGTAGATTATATTAGGTAAGTTGATAACGATTTCTTGGATGTAGAACTGAAACGAGACTACAGTAACAAATTCTTTCTGTGCATATAGACTCCCAAACTCTTATATAGGTTTGATAACTTCTTCAATTTGCGAACCAGCGGATTTCACATAAAAAAACTAGGTATTTGTTTTAATCACAATAGATATATCGCATTCAGCCAGGAACAAGTGTCACAGTAAAAAAAAATATATATAAATTATAATTAAATTATTATTAACGTCGACCTGTTCAATAACGGAACGACAAAGGATAGGGCCTATGTATGTAATTAAAATATGATAATAATTCATAAAATAATATTATTATTTTTTCTTTGCTTCAATTTTGTCACAATTTTTCAATCTCCTCTTACTAAGTTAGGGACTTGAACCAGCGACCTCCAGCTTCCAAAAAAACAATAATGTCCTACCTAAAGGGCGGGGTTATTGCCTATGGCAATCTCTTCCACCCAACCCTCATATTATTATTAGAGATGCATGGTCGTCCGCAAACTAGAATCAAAACCAAGCGGCTCACGATAGAACTTCCTGTGAATTTCACATTGAGGGTTGCAAAATCTGGTTTGGTGGTATTTCATATCACAGGATGATGGGATTTGACAACCGTAGGATATCACACGGTGATAGCACGTCGGATGCCGACCGCCGACCTATCGCTGTCATCAAAGAAGCTACCGCCCGTCTGCGCTGCTGTCGAAAAATACACAGCAAAATTTGGAATTCCAATGAACATACAGAACTTAATCAAAATTGAAGCAAAGAAAAAATAAATAAAAAAAATATACAGACAGGCGCATGCCAAACTCGTCTCGTTGAAACTAAGGTACGCACCTCGTTCGGTGAAATTATTTAAATCTATTACCAAGAACCTCTATCACTTTTCCTTCTTACTCTAATAGTAGGTAGCAACGTTACTTATTCAAGTAACTACTCACTATTCCTCACGAGGTATAATTGCACCCCGGCCATTCCAAAGTACAGAAAATATTCTACCCAGTCGGGATTTGAACCCGCGCATGCAAGTCAAGTCCACTACACCACCTGGCAACAGTGGCTGCAGTCACACCCGTTGGTGATTATGACACATCCACTAGAAATAATAATAATAACACTCTTTAGTGGAAGGTAACCACCAGCCGAGGTTAATCTTTAAAACATTTTTTACCACCCAACCCTCAGAGTCTTATTATTATGTGGTCACAAACTCAATTTAATGAGGAAAAATTAATGCACGGGGTGGGATTCGAACCAACGGATCCCTACGCTACCTGGAATACCAGACTAGCGCGTTAACCACTTGACTACCAGTTCACGTTCAAGTATAACCTATCCTTATAACGACAGATGTACGTAACGAAAACGTTATTTTAAGAAAAAGTTAATGTGCCCCGGAACCGCTTTCACAAAACTTCAGGGAACTTCACCTCTTCACGCATTCAAGGCCAGAAACGGAAAAACTCGCTCAGAATTTTCCGCTCCGACCAGGATTCGAACCCGCAACCTCCGGGTCAATAACCAATGCTCTTGACCACTGAGTCACGGTGACTACTCTCATGCTAGTGATTATGGCACATCCACTAAAAATACATTTATATCCTAAAACCAATCCCTACAAACACAGATGTACTAAAAGTCCTAAACCATAAAATAATATAATTAATATTTTTTATGTTAACCAAATGTTGTCCTGTAGAAAAATAACTCATCCAGTAGTTTTGTGAGCTGTAGACCTACTTTAGAACTAAATGTGAAAAAGGGGCTGGCCTACACAAAGCCCCGATGAGCTCATTAACATCGAAAGAAAATGGAACGAAAATTTCTGTGATTTCGTCCTCATCATAACTTACTGCTGGTATAATGGGACTCATTAGTAATAATTAGTCCTAGTCAGGCAGTATATATAAATTTAAGGATTGTGTAGAAGAGAATGGCATAGGCAATAACCCCGCCCTTTAGTTAGGACATTTGTATAAATTCTATCTTTATCTTTTTGTTGTTAATTTTGTATTAAATTTTTATCGTTATTTGTTTGTACATATTTTCGGACTAGCTTGATCGATAAGGCAGCAGACTTTTAAATATGGAATACACATGTTAGGCATATATTAGTAAAGCAAGTGTGAACAGTTGTGATATCATGATAGTGAATAACACAACAACAACAAAAATTATTTTTGTGGTATTTTTTTTTTTTTTTTAGGCATGTTTTTTAGACTTTGATTCGGCGTAAACAGGAAAATTTCGACACAGCATCTGACAAGGATAATATATTGAACCGAACAAAAAAATACATTCCCACTCATACCCAAACATCTGTTCCGGATTAGTCTATTGACTTAATACAATCCATCTCATATTTCCTGCTGATCTATGGACGAAAACAATTTGCACCTAAACAGTGCCGGATACAGACCAATGTTATATTTATTTTACTGACCTCTCAGTAGCTTTAATAATAATTACGTGTTTATTTTTTTTATTTTTATTTTATTTTTAAATTTCACGGAGAAATCTCCATTATACAAGTACATTAGTATTATGTGTTCGTGAGATAGGCACAGATACCCATATTACTATGGTATATGTCCAGTAATATAGGTATCTGGCCAGATAAATCCAATGCCTAAGCTTCTTTGTCCATTGATTCTATTCGATTTTAACCTCCTGTTTTTGAGTTATTCAGGACGGGGGTTTTACCCTCCATTCGCATGGAATCGTACCATCTACTTCCATTAACCTCACCCAGAATGGGTAGGGCCGGAAATGCCAGCCTCACGTGTTCGGAGATTACAGAATTCTCGGTGTGAAATGTCCGCCCCAGTTGGGAATCGAACCCAGGATATGGAGTACGGGCAGTTGTCACAACCGTTGTGCCACGAAGGCTGGTCCTCCCCTTGTATAACCATATCTATTGATTTAGAAATAGTTGAAGGGAAGTAAGAGAGGGAGGTTGGTTGTCATTAAGTCCCCCTATTCAACTGCCCCCTGTAAATAACCATACCTACTGATTTAGGTAGAGGAGAAATAGTTTACGCCCCTGTGTATCATCCTACTGATTTAGGACTGTCGGGGGGGGGGGGGGGGGGGCTGTACTGAGGAGGATCTAAGAGTCCTAATTCCGCCCCATGTGTAACTCTACCTACTGATTTAGGATATAAAAAAGAAAGGCGGAGGGTTGTCCTAACTCCCCTGTTTACGCCCCTGTGTATAACCCTATCGATTTAGGACTGTCAGAGGGGACTCCAGTCATGTGAAACTGCTTACTATGCAGCGGTCTCCAAACTACGGTCCGCCCAGTGAGGGGCTCCCCTGTATAACAAATCAGTATCAGTATAATCAGTATAAACAGAAAAGTGAGAAGTTGTACTAGATGTACATGAATATCAGAACATACCTGGACAGCTGTTTCGAGATTATTTGCTCTCTTTAGAAGGTAATAGTTCTGAATATCCATGCCATGAACTAACCTCTCTATTTTAATCAGTATAAACAGAAATGTGAGAAGTTGTACTAGAATTGTAAATAAACAATTTGGGTCTTAAAAAATGGGTGTTTCACAGCCTTTATTATTTCGTAGCCACGATAAAGCATCTATACTGTAGACGCTTGTGGTTTGTGTTGTAGCTTGCCCATCCCGTCGTATGCCTCCCTTCTGATGGCCGAGAAGTGACACAATACTTCCCATTTCGGTGCTTGGTCAACACGAGCGCACCGGAAGGTATCCCTAACTAAGAACTGTAACCAAATTTTGAATACAATTTTTTTGTTGTCTCTGGGGATCGAACTTGAGACGTTTCGCATGGTGAGCGATTGTTTCACCACTGAGCTTATCGTGCTCTAGAAAAGTGTAAACAATACCAAAATCGGGGTATAGTAAAGATGGCAGTTTTTTTAATACAAAGACAACAATAACATACTTAGTAAAGTCGAATAATCATCATTTTTTACTTTCCTTATACTATAGACCAGCAGTCTAGCTGGGGGACTATAAACAGGGAGTAGACCAGCATTGGCTTAGTTCTGGGGGCCCTTGTCAACTATTAGCCTCCTTGTAAAAACAGTGGTACAAGTGCTGAGTCATTACTCCACTGTCTGGCTACCATCGTTCACGATGACGCCACCCTCTGATGATGATATACTATAGAAAGGAAGGTATCTCCCCTGATATCTAATTTCTAATCCTTCAATTCTTGTTTTCTGACGGATTATTCATAATTATAAGTCAAGACCATGGAATAAAAAGGAAATTTTGTCACAATTTGAGAAAGGAAAAAAAACCAAAATTTTGGTCACAAAATATAACAGATACTAAAACACTGGTTACAAAACTTTTCAGTGGGTCACAATTAAAGCCCTTTGCTGTGACGGGTGGTCACTGCAATCAGCGAATGACATAGGTATTTAGCCTTATAAAAATAATAATAAGCCCGGTACACCCTTTTCAGAGTATAGGCCTTCCTTATAGGGGTTTATTTCGTATTTGCCCTTATTGTGAATTAATTTTGTAAAATTAGCAAAAACATGTGACTCAAAACTGCAACCAATAGCAGTTTTTTTTTTTGATAATTCATTATAATTGTCTTATGTCAAGACCATTTGTCTAGGCCATTTGTGGATAAGGCGGTGAACTTCATTCCCGGAGGTCGGTTTTTCAAAATCCAAGATATGCAAAAATTTTGTCAAAAAAGTGTCAGTAATAAAATTAACATATTAAAACAAATTTCAGTAATAAATTGAACAATACATTAACATAAATATAAAACTAAATTAAATACTCACCCACAATCCAGTGGGCCACAGTTTGAGACCCGCTCCACTGCAACTGTGTTAAGGTCACCAATGACACTGTGAGTGCACTCAATAGTCTGTCATACAACTGCAACTGCAGCCAAGTGCACTGGTAGGATGCTAGTCCGGAGTCTGTGGAGAGAAGATTTCATTGACAATATTTTTTACATTACTCGTATTAGACTAGTCGTTTACTGGTGCCTTGCGGCGGGGCTGAATTCGGTCTGACTTCAATAGCTTGATCCCTTAAAATCATTAACAATAAAAAACTGGGGAGTAGGAAGATTTTGTCTTTTAAAATTATTTAATGCCTTTGTAAGAGCTATATTAGAATATGGGTCAATAATATTTGGTTCGGCAAAACCGCATGTATTAAGAGGTTTGGACACTGTATACCATTCCTGTATTCTAATTATCACCGGAGCTCTCAGAACTTCACCTGTACAAAGCCTCTATGTAGAGTGGACAGGCACCACTAGAAACAAGACGATATATCCTATTGGCTAATTTTGTTTCAAAAATACTATCACAGAAAAATAATCCTTGCCATTTTCTAGTATCACCGAAATACAATACAAATTTCACAATCTTAAATGATAAATACCCAATGCCAATAAGAGAAAGAATGAAAAAAATATTTTATTTGAATGATCCCACCATTACCTGTAACATTACGTTATCACCTCAAGATTATACCCCGTGGACAGTTTCTGTCCCTCTAGTCCAAATGTTATGTGATGAGAGTAAAAAATCCATTTTACCCTATGAAGCACAAATTTTATTTAAAGAATTTAAAAATCAAAGGTGTGGAAGAAGTTTGTTTATTTTTACAGACGGATCAAAATCAATTTCTTATACTGGTTTTGCTTTTTCATGTGAAAATTATATCAAAACTTGCCAGATCAATAATATTTCAAGTATTTTTACAGCAGAGCTAACTGCCATTCATCAAGCTATTGATCATGTTCATACTTTGGCTGTGGCTGAACAATTAAACTTCTTAGACGTTGTCATTTGTTCGGATTCTAAAAGTTCTTTACTTGCAATTAAAAATGTTTTCACTAATAACGGCATCATACAAAATTTACTGTTGAAAATCAAAGAACTATCAGAGCAAAATATTTCGGTACATTTTTTGTAGATTCCTAGCCATTGTGGAATATCAGAAAATGAAAAGGTCGATAAAGCTGCCAAGAACCCTACAAATCCCATTCTATACAAAGAAATTTTTTTGGATGATCTATTAGAGGCGAATAAGAAAAAACTTCATCAAGAATGGAAAAATGATTGGATTTCGGAAATTCACCAATATAACAAGCTGTGGAAAATAAAAAAAGATGTAAAAGCATGGAAGTCTTCCTATATTATTTTATAATAGAATAGACGAAATCGTTGTCTGCAGACTGAGAATTGGTCATACATTACTGACACATAAACATCTTTTTAAGCGAGAAGAACCCCCTTTATGTAATAACTGTCGCACTACTTTAACTATAAAACATATTTTGATAGAATGTCCAGTTTTTAAAGTTGAGAGAAGAAAGTGGAGGTGTAAGGTTAATTTAGAAAATAATTTATGTGATGATGAAGATCAGATTTTAAAAACCGTTAATTTTTTCAAAGACATAAAACTATTTACTAAGATATAGAATTTTTTATATTGTTAACTACGGGTGATGATTTAGCATAATTTTTTATTGTTATTTTAAATTATTTCAATTTTGATCTTATTTAATGTAGATATATTCTTTTCCTGTATTTTCTGTAATTTTTGATAGTTTTTAACAGATGTTATAAACCTTTGTTGTATAATAAACATCTATAAAAATTGTTAAAAAAAAAAAAAAAAAATAGCTTGATCCAGAAAGCGGTGGCTCGAATCCCAAGGGTTTTAAACATTTAGAACTGTGAGTTTGAGAAAGTGACATCACGATTGTGATAAATACAAATATTATTATAATGATTTTCATCTTTTTTTTCGGTGTTCGGTTCGGTCCGGTGGAAGAGAAAGCTACAGGATCTAACCTCGCCCCTTGGTTCACTACATATTCTATTGTGTTCTTTTTTTATGTTATATTTTGTTGAATGTATCACATGTAGTTGACCAATAAAGTGTTAAATAATAATAATAATAATTTCCCTTATCAAAGTAATGGAATCACCCTAAATTTTTGATAATTAGTTTTCAGAGCAAAAACGGTGGAAAACTAGAGAAACAGTTGGATTTGGAAATTAAAATTCCTGGATAACTTGTACTCTGGAAAGGAAATTGCTCAAGCAATCTAAGTGTTTTGCCCTCTGCATCACCAATGATCAGAATGTAGTACGTGTGACAAATAAATAAATATACAGTAATACTGTAATATCTACCCTGAGTGACAAATTTAGCGGAACGCATAGGTTTTTTCTCGTATAACGTGTGTAATTCTTGTTGGACAAAAATATTTTTCTAATTGCAGAATTCACACAAAAATTGGTAGAGAGATATCAAAGACATGAAAGCCAATTTATTTTCAAAATTGAATGAAGTCAACAATGACAAGTACTACATTCAATATGATAATTAGCCTTAATGTTTTTGAGAGATAACTGATAGGCATAACATGAGCGCGCGATTAGCTCAGTGGTTAAGCACTCGCTTGCCATGCGGAAGGTCCCTGGTTCGATCCCTCGTGCAGACAAAAAAACACTGCCAATTATGGACACAATACTTCCTCGTGATTGTTTCACATTGTATACACGTGCTAATTTTAAGATTTTATACTGAATAACTTGTATCAACAGAACCGCTTAACCGATTTTCTTCAAATGGTAGAAAACTATTTTTCCTACATTCTAGATTCTACAAAAAATTCTGTATCGGCAAGTCGTGAACCTTATTTTTTACTTTTTTGTGCAAAATTTCGAATTTCCTAAATATCAGTTTTACAAAAACGTTCCGATTTCTAATATGTATTAGAAATTCCTCGGAAGTAATTTGTATTCTTAATTTGGTTACAACCCATCAGAGGGGAGGTATACTACGGGATGGGCAGGCTACAATATAGACCACAAGCTTCTACAGTAGCTCCTGTTTCATGGCTACGAAATAAAAACAACTGTGAAACACTAATCTTAAAAAAAAATCAGGAAATGTGATGTGCCTACATGTTTTTTTTTTCTCATTATTAATAAATACATTTCATAGTTTTATGTTCAAATCGCAACTCTCACAAGCATTTATAAACGTTCAGTATTATAATATTACTATTTTACACTTTAATAATAAGCACATGATTATATAAAACAGATATACAAACAAATTATTAAAAATTGGAAACAATATAATAAAAAAAAATTGAAAAAAAGAATAAACACAATACACATGTCCTACCTGATGGGTGAGGTTATTGCCTTTGGCAATCTCTACCACCCAACCCAGTATAGAAAAGGTTAGGTTATCATTTTTGTGTTATTCACAATCTAAAATAGATTGTCGACTTTGCCATCGCAATTTTTTGCCGTACTTGGGATTCAAACCATCGACCTCCAGGTTCCAAATCCGCCGTCGATCAAGCTACTGAGGTCGGTAAAAAGGTCGCCTAGTAAAAAGGTCTAGGCTGTCCTACCCTAATAGACGGGCCTTCCCTAGGTTGTCCCACCCTAATAGACGGGCCTTCCCTAGGCTGTCCTACCCTAATAGACGGGCCTTCCCTAGGCTGTCCTACCCTAATAGACGGGCCTTCCCTAGGCTGTCCTACCCTAATAGACGGGTCTTCCCTAGGCTATCCTACCCTAATAGACGGGCCTTCTCTAGGCTGTCCTACCCTAATAGACGGGTCTTCTCTAGGCTGTCCTACCCTAATAGACGGGCCTTCCCTAGGCTGTCCTACCCTAATAGACGGGCCTTCTCTAGGCTGTCCTACCCTAATAGACGGGCCTTCTCTAGGCTGTCCTACCCTAATAGATGGGCCTCATCTAGGCTGTCCTACCCTAATAATAGACGGGCCTTCTCTAGGCTGTCCTACCCTAATAGACGGGCCTTCCCTAGACGGGCCTCTACAGTGGGCCTCCCTTAGACGGGCCTCCCCTAGACAGGCCTCCCCCAGTGAACCTCCCCTAGGCGGGCCTCTCTCTCAGGGGGGCGTACTCTCTCCGTCCAATGACTTGGTCAAATTTCGCGTAATTAAATCAACCCAGATCGGGTCGAGTTCTAAATTAGGTCAGTAAGCCCGGTGGATCTACCGGTGCATTCGGTGTGCGATGCAGCTCATATACTATAGAACTCGCTTATCTAGTGATAACAGCTGTTATCAATGCGCTCTGCCATATATCCGAACGTTATCTGGCTAGAACAGTGCTTCCCAAACGGATTGGGTTGAGTATAGTATAGTATAGTATAGTATAGTAGTGCTTTATTTAGACTGTCGGCTCGAGACAGGAAGTCCCATTACGCTAACAGTTGAGTGGAAGAAATTGCCATGTATGTTGATAAATATTTATTTTCTAAATTTGGCTTTGACGGGAGTTTTATTGACGGGAGTTTTTTAAATCCTCCATTAGCTGGAAACTCACAAACTCTAGGTAGTTATCATATTTTTTGTGTTAATTACTTTCGTTATATTAACAAACCAGCTACTCAAATTCAGCTCACCCAATCTGAGTTGGGCCGGGAATAGCCAGCATCACAAGGTTGCGATTCTGAACCTCGCTGGACGTTGCTCAACACCAGCAACAGAACGAGTCAATTTTTTTATGCAGGGACTTAATAAAAGTGGGTGGTTCCCGTAGATACATTAAATTATAAAATTATAAATAAGTAACAGCTTCTTCGCTGAAATAGGTAAAACAATATATCGCACGTTGCATAGAACAGTGTCACATCTCAAAACCTTACCTTTCAGGAGACCTTTTGCTGTTTTAGCGATACAAAAATCCCAAATGGGGAAAAAATGAGATGTGACACTATTCTATGCAACGTGCGATATATGCCTCGTCTCAGCCAGTGGCTAGCATGTACTTCTAGTCCTGGCTAGTAAAGTCTGAACCAGTGGCTAGAATGAACTTCTTCACCCGACTAGTAAAGTCTCAGTCAGTAGCTAGCATGAACAACTCCACCCTGCTAGTAAACTCTCAGTCAGTAGCTAGCATGAACAACTCCACCCAGCTAGTAAAGTCTCAGTCAGTAGCTAGCATGAACAACTCCACCCGGCTAGTAAAGTCTCAGTCAGTAGCCAGCATGAACAACTCCACCCTGCTAGTAAAGTCTCAGTCAGTAGCCAGCATGAACAACTCCACCCTGCTAGTAAAGTCTCAGTCAGTAGCTAGCATGAACAACTCCACCCTGCTAGTAAAGTCTCAGTCAGTAGCCAGCATGAACAACTCCACCCTGCTAGTAAAGTCTCAGTCAGTAGCTAGCATGAACAACTCCACCCGGCTAGTAAAGTCTCAGTCAGTAGCTAGCATGAACTTCTCCAGCACCCTGCTAGTAAAGTCTCAGTCAGTAGCTCGGATGAACAACTCCACCCTGCTAGTAAAGTTTGAGTTAGTAGCCAGCATGAAAAACTCCATCCTGCTAGTAAAGTCTCAGTCAGTAGCTAGCATGAACTTCTCCAACACCCAGCTAGAAATGTTGAGAAGCGCTGATCTAGACTGCTATCAGTCGAGAAGTTGACTTAGTGATGAAGGTCGTGGAACTATACATAGATGGAGATGCATTTTTACCAGTATAGTACATACATACATTAGGTATAAGATAAAAATACTAACGTATAATAATATACATACTTACATTACACAAACATAGTACCATAAGTAGATATAATTTTTTTAGTGTATTGTTTCATTATTTTAAACTGCACTTATAAAAGGGAAAACAGTAGTATAGCTGATTGTATAATACATAATATTTATAATGTAATGTATACTAAAGATAGAAATACCTACTTATTCATATTATAATACATAATATTAATAACACATAACTACATTATGGATCTGAGGACAAAGTAATGTAAAGCATAAAGCACTACAGATATTATTATATAGATGATTCTGCATTATTTGACGACCTCCCTGGCTCAGTGGTTAAGAGCATTGGTTGCTGACCTCTAGGTTGCGGGTTCAATACCCGACCGGAGCGGAAAATTCTGACCGAATTTTTCGGTTTCCGGAATGGCATGGATGTAAAGGTAAAGTGCCCTGAAGTAATGCAACAGCGGTTACGGGGTACAATTAACTTTAAAAAAGTATATACATTCTCATTTATGCATTGTTATGTTTTTTATTGTCTTGTTATATATATTATTGATCTGTGCTACTGCTTGATCAATTTTTGTTAAAATTTTTTATTTTAACCGCCTCACTCCATGGTATTTTGAAATTCCAAAATACCTGTAAAAACAATTTTAAAGTGGCAAAGTGATGATTTATATCAACCTTTAGTTTTGGAAAATTTATTAAAATTGATTTAATCACAAAAATAGAAGAAAAACAGTAAGTCCTTGGTTGGTGGTATAAGTATCTATTCCCAGTAATGTAAACAAGAAAGAAAGAAAAATAAAATAATACATTATTCAATTTTCTAGGTTATATTATACTCGTACCTACAAGTTAAAAATTCCTACAAAAAATGCATCTGATATGCATCTATAAACCAAATTTCAATGCCATATAAATTAAAATTGATATTCGAGTGAAAAGAGTAATGTAGTTTGGAATAATTAAGGACGAGCATAATATGCAATCATATTCGTAGCATAATATGCAATATGTTTAGTGCATTCATTATTTTGCATGCATCAAGTTGCATTTTGAAGGTTTTACACTCGGTGTGTACTGGTATGTTGGGAATAAAATATACTGTATGGACCAGTTTTAGTGCACACTATTTTACATTTTCTAATGCAACAATTAGATTGCATTCAAAGAATGGCTCAGTTTTAGTGCATATTTTTGTTGGACCCTGTCTGTTGATAAAAAAACATAAATTATACTGTATGGACCAGTTAAAATGCACTCTTGTACTGTTTTTTTATGAAACGAGTTCTCTTTTGTCCATTTTTCTCTTAAATCCAGTTCTCTTATATCCAGTTCTTCTATACCCAGGTTTCGCTTATATCAAGCTCTCTTATATCCAGTTCTCCTATACCCAGGTTTCGCTTATATCTAGCTCTCTTATATCCAGTTCTCTTATATCCAGGTTTCTCTTAAATCCAGTTCTGTTATATCCAGGTTCGATATTGTTACAATACTACACATCAGTCAACAATCCGACATAATATTGGTATAGTTAATTGAATTTAACATGGTTTACTTGGTATATTTTTTTTTTTTTTAAGTGGGGTTTAACGTCGCTTTCAACTGCCATGGTCATA
The DNA here is from genome assembly GCA_024516035.1 of Bactericera cockerelli. Lineage (NCBI taxonomy): Eukaryota > Metazoa > Arthropoda > Insecta > Hemiptera > Triozidae > Bactericera > Bactericera cockerelli. Next base: position 8,069,220 of record CM044964.1, read on the forward strand.
TCACGACGGGGGTTTTACCCTCCATTCGCAGGAAACTCACAAACCTGCTACTCACATTGACCTCACCCAGCCTGAGTGGGGCCGGGAAAAGCCAGCGTCACGAGAATTAGAATTTGAATGGTCACCCATCCAAGTCTTAACCTCGCTGGATGTCGCTTAACTTCGGTGTTCTGAAGGGAACCGGTGTATTCAACATGCCATCGACGCTGGCTCTTGGTATATTTTTTAATACATACTTATTACCTAGTAGCCAGCCTCCGTGGCGTAATGGATGTGACTACTGCCCGAGTTCCCGACTTCAATTTCAGGTTGGGCCAAACTTTCTGACGAAAATTCTGTTCCCTCCAAGCACGTGAGGCTGACCTTTCCGGCCCTACCCAGACTTTGTGAGGTTAATGTTGGAAGCTGGTACGATTCCCAGCCAATGGAGGGTAAAACCCCCGTCGTGAAAACTTCAAAGCAGGACATAATATCATCAGAATTAGTAACAACTGGTCACAATAGATCTTCATAGAGGTCGGTGTGATGATTGGTGCTTCTCTTGTGGTACTCTGTTGGCATAATGGGACTAACCTGTCTTGATGCGCTGACAGTCTAAATAAAGCACTACTCACACTTATACTCCAACCAGTCCATAATAATACTACCTAGTAAAATGTTCCCTGATTTACATGGTTATTTAATAGCTATTTAATATAATACCTTTTTAATAGCTACCCAGTGGTATCCTACGTTATGAAACCCAATCTTATTGTTATGAAATCCGAGACATAGTCCCATGCTAGGTATGCACTCACAACCACCAACGCAAAAAGTGTCCAAATACATTGGTACAGTTTTTTATCGTTTATTTTTGTTGTTGGTTAAATAATTATTCAACAGAAAATGCAACTGAATTCTTCAGTTCCTGTGCTAGCTTGATACTGGAAGGAATATGAATGTAATCACTATGAATCATTCTATCATGATTAGCTCAGTGGTGACGTATGATTTGCCATGCAGAAGGTCCGAAATTCGAATCCCAGAGGCGACAACAAAAAATGTTCAAAATTATGTATACCATGCAGTTGTTTGTATTAAGGGATACCTTCCGGTGCGCTTGTGTTGATGTTAACCGAGCACCTAACTAATTGGGAAGTATTGTGTCACTTCTCGCCCTTATTGCAAATGATTGTGAATAATTCAATTTTTTTTTTTTTTTTGAGAATCAAAAATACAAGCAAATATATATTTATTTTTTTCTTTTCAAATATAGATCAAATTATAGCTCCATCTTCCGTTACATGTTGAATTTTTCTTCTTGTACCTCATAGTCTCGTTCCAACTGCTCTAATGATTGAGAATTGGGTTTGAGTTAGAACCCAATTTTTCACTCTCGAAAAGAATTCAATTTTTTTTGGCTCCGAGTTACGAACCCGGGACCTTCCGCATGGCTAGCGAGAAGCTTACCACTGACCTTATCGTGCGCTCGTGAGCTTGAGTCGTAAAAAAATCCTGCGTAGGTATTAATTAGTTCATTTTTTTTTTAATTTCCAACCCATGACGAAATAGCAAAAAAAAACTGGAACTACAGACAATTTTACCGTTATATTTTCCTTGTATTAGTCATCTCATGTAATGCGTGTATTTTATTATATTATAAAATTCGAATTGTTAACCCGTATACTTCGCTAAGGCCAGTAATATCAAGGACTTTGGGCCATGGGCACCGAAAAGTTTTTTGTGGTGGGATTTTTTATCTATTTTTTTTTAAAGTAATGCGAATGCGATGTTTTGTAGTACTTGAAGGCACTTCACCTATTCATCAATGCCATTTCAGAAACGGTAAAACTCGGTCAGAATTTTCCACTCCGGCCGGGATTCTAATCGGCAAGCCCCGGTTCACAAACCAATGATCTTAACCACTGAGCCATGGAGGACGAACTACTCAGGCTGGGTGAGGTGAATTTGAGTAGCTAGTTTATGAGATACCAGCGAATGGTGAGTGAAACCCCCCTCGTTGTATGTGAACATAAAGGTGTAAGCGCCGTTGAAACTGTTGAAACAAAAAAAAAAGTTACTTCAGTAGGTTTGTGTTACTAGTCAGTACAGTGTAAAAAGATGTCAACTCCAATATTATATTCCAGAAAAATGCCATCATCATCAGTTCTACTGAGAGATCAGAATTTCCTAAAGAACCTATCTGAAAATAAAGTCGTCACTTACACAGTGTAAACATTTAGAACACTGGTAAATATATTATATGAGTTATGTGAATGAGTAATCAGAATTTCCTAAAATTCCGAACGATCATTTTTCGTCGGAACTCTAACTATTTAATAATGATAATAATACTCTGTAGTGGAAGGTTACCACCAGGCGAGGTTAATGCTCAAAGCATTTTCTACCACCAAACCCTCAGAGTCTTATTATTATGTGATCATAAACTTAAATTAATGAGGAAAAATTCATGCACTGGGTGGGATTCGAACCAACGGATCCCTACGCTACCTGGATTACCAGAGTAACGCCTTAACCACTTGTTAAATATAGCTTAACTAATTAAATATAGATAATAATAAATTTATATAGCTATATGACATAATTTTTATTATGTAACAGCGCACGAATAGCGCAGTGGTTAGATACTCGCTTGCCATGCGGAAGGTTCCTGTTTCGAACCCTTGAGCCGACAAGTAATATGTATTCAAAATTTGGTAACAGTTGTCTGCAAGGGATATCTTCCGGTGAGCTCGTGTTGACCCATCATCTAAATGCCAAGTATTTTGTCCACAATAGGAATAATTTTTTATGTACCTTCCTATCTCTTAGGAGTCTTAGTCATCAACCAATTGGTTTTCAATATTGGCATATTTTTTTTTTTTTTTTTTTTTTTTCGTATTATTATATTATTACTAACTTGATGAGACTAATTAGCCAGATAATATGTAGATAACTATATACCTACCTATTAAACATACATACATAGTTACATACTTAAAAGAGTAGATTTACGCAACAGATTTTGTTCCCAACAGAATCATAGTTACGCCGGAAAAATCTGGAAAATTATGAAAATAATAATAATATAGCCTTATTTATACTATCCTATTAGGACTATTAAGGATTTTCTACCACCTAACCCTTAGAGTGTTATTATTGCGTGGTTACAAACTCAAATTGTCTGTCCCGGTAGCTCAGTGGTATTAAAGGTGGCACTCTGTGAATCCAGAATTTTCCAGAGGTCGTGGGTTCGAAACCCAGCCGGGACATCACAAGTTATCCTCCCATTTGGCATTTTTACCACATAATAATACGTCTTCGGCTTACTACTGGAATAATGATGGGACTTACTAGTCCTAATCGGGCAGTATAAATAAGGCGATATTATTATAAATTCATGAGAAAAATGCACAGGGTGGGATTCGAATTAACGGATTCTAACGCTACCTGGATTACCAGACTAGCGCCTTAACCACTTGACTACCAATGCACGGTACCCCCGTCTAGTGGGACATTTTTTTTTTTTTTTTAATGCTACTGTCTACACCTCACATAGAAATTAGGACTATGTGAGGCAATACCTGACAGATATAATATGTGTTGCTTGTTATTTGAGTGAGAAACGTATAATCAGAATAAATCTGGCTTCTCACGTCACATATTGTTAAAAGTATTCATAGCTGAAATCAAAGGTGACTTGAGTGATCAGATAGCAATCAAGAGGCAAATCGAAACGATAAACAATTGAATCAGTAGGCCAATTAATTCTTAGACCAATTCTGGTTCTAATAGCCGTCCCCTAGGGAGGACCACACACGGTGCTAGTGGTGTAAGTGGAGTAGCCAGGTGTCGGCTTACGACATACTTGTGGCCGAGAACACCTTGGGTGAACTATGTGTCTCTGGTTTCAACGATCGTGTTTTTGTTGTTGTTTTAAAAGTTATCATATTTGGGTTGGTTGGAAGAGATTGCCACGGGCAATAACCCCTTCTTTAGTCCTTTAGGTAGGACATAAGCTTTATATTATCTTTTTTGTTCTTGTTTCTTTGTTCAATCTGTTTATTTTTTCTTTATAATTATGTATTTTACTGTATATATTTTGTCTTGCCTAATAATCACTTTTGTGATGTCACAACTACTCAAACTCGGTTTTCTAAATCCACGCCGAATCCGGGACTTGAACCACCGACCTCCAGGATACAAGTTCGCCGACTTATCGATCAAGCTACTGAGGTCGGTCGGTCGGTTTTTTGTTGTTGTAGTGGCGTGAGCTGCATTTCCAAGTGTTGCGAGATCATGGGTTGGGTGGTAGAGATTGCCTTGTGCAATAATCCCACCCTCTGTGATTTATGTAAATAAATTTCAAATAATGTTGAACTTGTGATTGAAAAAAAAAATCAATTAACCCATTGCCTACCAAGCCATTTTTATGAAACTTGTCCTGGGGACCAAGCGTATTTTCCTCAAAATCACCTGTCTAGACGCGGTCCCCAGACAAAAAACCCATATTTCCTTGTCATTAATAGGGACCGTGTATAGCACAATTATGTGCTAGACAAATTGTCTTGCATATATGCTTTACATGTTACCCAAGAAGGTTCAAACGTGTCTAGCATATATGCAACCCCAGTACCCTAGGCTATACCAGTGTCTTGCATTTGTGCTACCCATGGTAGGCAATAGGTTAAGAGTTTACTACTACTGCTAACGAAAAGTTTTTTCGGTGTATGAGTTTTTTATGGTGTATGGTTTGGGTTTAGACTACAGTCCGTGGTCCAAAGATCCTGAGTTCGATCCTAAGCTGGGCAGAATTTTCTAACAGAACATTAAAAAGATGTAGAATCAATGGACATGAAAGGAACCTAGACATTGGGTCTGGGCGCCGTCCATATAATACAGGCTGGTTTTGTTTCTCTTGGCGTTGAAAAACTAGCGTTTGCTTGATCCCTTCACAACCATGATAATTATAATTTATGTAGTTTTCTTTTTTTTCTCTTTTATTACCAATTTTTATAGATTTACGTATTTTACAGCAAGGTTTGTAATATGAATAGGTATCTGTGCCTCTATCATGGACACGGAATTATATCTTATATTATAAAATGCTTCGTTTGTGTGTGTGTGTGTTTATCCTCGTATAACTCAAGAACCACAAGTTGGATTGATCTGAAATTTTGCATAGTTACCAATGACAGGCTTATTGGCGTTATTATACGATGTAAAACTTGTATTCATATGATGCCGTTAGAATTATAGATGATATCATATTATTTTCACGTGACACGAGACTGTCTACACCCGTCTAATTGTATGTGGAACAATTATCTGGCATATATATATGTGCGTTGCTATAGTACGTCGCAGAGTACTGACTTTTTCCCCAATTATTTTTGGTTCCCTGCTATGATTAATGGGCACATGGAACTCTTTACATGTGTAAACAACATTGACTATACTGGAAAGAAGGAGATTTTTCCGGAAAATTCTGTGTCAAAATAGAGAAGGAAATTTTAGAAATGGATGTACAGTTTGTTACTACTAATCAGAAGTGCTTTAGTATCTACAGTGACATTACCAGTAGTTCCATTAGGTTACTCTCGCTTTGATTAAAGTCAAAAGAAATAGTTAGTACAAAAGTCAGTAGTAATCTGTACAATATTTAGTACTTATTAGTTTTTTCTACCTCTTAATTTCTCTTCAGTTCCTATTATATTAAGACTGGGAATCTGCGTAAGGCTGAGGAAACCAAAGAAAATTTAAAGATACATCAATCAACTATTTTATTTTGGTAGGTACTGAAATTTTTGTTTGCTTTATTTTTGTTCAATTTTTTTTTTTTTTTTTTTTTTTTTTTTTTCTCACCGACCGCGACTTCAGTAGTTTGAAAGATAAAGCAGCGGACTTGTAACCTGGAGGTCGGTGGTTCAAGTCCCGGTTTCAGCGTAGATTTAGTAAAGCGAGTTTGAGTAGTTGTGATATCACGAAAGTGATTAACACAAATATGATAACTTTACTTTTTTTATATTTTTTTCTCAATATTGTTTTGCTTTTTTGTCCTTTTCTTTACCCTGTACAAGAGCTTCTTCGTTAAAAAAGCTGACACGCGAAGAATGCGAACCCTGGTCTCTTTGACGAGAAGTTAAAATGGTGAGACCATTGTGAGGAGGACCTGGGTCTAGACCCTAGACCCAGGTCCCTGGACCCTTCCTACACCTAGATGTAGACGATAATAAATTGATCAAAATTTCCTCCCCCTGTTTCTTTCTTTTTTTTTTTTTTTCTTCTTTTTTTTTAGTCATACATTTATGTATAAGGTTTTTTTTTTAATGTAATGACGTTGAGCACATACTTTGTGTTTATACTAAAAAAAAAATAATATTATAATTATAACAACGATAATCAATAACGAAAAAAAAGGCTATTACCTTTTTTTTGGTTACCCCGCCCTTTAGTTAGGACAAATATTATGTATAAGTATTTATTTTTCTCCATTTTTTTTCTTTTTATCTCTCTTATATTGTATATTAATTTGTTATTATCTGTGTTGTATATACTATGTCCAATTAATAAAGTGTTAAATAATAATAATAATAATATTAATGATTTTGAGTATCAGCTGAGGCAGCTCACATTTAATAAAATGGTTAGATTATTCTGCGTGGTACAGGGGCTACCCTAGGGTCTAGGGTCTAGGGTTCCGGTGCGCGCACACGGACCCCTGGACCCTAGACGTGGTAGAGAATTGCACGCAGAATAATCCAACCATGTTATTAAATGTAAGCGGCCTCAACGGAGTGCTGGAAATCATCTATATCAGCTGTGGGTACCGGGTCTGGGGTCTAGGGTCTGGGGTCTAGGGTCTAGGGTCTAGGGTCCAGGGTACTCCGTCCTGGACGTCTACTAGAGTTTTGGGCGACGTCTCTCTAGACCCCCCACCCCCTTCATGTGGTTGTGTCCCTGCCCCTAGCCCCTATAAAAAAAAAAGATTTATACTATTAAGCAAAGAACTATAATAATAAAAAATAAAAAAAACCCATATCTGTGTATACATTGTATACATTGACATTGTATAAATCGTTATAGAGCAGTTCGTTAAATAAATAAATTTAATTGTTTTCTCTCTCCTAAACTGAAACACGTGTTACAAACAATTTTACAAAGACACAAAACCGAGTTGTTTATTTTTTTTGCAAAAAAAAAAAAATTCAAATCAGCAAGAAATATCGATTCGGCAAAAATTAAACGGTGTTTGTTCTGTGAGGTCTAGGAACTGTTAATGTCTTTGCAAGGCTCTGTTTGTGAACTATTAGAAGGTGTTAGGGAATTTGAACATTGAGTTTTACGCTAAGACATATTGTATACCTAATTACCTACTGTCTTATGTGTAGAGGTAGACAGAGTGTCATATTGACACTATGTTATGTCATTTCATAACATAGTGCCTATAGTCTTAACTCTAGCAATTTAAGTCATTACAATCATGCATTGGTAGGTAGTCTAGTGGTAATACAGGTAGCGTAGGGATCCGTTGGCTTGGATCTCACCCAGTGCATGAATCTATTCTCATTGATTTGAGTTTGTGACCACGTAATAATAAGACTCTGAGGGTTAGGTGGTAGAAAATGCTTTGAGCATTAACCTCACCTGGTGGTTAACTTCCACTACAGAGTGTTATTATTATAATGCTGTAAAGCATAATCATTGGCTTGTTCTAGAAAAAAAACACCATTGTAGTTTAGTCCTTAAGACGAAAATGTGTCAAAATAAAAAAGTTATCGTCGTTAATTATACGATGTGATATTGCAACTTCTCAAACTCGCCTTAAATATTCGTCTAAATATTTGTCGGACTATGGGGACTCGAAACACCGACCTTCAGGTTACAAGTCCGCCGCCTTATCTATCTAGCTACTGAGGTCGGTGTTCATTTTATTATACAATTACAAAATGTACCTAATACAACCGACCTCAGTAGCTTGATCGATAAGGCAGCGGACTTGTAACCTGGAGGTCGGTGGTTCAAGTCCCGGTTTCAGCGTAGATTTAGTAAAGCGAGTTTGAGTAGTTGTGATATCACGATAGTGATTAACACAAATATGATAACTTTAAAAAAAAAAAAAAATGTACCTAATACACACATACTTCTATAGGTACGTTCAAAACAAAGAAAAACTGTAGCATAGCTATGTTGCGAAAATTCCTATCTGGAGGGCTACCATCTGAACTTTTTTTGTTTGTTTGTAAATAATGAAATTGTGACATTTGTGAACCGGAACCGCTTTTGTATTACATCAGTCACCATCAAGTCACTTTTTTTAACTTTACATCCATGTCATTTCGGAAACGGAAAAACTCTGTCAGAATTTTAAGCCCTGGCCAGGATTCGAACCCGCAACTCCCGGGTCAGCAACCAATGATCTTAACCTATCTTCTTGTTATACCTATACCTCTTGTCTATAAAGTATTTTGATTCGCCTGATCTGTCTTTCGTCATTAAAATATTTGGAATTTCCCCATAAGACCTTGGGTTTTCCAATTTTATCTCATAGAAACATTTATTTGTAAATAAGTACATAGTTGAATTCTGTGAAACTATATAGTCCTCAATCATAATGCGCGAATATACACACAAACTGGAATTCCTATAACTCGATTTACTAAATATTTGCTAAACTTAAGACTTTGCTGAACCCGGGACTTGAACCACCGACCTTCAGGTTACAAGTCCGCCGCCTTATCTATATCAAGCTCTGAGGTTGGTAACAGACATTAATAGCTTTCCACAAAAATCTCACCAGATTTTCCAATGAGCCAGCCTCAATAACCCAGCCGTCAAAAGGCTGCTATCTACAAGGGACCCTCATAACAGCCCTTTTTTGAAATGCACTTCCTCCCCTTTCACTCTTGAGAACTTTTTGAAAAAAAATCTGAAGCCTTTTTTCTGTGTGAAAGGGATAATATCTTTTTGAACACAAAAAAATGCTGACGAATTTTTTTCGTAATTAAAAAAAAAATCATGCATACCAAATCTATGTTGTGGAGCGAGTACGAAATTTCTTTACCCCAAATATGAAAGCCAAATATTACTTCAGATAAATATTTAATATTAGAAATCGGAAGTATTGTGTTCGTTTTTGCATAAAAAAACATAAACAAAAACAAAAAAATGCTACGAGTCCAATTTTTTTTTTCTCGTATTTCTAAACTTTGGTTTTGTGTCAGTCTGTGTACACAATTTAGACATCTATATCAAACAAAATAGAATTTTAAACAACATTTCACACACAGGACATGGAAGGAGCCCAGAACATTGCTTCTGGGCGTCCACGGGGGTTAATACCCCCATTTATCCTTCCACCACCATGACACAACCATCATTGACACGAAAAGTAAGTCAGTCTGTCAAAAGTGCAAAAATTAATATCTTTTAAAGACACCGAAGACAACCTCTGCCTTGGGGTGTGGGATTTCCACCCACTAAAAACCTAAACCTCCAATAAGCTACCGTGCTACGAACCAAATTTTATTCATTACTTCAAGTTGAGCAAATGATAGTCAGATTTCTGCATTTGCATACATAGCTCCGCCTCCAGGAAAGATAATTTGTGAAAAAAAAATTACTAATTGAACACGATTTTCAGTTGTTCCACCTTTTCAATAAAATACTTCACACGAACTGGTAAATTTGTTTTCTAAATAGCCGCCATTACCCAACCAACGACAAACCAAACAACAGCATCTGCCGTCTGATAACAATAATAATAACAACAGTAAATATCTGGACAAGTTTTTGCATCGTCAGCAAAATCTTGCAAAAAATACCTCCGAATTTTTCAGTTATTTTCATTCAATTTCGATTGTTTTTTAAGTCGTATCAACTGATTTTCCGTTCGTTTTCTTAAATAACCAGCCAAAAAATTGTGAGTATATTTAAAATTATCGTATTTGTGTTAATCACTTTAGTGATGTGAACTCACTTTACTAAATCTTTGCTGAACTTGGGCCTTGAACCAGCGACCTCCAGGTTACAAGTCAGCCGCGTTATTTATCGAGCTACTGAGGTCGGTAAAATTGTGAGTATTTGTTATAGCACAAGGTACCAGAGCAATTTTTTTCTTACTTTATAGTTCCGCTAAGTACTTATCTACATTTTGCACTTTTCGGGATTCTTGGACAGCATTCAATTCCACCGAATTTTAGATTTTTTTTTTGTTTCCGGTTTTCGATTCCCCTTGTTATCACAATATTCTGTCCTGGTAGCTCAGTGGCTAAGGCGACACTCTGTGAATCCAGAGATTCCAGAAGTCCCGGGTTCGAAACCCAGCCGGGACATGACAAGTTATCCTCCCATTTGGGGGTTTTACCACATATTAATACGTCTTGGGTTTACTGCTGGAATAATGGGACTTGATAGTCCTAATCGGGCAGTATAAATAAAGCCATATTATTATTATTAATAATATTTGGTCCTCTAATGGATTGCAAACGACTTTTGTGGTGACAAATATAGTGACAAAAATGTCTTATTTCTGGACTATAAAAGAAATGTACTTGATTCAGGGATCCAAGTGGAATATTGATGAAGAATTTTTGATAATTCTTTGTAAAAAATAAAAGTAGATTTTCTTTATTTCATATTAATAAACAATCTGATGTGAAATTTGCAAGAGCTCAACTTCTCAAAAACAATTCTGAATTTCTTGTACTGCCACAGGAGTCGGTTCGTTTTATTTTGGTTCTTCTGTACAACTTTTAAGACTATTTTACAATTAAAAGTGTTCAGAAATGATCATAGATTTGTTGTATTCGGAGTGATTTGTGGCAGTTCAGTGATTTCAATCTAAACAATTCCTAATCTGTCCTCAACATACATTTTGAAATTTAAAAAAAGGGGGAAACCTCCTTTTTAGCCTGCACTCTTCTGTTTTCCTGCCTTCTGTCTCCTTTTGCCGTTTTTGAAATAAAGGCCCCCTATTTTTTTCGATTTTTTCTTCCTCTTTTTTTTTTTAAACTTAAAAGTTGCCTCTCTCTCTCTCTCTCTTTCTCTCTCTCCCTCTCTCTCTCTCTCTCTCTCTCTCTCTCTCTCTCTCACTCTCTCTCTCTCTCGATAGCACCTAAGTAGTGGTGTCTCTGTTTGCTCTTACTCTTTTTGTTTTCTGTATTATTATTATTTTTTTCTTCAGTAAGATTTTTTTTTTGTAAGATTTTTTTTGTTTTTCTTGAGTATTTTTGAAGTGAATGTGTCAGACCTATCGTAATATATTCTGAATAGGAGGGAGACAAATGGGAGACGGAAGTTGAAGAAGGAGAGAGATGAGAAAGAGAGAGAGAGAGAAGGAGGGGGACACAGAGAAAGGGAGAGAGAGAGAGAGAGGAGAAGGAGAGAGAGAGAGAGAGAGTGAAAGAAGTCTGAGCATTTCCAGGAGACACAATATTAAAATTAGGGAGAAAAGAATTTCAAAAGAAATATGTTGGGGGGATGATGCACTCGTGTTTCCTGCAAAACCGTGCAACGTACAAAAGATGTATGTGTGTGTTTGTCTGTGTGTGTGTGTGTTGTGTGAGTGAGAGAAAGACAGAGAGAGAGAGAGAGAGTCCGAGAAAAAGGTTAAAATGAGAAAAAAAATAAAACTCGTTTGGACTCGTTGGTCCTAATAAATAAATGTGTTTCTTTGAGCGGTTTTTTACTTTCCTTATCCTATAATAAGGAAAGTATTGTATTCGTCGAAATTTTGACCTACCCAGTTTTTCACATTTCTGGACGAATCATAGCCTCAGGATACCAAAAAAGTTGTTTTCAGCCATTGGTCCGTGCGTCTGTCTGTCTGTGTGTGTGTGTGTGTGTGTGTGTGTGTGTGTGTGTAAACAGGATATCTCAAGAACGGTAAGAGCTAGAGACTTGAAATTTGGTATGTAAATTAATTTTATACACTAAACGAACCACGAAACTTTTGGTTGAAATCGGCCGCATGTCACGGCCGCAGGGCCGCAAATATTCGCCGCAAGCGCCGCTTCTTTGAATTGGTTAAAGATACAGAAAAAGTTGAAAAACAACATTTTCTTAGAATAAAAAAATAATAGGGGTCTATTCTGACCATTTTTTTGATATCTTGAACTTTTTGAACCTCGACTCCAATTTACCGGTATTTTGGGAGTCCCGCTTTGACTAACTTTTTTACTATTCATCCCAGATGGGGGTTGTGACATATCAAATTAAATGATTTTGAAGTGCTGATTCCGAATTTGGCATTGGTTTTTAGTTATCTGTTACCGTTGAGTCACCAGTGGCGGAATTCGACTCCATTTTGGGGGATAAGGAAAGTCGTGTGATGTTTACACCAGATTTTTTTTTAATTGAACGAAAAGCCTGAACAAGACCGAACGGTCAGCTCTAGTCAACCAAAATTTGAAGAAAAAAAAATGTAATTTTTGGGACTCTGGTTTGCTTACATTAAAGATATTGGTGTTTGTTTATATTTTGCAATTGAAATCATCCACTTCTTATTCTTCTTACTGAACCAAACGCCATCACCAAACGAACGGGCCGGTCCACTCTGGTCAGGATTTTTCGGTCCCGTCAAATAAAAAAAGTGAATTTCGGTGACCAGGTCAGCTTCGTTCAAATAAAAAAACCACTTTTTGTGTAATTGTATCACAATTTTTTTCACAAAAAAAAATCACAGATCACATTAAAGCAGCTACTCATTTTTCCTCACGAGATATGAGTGGACCCCGAACACCCAAGAACATAGCAGAAAAAATTGGTCCTAATCGGACAGTATTACAATAAAGCGCTTTTCTTTTATCTTTCATTTATTTATCTCTTCCTACTTTTCTTTCTTTGTTTCTTCATCTCCTCTCTCTCTCTCTCTCTCTCTCTCTCTCTCTCTCTCTCTCTTTCTCTCACTCTCCCTCTCTTTCTCTCTCTCTCTGTCTTTCTCTCTCTCTATAACGTCATTATCTCTCTCCCTCATTTTCTCTCTTTCTCTCTCCTTCTCTTTCTCTATACCCTCATTATCTCTCTCTTATTGTCTCTCTTTCTCTTCCTCTCTCTCCCTCTCTCTTTGTCTTACTCTATAACCGCCATATCTCTCCCTCTCTCATACTCTCTCTCTCTCTTACTCTCTCTCTTTCTCTATACCCTCATAATCTCTCACTCTCTCTCTCTCCCTCCCCTTATTCTCATTCTCTCTCTCTCTCTCTCTTTCTCTCTCTCTCTCTCTCTTCTATCTCATTTTTCTTGTCTCCCATAGTCCCATCTCTTTCTGATCCTTCCTTCCTCTCTCTCTCTCACCTAATGGTCAGTACTGCATCAGAACAAAGACCATTGTCCTAGGTCGTTACTGAACGGTTGGATGGAAGAGCGCAACGAGTCATTTGCCGTTAGTCTTATCATAAAGCATATCAGTGGTATGCAAAATAAATAGTAATAATAATAATAATGAAAAAACTAAAAATATTTATAACAATTTCTTCATAAATGATAATTTATGTGAAATAAATAACAATATTAATGATAATATTTATAATTATTATAAAAAAAATTCCGCCTGATGATATATGATATAATTATGAATATTTATTTACTAAAATCGTTACGAGAATTTACGTGAAAAAATGAAATATGAGAATAATATGTTAATCCCTTCTGTGATATCACAACTATACTCAAACTAAATCTACGGACTGAAACCGGAACTTGAACCTCCGACCTCCAGGTTACAAGTCCGCTCCGTTTCGATCAAACTACTGAGGTCGATCAAGCTACGAAAATTTATATTCGGAAATAATAATAATAATTCCGTGTTCGTGAAATAGGTATTGATACCTAAGTCATGGTGGTGAGAGGATTATATGGACGCCCAGATCCAATGTCTAGGCTTCTTTCATGTCCATTGATTCTATTTGGTTTTAACGTCCTGACTTGAGGTAGACAGGACGGGGGTTTTAGCCTCCATTCGCTGGGAATCGTACAAGTTACCCACATTAACCTCACCCAGCCTGGGTAGGGCCGGAATTGCCAGCCTCACATGTTCGGAGAGAACAGAATTTTCTGTGCGAAAAGTCTGCTCCAACCGGAAATCGAACTCAGGATCTCTGAACTCCGGGCAGTAGTCACAACAGTTACGCCACGGAGGCTGGCATTTTAGGAAATGAGAAGAGTGAAATAATATTTGTGCTCATCGAAATCAAACTTGCCTGTGTAATATTTTTTCGTTCTCGAGACTCGAACCACCGACCTCCTGACTACGCGTCTTTCATATTATCAGCTGAGTTACTGAGGTCGTTGTCTATATGAGTCAATGTTAATATTATAATAGATAGTAATAAAATTAAAAAGTTTTGTCCAAGAAAGTCAAAATTATAAAAGAAAATACATACGAACTAGGCTTAGCGTAAGTACGTTTTGTTTTTCTTGGCGTTGCAAAACTAGCGTTTTGCTTGATAATCTTATATTAAAAAATGATTCGTTTGTGTGCTCTTCTTTAACTTGGGAACCACAAGTCGGATTGAGCTGAAACTTTGCATGGTTACCAATGACTGGCTCAGAACCGTCATGCACTACTATCAAAAAAACAGAAAATTATTTTTAATTTTAGTTCATTGAGGGGGGGGGGATTTATGTTTCTAATAAGTTTTCTATAAGTGAAGAGTGGTATTTTATTATAATACTTTTTTTAAGAAGAAGAAGAAGGAAAAAAAAATACTACCTTAAAGGTAATAGAAAGTAAAAAAATCCCTTGAATACCTGGAGACTTTCATCATTTACCAAATTACCAACAGCCTTTCTCCTCCTCTATCTTATCTACTGATGTTAGGATGTCCTAATTTTCTTTTATTTATATTCATGTATGTACTTACCTATTTATTTTTATGTATGTATGTACTTTTTTTTAATAAGATTTGTGCTTTACTTGTACATCATTTCATTACAATGTTTAGAATAAAAATATCATAATAAATATAATTACCTACGTATGTATAAGTACTTAAAATTAATAAAATAAAATAATATTTATTTATTTATTTGGTAAACTGACGGGAACTACCCATTATACAATTGAGACCCTACGAAAAATACAATTTCAAAAAAATATCAATAACAAAAGACATTAAAAAAAATAATATGAGTATGCACTTACTATCACACTAAGGTACCTGGAGAACCAGGCACCTTGTTTTGTAATAATTTATTTATTTATTTATATAGATAACTTACCTATTTATTTATTTTCTTATCTATGTACTTACCTATTTATTTATTTGAAAAATATTACAAACAGAATATCCGTGGTTTTTTGGAAGGAATAGCACGATCCAGGGTACCTCTCTCTCTATTTCTCTTTTTATTGAGCTTTTTTGGGAAAGAGAGCATGTTTGTTTGAAAAATTCATCCAGTGCAGTTGGGGGTGGATTGGCACAAATTTTCTCAGAATTTTCTGGACAGGTTTTTTTTCTTCGTATTTTGAGTCCCAGGCTTCGGGGGTTTGGGGTTGAATTTCTATAATAATAAAATAACACTCATTAGTAGTAGGTAAGCACCAGGCGAGGTTAAAGCTCAAAACATTTTCTACCATCTAACCCTCAGAGTCTTATTATTATGTGGTCACAAACTCAAATTTATGAAGAAAAATTCATGCATTGGGTGGGATTCGAACACACGGATCCGTACGCTATCTGGATTACCAGACTAGCGCTTTAACCACTTGACTACCAGTGCATAATAAAGACTTCAAACTCTCTTTCTAGTTGGAAGTTCCACTGAATCTCGGTTTAAGTTTGGTCTTCCATTATCTTTATTATAATCTCATTAATTTATTTTTGTTAGCTTCACACACATGTGTTAACTAGTAATATTAAAGCGGAATATTTTGAAAGACATCAAACGGAGGGTTAACCAGAGATTCTTGAAGCCTAATGGAGAAATTACAAGTTGAGTCTATTAGTGCCAATCGAGTTTTTAATTTAGGCGACAGCTTTCACACTGGTCAAATGTTAGTAACTCTATGTAACAAGCTCTCTGATTGGTTGATTCAAAAATTGAGGAAATAAATGGCGGCAAACGAGATTCTAGGATCAGCTGTTTCAAATTTTAATTTTAATATTGACCATCCATAAGACCAATATTGAATCACCTTCACAACGATAAATAATCTAATTTTAACGCTCGAGAAAAATCTTAATCGGTGAATTAATATTTGAGGCCATTAATTCTGACTATGCAACAGAGCCTAAAATTTATGTTTTTTTTTAATTTTTAAAAGAAAAAAAATTCTTTTTGGTACAGGGTGCGGCGCGGTAATGTCCCATTTTGAATCGCCCAGTGTGAAGCCGCACTTCTAATTAGACAAGTTCAAACAAAGTTAGAAGATGCACAAACTACTAATTTTTTCTATTCAATTTAGCTCTATTGTCAAAATGATTTTATCAAAGCAACAGAAAGCTTATTGCGTGGAGAGTTATTTTTCGAAAAATAAGTGTATCGTAGCAGTACAGCGGGAGTTTGACATTGCACACCAAACTGTAACTCGATCTGCATGGAGGGGGTTTTCATGAAGTTCCCTAGGGTTGTTGTCACTCCAATAACGCATATTTTGTTTATTAACACAGCCTGAAATGTAAAAATGGGCTTCATCACTAAAGAAAACTATAGCATCTGGAAGTAAGGAGTCAATCAGGGTTTCACATGCATTTTGTCGTTGAATAAAGTCTCGCTCGAACAATTCCTGCACCACTACCATTTTGTAGGGATGAAAATGCAGTTCTTTATGAAGTATTCTCCGCAATGAACGGTCTGATATGCCAAGAGCAGCAGCATGCTTGCGAGCTGAGTGCCTAGGTCACTGCATTATCGCCTCACGTACTCGTTCAAGGTTTTGGGGGGTTGACACAGGCTGTGTTAATAAACAAAATATGCGTTATTGGAGTGACAACAACCCTAGGGAACTTCATGAAAACCCCCTCCATGCAGATCGAGTTACAGTTTGGTGTGCAAACTCCCGCTGTACTGCTACGATACACTTATTTTTCGAAAAATAACTCTCCACGCAAAAAGCTCTCTGTTGCTTTGATAAAATTATTTTGACAACCGAGCTAAATTGAATCGAAAAAATTAGTAGTTTGTGCATCTTCTAACTTTGTTCGAACTTGTCTAATTAGAAGTGCGGCTTCACACTGGGCGATTCAAAATGGGACATTACCGCGCCGCACCCTGTATTTGCGCCTGCAATTCAATTTCTACAAAATTGAGTTCAAGTCTGAAAGTATACTTGGTTTTGGGCCCACACGCGTGGCCTGTCACAAGACAACAAGTCGAAATTTCGAGCCAATAGTTCCACACAGCTCCCAAGAAAAACCATATATGTGAGGAAGCAGATAGCCCAGTTGTGCACTGTGCAGCTTACTAAAAAAAAAATATATATAGAACAAGATTTATAGAAAGAACTTTTTTTGTTCAGACAAACATTAATTTTTATAAAAAATTTCGACGAAAAAAAATAGGGCACCCCAGGAATGGTCCGGGTGGGATGGGGAGTGTGGGGGGGGGAGGGGGGGAGACACCCCCAGGAGTGGTTTGGGTGAATTGGGGCATTAGGGGGAGAGGGTTGGGGGAGGGGCGGCGGGGGGCGAAGTCTCGTCTTGCTCCACATACCTTCGAGTTCTCGATATTTCGTTCTTTTGGCGGAAGTGTGAGGGACATTTTTTTTTTTTTTTTTTTTTTTTTGAGGTTCAACGTCGCTTTCAACTGCATGGTCATATCGGCGACGGTGGTGTTATTCTCCATTCTGTTTTGGAAATATTGAGCAATCTGAGAGGAAAAATAATATTTTTAATGCTAACTACCCTCGTTGTTCTTATCACAATCTTCGAAATGGTCACCGTACTTGAGAACATCCACTTTATTTTTACCGCGCTATTTTTGGAAGGAAGGCAAAGTCCTCAAGATGAAATTATGAGTTAAATTCGAACATGCATCTTCTGATCAAAGTGGTTATGGCCACGTAGACTAAAAGGGTTAACATCCTTTTATTTGCTGAGAATTTGACCCTTGGCTCCCCTAACTCCTGACATATTTCAGTGTTAGTGCAAAGAGTTTTGTATTACTGCTGTCTGTTGTTGATGTTTTCTTATGTACCAAGTCATTTTCTTGCTTCTCTAGACATTACTACTGTACTTGGATTTATTTTTTTTCTTTTGTTACTCCGAAGTCCTAACCTGGTTGGCGGTTCAAGTTCCAAGCATGGGTCATTTCAGTAAGGCTGGTTTCGGTGATTCTGTTACTGAGGTTGATTCGGGCCTGCACGAATTTCAGGAAACGGGTTCCAGAATATTAAAAAAAATGGTACTCTTTAAGTCAATAGAAAAAGCACAAAATCTTAGGGGACAGGGCCGTATAAATTATTTTAAATCATTTCACCGTCACGTTTTAGGTATTTTGCGACCAAGAAATTATTGCTCCAAATATCGTTGAAAACTGTTTTCTAGGACAATTTTTTCCTTGAAATGTATTCAAAAGGGACAGTGTCGTTCTATTTCCTGGTCATTGACGTCACTTTTATAAAATCTAACAATGGCCGCAGCGAATAATGAGGAAAAATGGGAACTATTCATTTCATTAGGGAATAGAAAACCTATCTATTTTCGAAATTATTAAAAAGTTCTATTTTTCTCTGTTAGTCCCGTGAAATAAAGATTTTCACACCAATGTTGACAAATTTGTTTAGAACAAATAGTTGTGATTTTCGATGCTTCTGATTCTGACAAAATTGCAGTCCTTAACGTATAACAATTATTGTTGAAAACGTTCGTTTTTATTCCATCTTAACTTTTCTTGACCGACAAAACTGTAATAGTTTTTAGATTACGGTTAAAGTTAAGATCTTGGCTATTCATTATATCATTGAGGTCAAAAAATGTAACTACAGGAAAAACCTTCGTCCCCTGAGTAACCCCAACATTGCCGGCACTACTTTCACCTTTGACTTCGAAAAATGCTCTTTTCAATCATTTTAATCTTTTCAATGTTAAAAACACGAAATCATAATCGCATTCTACATGGCGTCACTGCAATCAAAATGCACATCACTCCGGCTAACATTATCAAAGGCCTGATTCAAATCAACAAATGGCCTTGACGAAAAAGGAAAAAAGAATGGAAATGATTCTCATTACAATCATAACATTAATAACATTTTTTAATCATGCCGCCCTGAACATTCAAAGGTCACAATTAAGGGTACGAAATTGCACTGATGCATAATAATGATGCATTTTTCATCGCTCTTTTGATAAGACAGTATTGTATAGGTCAGTGTTTCTCTGATTTTGTTAAAATAAAAATTGGAGTTTAGACTAGGAAGTTCCTTTGTCATGGCCATTTAGATGTACACTTTGTTGAATGTACTCTCCTGATTATCAATATTAAAAGGTTGTTTTTTATTCTATATAAAAGGTTAGTAATAATTTTATTAAAAAGTGAGCACTAAGGATCATATTTATGTATGCGTTTCCAGTGTACACCCGTATAGTTTTCGTATTTATTTATAACTAGCGGGCTGTCGCCTGCTTTGCGGGCCGAGGCATGGCCTCTAAAAGTGCACTTTTAGGGCTCTATCTATGGAACGGTTTGGACTTTTGCAAAATCCTTTCTTATTGCACGTATTCAGTATGCAAGGAATGTTGTGTCAAAATTTCAACTCGCTAGGTATTACAGTTTGGGCTGTAGAGCGATGATCAGTCAGTCAGTGACTTTGACATTTATATATTAAGATATGTTTCAAATAAAGTAAGTTTTAATTAACATATTATAACTTATAACACTTATTATTTTCTGTTCCCAGGGCTGGAAAGGATCGCTGAAGAGTTGATGGGCCGGCGACGATGGCACCAGTATCAGGAGTCTTTCCTTCACAAGTTGCAACGGCTGGACGCCCTCACCATGGACGATTGGCGGCCCCCCTCCGTCTCTGAGCCCTGCAGTCTGCGTCTCTGCCATGAGTTTCCCCGCGGTGAGTCGCAGACCCTGGGTTCGATCCCTGGCACGGGAATTTTTTTGTAAATGTTTTTTTTTTCCCCCCTTTCCTTTAGAAACTATTGTTATCCTCCATTTGAGTCCGAGACCTGTAGTGTGCGTCTCTGGTATGAGTTCCCTGCGGTGAGTCGTAGACCCTGGGTTCGATCCCTGGCACGGAAATTTATTTGCAACCGTTTTTTTTTTAATCTATGTGCGTTTTTTTACAAATTGTGGTCCTCCATTTGAGTCCGAGACCTGTAGTGTGCGTCTCTGGTATGAGTTCCCTGCGGTCAGTCGTAGACCCTGGGTTCGATCCCTGACACGCGATTTTTACATTCTTTTTGCATTTTTTTTTTCAATTTGTTTTTTGTTCCCTCTACAAATCCCTTTTTTTGGTGTCTGCCATGAGTTCCTCGCAGTTAATAGACCCTAGGTTCGATGAACAGTTACAATTCCCAGTTATAACCTAGAAGTACATAAAATTACAATTCTTATATCCACATAATACGCGTATAAGTATTATATTTTTTTTTCTCTCTCTCTCTCTCTCTCTCACTCTCTCTGACTCTCTATCTCTCTCTATCTCTCTCTCTCTCTCTCTCTCTCTCTCTCTCTCTCTCTCCCTCTCTCTCTCTCTTTCTCTCTCTCTTTTCTCTCTCTCTCACTCTCTCTCTCACTCACTCACTCTTTTAGTGCATTCGTATATTTTTATGGCATTCCTATTTTTGTCCATGTTATCTATGTACGTATGTTCTATGTATGCATATGTGCACAATACCAACTAATCTATCTCTATTTCTTACTATATTCAATTTTCTTCTTACATCAAGACAGTTGTGTGTGCGAACTAAAAAACTACATACCACAGTGTTGCAATTACTGCAACTGTCATGAAGCTTGCATCGGACTAGACCAATTATAGACCGGTCTAACCTTGGGAAAGAGAGAAAGAGAGAGAGATAGAGATAGAGATAGAGAGAGAGATAGAGAGAGAGAGCTTTTCAAAATGCTAGATACCAAGATTCCATTTTTTACCTGAAATTTGCACCTGTGATTAATTCTTAGTATTTGATAAGATCTCTAATACTCGCACTTGCTAGGTTATAGGCATGGCTTTAGATAGATACATAGGTATATCTATGTGACTTTAGATAAATTTATTACATAGATATCCATATAATTTTATACTGTGAATTTTATACTGGAGAATTTTTTCTACTAGTTAAATTGTATCTTTGTGTATTTTTGTACATGTAATTTACTTATACATAATCATGTACGACTTATTTTTTTTTTATTATTCTTTTTTTTTTTAAAGATGAGTGTTTCACAGCCTTTTTTATTTCGTAGCCATGAAACAGGAGCTACTGTAGACGCTAGTGGTCTGTGTTGTAGCATGCCCATCTCGTAGTATGCCTCCCCTCTGATGGGTGAGAAGTGACACAATACTTCCCAATTAGATGCTGGGTCAACACGAGCGCACCGGAAAGTATCCCTTACAAACAACTGTAACCAAATTAAGAATACAATTTTTTGTCGGCACGGGGGATCGAACCCGGGACCTTCCGCATGACAAGCGAGTGCTTAACCACTGAGCTAATCGCGCGCTCTATATCACTACATAGTATGCATACAAAGTAAGAAGAAGAATAAGAGAGAGAGAGAGAGAGAGAGAGAGAGAGAGAGAGAGAGAGAGAGAGAGAGAGAGAGAGAGAGAGAGAGAGAGAGAGAGAGAGGAGAGAGAGAGAGAGAGAGAGAAGGGAAGAAAGAGAGAAAGAGTCAGAGCGAGAAAGAGAGAGAGAGCTAGACTTAGAATGTCACACTAAAAGGTCATCCGATGATATTCAAATATGAAATGCAAGATGCAAGTTGTAGAAGTGCATCTTCACACACTGTGTACAGGGTGGTATATTTGATCAACAAGGCGGCGAACTTGTAATCGGAGGTCGGTGGTTCAGGTCACGCGGTTTCAGCGTAGATTTAAATTTAGAGTATAGTTGTGTTATCACAATTATGAATAACATAAATATAATTTAAATAATTACAAAAAAAATGCATTCGTGTGCAACTCTCGGGTAATCTATTATTATTATTATTATTATTATTATACAACGCTTTTTTAGGTATAAATGACATTATGTACATACAAATAATTAATTTAACAATGAAAAAAATGGAAACAATATATACAATGAAAATGAAAAAGAATAGAAAATATATAATAGCATAAGTCCTAACTAAAGGGCGGGGTTATTGCCTATGGCAATCTCTTCCACCCAACTCTTAATCTAGATGCCGAGCGCCTCGGCAAATGTTCTGCTAGCATAAGGGATACCTTGCGCTCGTGTTGACCCTAAATCGAAAGTATTGAGGCACTTCTCGCCCATCAAAGAAGAGACGTATACTACTGGATGGACAGGCTACAACACAGACTACAAGCGTAAAGCATGAAGAAAATATAGGACGCTAGCTAGTATCTAGGGGCGAATTTTTTTTTGCAAAGACCTGATCACTGCAAATTTATGTTATTTTACTAACACAAGCATGTTTTTTTTTTTATAATCAAGAGCAGATAAATGTACCAAACTGAAGAGAGTTGCCAAAATCTGTTGTGAATCAGTGGACTAAAGAAATAAAAAATATAGGCGTCCTCATTTTAATTGTTATTCGTAATTGCAAAGTTCCTAAACATCCCGTTACATTGTCGTAAAATATTTCGAAAAAAAAAAAAAAAATAATCGGAACCTTCGAAAATATAATGTGCCGAAAATTTGCAAAAATATATTGCACGAGGTAGCTATCCACAGCTTGTGTTTCCTAACTTGGACACACTGCTCCTCTCTACAAACAAATTTGCTGAAAATGCGTGCGGCAATTTTTAACTGTCTCTTTCTCCCTCTCTCTCTCTCTCCCCCCCCTTCTCTCCCCTCTCTCTCTCTCTATTTCAGTTTTGGCGGAGAAAATTTTCGCAGCAAAAAAAAAATGCCGAAATTTATTTTTTCTCTCCAGAGGACCTGCGCTTATGATTTGGAAAGTTTTCTTTTTCGAGCATCTCCGTTTTAATTTATTTAATTAAACTGAGCAACCAGTCTACATTGAATGACATTATCATATGCTATTTGTGTAAATTACAATCGTGTGATTTTGATGATATCACTCGTATTATTCAAATTCGCCTTAAATATTTTTTGTCTTAATTGGAACTCGAACCGTTGACCTCCAGGTTCCAAGTCCGCCACCTGTGGATGAAGCTTAGTGAACCAAGGTCATTGTGTTAATTTCAAATGAGAATGTCAAAGTTCTAGTCCCAAACACTGAGGGAAATTTGTTTAAAAAAAAAATTAAATTGGAAAGAACTGTCAATTTACCTATCATAATGTTTGAGGACTTTTGGTTTATTTGGATTTATGTTTTTCTGTCATTACTATCTTTCTTTTCTTCTCCTCCCTCTCTCTCTCTCTCTCTCTCTCTCTCTCTCTCTCTCTCTCTCTCTCTCTCTCTCTCTCTCTCTCCTCTCTCTCTCTCTCTCTCTCTCTCTCTCTCTCTCTCTCTCTCTCTCTCTCTGTCCCTCTCTCCCTCTCTCCCTCTCTCTCTCCCTCCCCTCAATCATAATATCATTTAACATTTCCTCTCTCAAACTCCGTCCCTCTCTTCTTCCCTCCTTATCTCTCCCTCATTTCTCTCAATCTCTATGTCTCTCCCTCTCCTAATAATCCTTTTCATCCTCCCCCCTGTCTCTCCCTCTCTACCTCTTCATCCAATCTCTCTCCCTCTCTCCTCTCATAAAGTTTCCTCTCTCAGCCAATCTCTCCCTCCTTTCTTCCTCAATCTCTCTCCCTCTCTCCTCTCCTAAAGTTTCCTCTCTCAGCCAATCTCTCCCTCCTTTCTTCCTCAATCTCTCTCCCTATCCTTATAATTCTTTTCATCCTTATTATTTTTTTTTTTTATTTACACTTTATTAGATAATAGGACATCCTTATCCATTTCTCTTCCTCTCTTCCTCTTCATCTCATCTCTCTCCCTCTCTCCTCTCCTAAAGTCTCCTCTCTCAGCCAATCTCTCCCTCCTTTCTTCCTCAATCTCTCACCCTCTCCTTATAATCCTTTTCCTCCTTACCCCTTTTCTTTGCCCCTCTTCCTCTTCATCCAATCGCTCTCCCTCTCTCCTCTCCTAACGTCTCCTCCATCTTCCCTCATCATGTCCTAACTTGTCCACACTCGCAGAAGCTACCAGCTTACAAGACAAACACTTCATGTTCCAGAGATATACTTTATGGATTTGACCTCAAAAATAGATTGATGTAAAAATATCACATTTTTTTTGTGCAAGCAAAAAAGCAGATTGGATTTTTTGATGTATCATTTTTTATGGGAGGTCACGAGAATTATTAAACGTTGGCTGCTCACTGCAGTTTTGTAATGAAATATTGCTATACTTGTGTGTTTTTTATCTGATTGAATTGCGTTGGTGGTAAAAAAAAGTACATTATTTGGTTAAAAAATGTGTTTTTTGGGTCAAATTACTTTCTACCGAATCAAACAAAAATTTCAATTTCTTAAGAGACAGGAAAGAGAGAGGAAAACGCATTGGATGAGTTTATAATAATTTTGTGTAAATCTCAAGTACACCGACTTTTTTTAACATTAAAAACAAAGCTATCATATTTGTGCTGATGACTTTCGTGATATCACAATTACTCAAACTCGCTTTACTAAATCTACGCTGGAACCTTAACTTTAACCACCGACCTCCAGGTCACTATTCCAGCGCTTTATCGATCAAGCTACTGAGGTCGATTCTTTTTTTTTAATTACATGAGTTTTTTAAGAGACTTTTTTCATTTCATAGGCCTCAAAGTGAAATAGCAGCTACTGTGCAAGTGCTGTAGCTTGCCTATCACCTAGTATCTCTATCTATGCCTCCCCTTTCATGAGGAAAAGACACTAATTTCCATTTAAGTTTGAGGAATTTTAACTATCACATAGGAGTAATATGACTTTACTTAAAAAAGGACGAGAAAATTTGAAATGAAATTTTATAAAAAAATATAAAAATTATCCCTAGCCTTGGATCGAACCCATCAGGACCTCAGCGTCACTCCAACTCAGGATCCACGTTTCACATTTCCGTGCATTTCCTCCGTTATTCTTTTATTCCATTTGTTTTATTCCTCATTTTTTCCATTCTTCTTTTTTACGATCCTTCACCATTGTTTCTTTGTGTTAACATTTCTGCTTATGATAGTTCCATCATCATACATATTATTTTTTATTATTACTTCATACATTATTATTATTTTTTTTATTATTACCTTGTGCTGATCTTACCCCCATAAAAACCTGCTGAACGCTTTCAGAGGATTTCATGTGTTCTTTTTTTCCCCGTTTTTAGTGTTTTTTGTTTCCAAGTTGTGAGTTTTTATTTCAATTTATTTCAGCAACGTCTGCGCTTTCGTGCCCTGTTTCTGCGTCTAAATGTCTAGTGTTCATAAAAGAGAACATAACCCTGTATGAAAACTGATTTTTTTTATAAAGGGCGGAAAAAAATGATCTGGAGTTTCCGGGTTCGTGCCGCCGGCTTCATCACGTTAAATTTTGTTAGAAAAATTTCAGCTACTGAAATTGTACGGCTGGAAGACCAAGTACCAAAAATCTTCTCTTCCTATCGATGGTTTGAAAAAGTTTTTTTTTTTTTCGTAATCGAATGCTCGAGTAAGGTTAATTTAAGTTGACTATTTTCGAGCTTGCAGCGAATGGAGGGTGAAAGCCTTGCCTTGACATGACCATGCAGTTGAAAGGTCATACCCAAATTGGCAAGAAAAAAATATCATTTGATTTTGAGATTACTGAAGAAATCCCTGAAGAAATTTTCCTTTCAAATGGACAGTTGAAATACTTGAAATCCATTTCCTTATGGTCTAATTTTCTAATTCCTTGGTGTATTTTTAATTTGTTTTTTCTCGTTCTCCGTTCCCTCTTCCTCTTCCTCCTCCCCCTCCTCCCCTACTACCCTAATTCCCATCCTTCTCTTCCTTTTCCTTCTCTTCCCCCTACTCTCCCTCTTTTGCCTCCTGCCCCTCCCCTCCCCACTTCACTTCTGGCCTTGAATGTGTCTTGCATTTCTTTTAATAGAAAAACGTTGAAAAGTGTGACGTAGACTTTATGCCCCCACTCCCTTTATCTCACTCCCTCTCTCGCTCTCTCTCTCTTTTATCTCTCCTTTTTTTCTCTCTCTCATTTCTGCCTTTCTTCTTTCTAGTTTTTCTATGTCACCATATATATCTCTCTCTTAGTTTTACTCTTTCTATCTGACTCTATCTCCCTTACTCTTTCGATTTGTTTTTTATCTCTTCTCTCTTTCTTTTTCTCTTTCTCTCTCTATGTATATTTGTTCTTAGTCTTTTTATTTCTTATCTCTCTTCTTCTTCACACCCTCTCTCTCTCTATCTCTCTCTCTCTCTCTCTCTCTCTCTCTATCTCTACTCTCTCTCTCTCTCTCTCTCTCCTCTCTCCTCTCTCTTCTCTCTCTCTCTCTCTCTCCTCTCTCCTCTCTCTCTCTCTCTTCTCTCTCTCTCTATCTTTCTCTACTTCCTCTGTCTGGCTCCTTTACTCCCCTATCCCACTTTTTCATCACTCATCACTTCCTTACCACCTCTTCTATTTTTTCACATTTTAATATCTTCCTAACCCACATCTCATGTGGCATGTCTTCTTATCACAGACAACCTCATTGTCTTCATACTACATACCATGTTGATGTTGAGTATATTCGTAGACTCACTGTAGATGAATTGAAGAACTTTTTTTGCATATTAAGTACTTATGTATGAAAAATATGGCTGACGGCTGCACGTAATCTTATATCGTAAAAAAATACCCAAAATAAAAATAAATTATAACTAAAAAAAACTGTCCATGAATTATGTTATTTTTTAATTTAGGTTTAACGCCACTTTCCAAATTTTTTAATTGTATTTTAGGTTTCTGTGAAGTAAATTTTCAAACATTTTCTATCAAGTCAACAGTCGAAATAAGAAGCTTCTTTAACTGTAATAGAGAGTCGTTTGATATTCACTCCAGCGCAGCGTATGCATGTACGTACAAAAACATAAGAGCACAATACCTGTATTATAGTAAAAAAAAAATGCGGAAAGTAACCTGTAACAACCAGGCGAGGTTAATGCTCAAAGATTTTTCTACCACCTAACCCTTAGAGTATTATTATTATAATTATGGTCACAAACTCAAATTACCGAGGAAAAATTCATGCACTGGTTGGGATTCGAACCAACGTATCCCGACACTACCTGGATTACCAGACTAGCGCGTTAACCAGTTGACAACCAGTGCACAGTTGGAAATAAGAAGCTTCCTCAATGGTAATAGAAAGTCGGATGATATTCACTCCAGCTCATTCATGTACGTATACGTGCAAAGACACAAGTGCAATAAATGACTTCACGAAACTTCAATACACAATGCAAAGCTATGACATCATTTGAGTTTCTAACATCACCATGTGACAGTCAAAATTACAAAATTCTAAAGAAAGTACCACATAAAGAAGACAAAGATTCCCGGAGCTCAAGGAGGTACGGAGAACGCCACGAGACTTCCCGACTACTTTGAAGTTAACGTAAATTCAATTAGGTGTGTACAACAGATGACAGACAAAGCTCCGACGATAATAACTACCACTTCGCTCCTCGCTGTGTCATTTTCATTCATGATTTCTTTGCATTTCCCTTCGCATACCTTTTCTTTTTCCTCCCCAGATGCAAACCTTCCAACTCTCTCCTTTACTATCGGTTTCCATTACCTCTTCTTGTTGCATCTTCTTTCACAACTTCATCTTCTTCCCATGCACCTTCCACAACCCCGTCCTTTTGAATACCCTCTCAGCCAAACCCTCTCCATTACTGTCTTTTTCCATTATTTACCTCCTCTTGTTGCATCTTCTTCATCTTCTTCTCTTACACATTCGACAAGACTGTCCTTCTGAAACCCTCTCATCCTCTTCCATATTTCTTTTTCCATTCTTCACCTTTTCTTATAGCATCTTCTTTCACAACTTTTTTTTTTTTTTAAAGCTTTATTAGGTAGAACAAAAAATATATACAGTAGAACACAATAAAATATAAAGAAAAATAAAAAGATTAAACAAATATACAAGAAGGAAAAAAAGAGAGAAATGTCCTACCTAAAGGGCGGGGTTATTGCCTGTGGCAATCTCTTCCACCCAACAACTTCATCTTCCTCTCTTTTACCTTCCACAACCCTTCCACCCAAACCATCTCCTTTACTATCTCTTCCCATTCTTCACTTCTTCTTGTGGCATCTTCTTTCACAATTTTCTCTGGTTTTCTTCCACTTTCCACCCAAATCCTCTCACCCTGCTTTATTATCTTTTTCCATTATTCACCTCCTCTTGTTTCATCTTCTTCCCTTTCTTAACCATGTCCTTCTGAAAACCCTCTCGTCCAAATGATTCTCTTTCATTACATCATTTTCTTTCATAATTCCTCGTATTCTCCCTTCCTCTTCTGCTTCTTGCATCTTTTACTCTTCTAATATCCTAAATACTTCAAGTATTTCTTCACCTCTCCTTTTTGCATCTCCTTTCACAACAGTTTCAACTACTTATCCCTCTACCTTCTACAATTTTTCCCTTTTTTATTCCGTCTCCTCTCCAGTACAACTCCTCTTTTTTTTCTCCTTTCACAACTGCTCCATCATCTTCTTTTTGACCTTGCCCGATCTTTCATCTTCTCTCCTTTGTACCATCACTAGCCCAAACTCTCTCATCCAAACCCTTTTCTCTTGACACTTTCTTCCATTTCTAGTACTTCTTCAACTACTCTCTTTGCACCTTTCACAACAGTCTCAACATCATTCTGATCTCTTTCACTCTCTTTTTTTTTTTTCTCTTCCAGCCTCTTTTCCAACCTTCCACAAATCTCAATCACAAATGAAGAGAGATTGAGTTGTCTCTTTCTTTCTTTACTCGTCTTGTTCCACAATTATGCAACACTTTTCTATTTACTTTCTCACTAACTCTTCCTCTCTCTCTCTTTCTTTCTTTCTTTCTCTCTCTTAGCTCTCTCACTTTCTCTCTCTCTCTCACACACACACATGCCTTTGTGCAACTCTCTGATACACTAAACTTCCTTTTGCAGTTGCACTATCTTCAAAATCTTTTGTTTATCTTCCACTATTTCTTTCTGTGGTCTGCTTTATTACGCATTGTACTCTCTTTCAAATTTTTTATTTTATTTTATTCCCTCTACTTATCAAAGTCACTTGCAACTTTACCTACTACTAATTATTCTTCCATATCTTTTATGCCCCTTTTCTTCTGTCTATACTCTGTTATCCAGTTCATCCTGCATCTTCCTTCAAACCCTCACTGTTCCCTTCTAGCGTCTCATCTACATCTCTTCTATTCTCTCAGTACACTTTCCCACACTCTATTTTTTCACCAGCACCGTCTCAACTCATTCTCTTTTTCTCATACCACACTTTTTCTTTCTTGTTCAATCTTCAATACTTCTTGCAAATCTCCGTTCCTCTCTCGGTATTTCTCCTTCTCCAGGTCTTTCTTTCTAATCTACTCTCTCTGATTCATTTCTCTCTCTCTAACTTTATTCTTCCTTCTCTCATACCCACTTTCTCTCTTCTTACTTTACTTTCTCCATCTTACGTTTTGCAGCTTCTTGCTCTCTTGCCTTCCTTCTAAACGTCTCATCTTCCATCTACTTCTCCGCTCTCCCATTTTCACTTCTTCCATTCATCCCTTTCTATGTCCTATTTCCCCTTGCTGCTTTTTCCTCCTCCATTCCCCCTTTCTTTGTTCCATTTACTTCTTTCCCCACTGCACTTTCTCTTTGCGTGTCCTCATTTCTTTTCCATATTGTGTCTGGAGAGTGGCTGTCTTGTCCTAATTCTATTACAACTTCCTTCCCGTCCTTCACCTTACTCTTTCTCTCTGTTTGCGTTTCCTACTTCTTCTAGACTCTCATTTTTTCAACTTTTTTCTCTTCCACTCCTTAAACTCCCACATTTGAAAACTTTTCGTTTCTTCTTCCATGTTCGATCAATTTCTTTTCTCCTTCGCCTCAATCTTGCTTTGCATCGCACTATGCATTTGTTGTTGGTGTTGTTATTTCTTTTCCATTCATCTCTGAGATGCTTATATAATTTTTTTTCCTTCCTATCGACACTTTTACTTTTTATCTTTTCTCTATGTTGTTAATGTGTTGCTTTTTTCTCTCTGTATGTTTGCTTTTTTAATTATTTCTTACTTCCGTACTCCTTTATTTCTATCCTTGAACTTCTTTGACATTTGTCTCTTTGTCCCTTTTCAAATCCCTTTGAGTCTCTTACAAATCTCTCCAATCCCCTTCACTCCCTTTCTTACTTTCTCTTCTCCCTTCTCCGTCTTTCTCTCTCTCAATCAACTCATTCTTTCTACTACTGTCTTTTCCTTCTTCTAGTCATTAACTGTCAAATTCCAATCTTCTCTCTCTTCCTCTTCCTCTTCCACCCCCTCCTCTTGCTGTTTCTCCATCGACTCATAAAGTTTATTTAAAAGTGCATCTCAAGTGTTTTACTTCCCCGAGTGACCTTGAATGATGTTGTGCGCCTTCAAGGTCAGCTATGACGGCAGAAAAAAGGCGTCCTTGACGAAAATTGAAGTTTATCGCAAGAATTATTCCTTTTTCGTTGTAATTACTTTGTTCTGATTAGACGAGCTAAGTTTGTCGCTAGGAAAGTGTGCCGGGGAAATGGAAAATGTCAACGTTGATGAGGATATAAAGGACGAGGATTAGATTATAATGTTCAAAAGTAGACCGGTCGTCTGACTTTAGATGTGGGATCTTTCAGAAGGGGAAGTGGACCACAGGACCAGTAACATAGGTACAGTAGTCACCTTGGCAGAGTGGACTAGCGCTCTAGGGTTGACCACGATGAACAACCTGGGTTCAAATCCCGGCTGGGTAAAAAAAAATTGAACCCTGTTTTTCAAACAATTTCTTAATTCCCACTCTCTACTTTATACTACTTCCGATAAATTTCTTACATTCAAAATCAGAAGTATTTTCTGTTAAATATCAATTCGGTGTACCATTTTGAATTCCTGGGTAGAAAATTTTGAAATCCGTTTTTCAAAAAAAATCTAAAATCCAATTCCGTATGTTGCTGAATAAATTTCCTCTTGTCCATGTTTGAGTTATTATGTTCCAGAAAACGACAGTTGTATACGTACAATGTTTCTTTCCAACTTGACGCAGATTATACTGTTCATAAATACAGGGTGGACCAAAAAAACGTTTACACCCGTTAATGGTAGATTACTGACGACATTTCCAGGCTGGATCTGCAATCCTTTTTTTCGGATTCGCCTTCGTAACTGCACAAAGTGATTTTTTGCAACTTTCCGAAAAAGTCCGACTTTGGCTTATTCTTCAGGTCAGTACTTTTTTCCTGTTTAAGATGAGTTGATTCTGAACAATTTTGCAGAAAGCCAACAAAATTTCGATGTTTCTAGCTGCACTACTTTGTTTTTTACGATTTGGTTTGTCATATTTTTTTACACCTGAACAGAAAAAAAACACCCAAAAAAACTTTTTTACTAAAGAAAACACTCGACATTTGTCCGAACAAATTTTGGCACAGACATGGGCAAGTTTGATAAAAGTTGGCGGCCGCCCCGAGGATGCTAAAAAATAATTTTACGATTTTTTATCACGTGATCTTCTGGGAAAAATTATTAGATGTTTGCCAAAAACTCTTCAAAAATCCTAAGAGTTTTCTAGCTGTAGACTGTGTAAGGGCGTCTTGTATTGTTTACAAAAATTGTTTACATTGCTTTTTTTGAATACCGCGGTTTCACATGCCTTCATCAGCCAGTTTAGGAAATTTCAAATAATAAATTTCGTGCTTCTCAGATTGTCAGAGCTGTTAGCTAGATGTGTTAGTGCTAGGAGTGTTAGTCGCATGACCGAGGTTCAATTCTCGACGGTCAATATTATTTTAATTATCAAAAAAATCTGATGGAATATTTTATTCATACCTGTATCTGACCTGTTGTAACACCAACAACTTATGGTTTTTTGGGGGTTATATCTGTAAATTGAGTTATATCAGATACTATTGGTATCACAATACACATAATTATTATTCATGTAAGCCCCTGAGAGACTGCCTTGATAATGTAAGGATGGTTTTTCTTATATGCTTCCATACGAGAGAAAAAAAAAATAGCGAATTTTCCAAACGAAAATAGAGTTTATGAAATAAATCCAGGTAAATATGTAGGTAGGTTCTTCTATCATAAACAATACTAATTAAATAACAAATATTTACCGATTGCCAACTCTTAATAGAAGTCTTGAAAAAAACAAGATAATATTTTGTAAAATTAATAAATTTTTGCAGTCTTTATTATGTTTTATACTATTTTGATATAAACAAAAAGGTATTTAAAAAAACATTTTGTGTTAGTATGTTCAATGAGGAACAATTAGACGCGCACGATTAGCTCAGTGGTAAGCTAGTCCACCCGGTCCGAACGCCAGAGCCAGCAAAAAATTCATGACTACAAAATAAAAAAGACTGTTGCCATTTTTTATAAATGGCTAAAGCCATAGTACACACTATGGGTTCTCATCACACAATTTTTTGAAACCAATGGTGACTTTAGTACCTTAGTTCTAACTCAGAACTGTCCCTCTACCTTCTTGTCTCTCTTCTCTCTCTCTCTCTCTCTCTCTCTCTCCTCTCTCTCTCTCTCTCTTCTCTCTCTCCCTCTCCCTTCTCAATTCCCTTAGAGGAACTGTTGGAAGTAGCGTCCACCTTCCTGGATGCAAAGGTTGAACCTCTTCATCATGTTCCGTCGAATGTTGTGGAAGATTCCAGGTTTTTCTGTCAGGTCATCGAATGCCAACAGGATTCTTGCTACCAGATTTCGTAAACTATGTTTTTCACGTGATCCCAAATGTTCCTGTTGGCAACTCCATATGCTAAATGCGTATCTGCCATTTCAGCATCCGAATTATAATAATGTAACTTGTACTAAAAAAACTCAAGAAGTTTAAAGATAATATTTCATAGAATGCAGAAAAATATGCTTGAAAACTATCATCGAGAAACAAACAATCATTCATTTGACTGGCCTTTAATTAATTCCAAGGAAAATAATTATCAGACATAAATAGCTAATTACTCTTTGAGTACAAGACGACCCTACACGGTCAACACTTTTAAGATTTTGAACATCATTTTTTGAGACTTACCTGGTTTATTTTCCCAGAAGATCACGTGATAAAAAATCGTAAAATTATTTTTTAGCATCCTTGGGTTGGCCGCCAACTTTTATCAAACTTGCCCATGTCTGTGCCAAAATTTGCTCGGGCAAATCTTGAGTGTTTCAAAGTGAAAAAAATTAACATGAGAATTTTTTTTCTATTCAGGTGTCAAAAAAGATGCCAAACCAAACCGTAAAAAACAAAGTAGTGTAGCTAGAAATATCGAAATTTTGTTGGCTTTCTGCAGAAATGTTCAGAATCAACTCATCTTAAACAGGAAAAAAGTTCTGACCTGAAGAATAAGCCAAAGTCGGACTTTTTCAGAAAGTTGCAAAAAATTACTTTGTGCAGTTATAAAGGCGAATCCGAAAAAACGGATTGCAGATCCGTCCTAGAAATGTCGTCAGTAATCTACCATTAACGGGTGTAAACGTTTTTTTGGTCCACCCTGTATATTATGTACAAGGGGTAACTTATATTTAGTAGATAACGTTCTTATCAAAGTCTTCCTTCTGATTCCAGCGAGCTTCCAGTGAGTGTGAGAGTGTATCGGACAGCATCTCCAGCAACGATGCAGAGCCCACACTGAACAACAACAACAACAACATCATCAACAGCAAAGAAGAGGAGGAATCCTCGCCCAGCTATTCCCACCCGGACGAAGCGGCCACCCTCATCCAGTCCAGCCTGTCCACCCAACTGTCCTCCAGTCTGTCCGCCGGACTGTCGCTCAACAGAATGACCACGCTCGACTCTCTTCCACCCAACCTGGTGGCGAACCTGGCCGCCATCAGCGCTTTCCAGCAGAAGCACGGGAACCTCTCGCTGCCCAACCTGTCCCAGCAGCAACAGTTCTACCACCAGCAGTTGCAGCAACTCCAGCAGCACCAGTTGCTCACGCAGAGTCAGCTCGCCTCCCAGCTTGCCAGCCACGCCAGCCATGCCAGTCAGTCCATCGTTCCGCCGCCGCCGCCCAAGGAATCCCCCAAGGCCCCGACGCCGGTCCGTTCGCCGCCCGTCAGTCGGACGCCCACGCCCGCGGCCCCCGGCGGCGACTTGCCGCTCGACCTGAGTGCCAAGCCCGCCAGCGAGGACGCCGGCAGTGTGACGTCACGCTCCTCCTCGCCCACCATAGAGCAAAGACTGCAGTCCCTGGTGGGCGCCCGCCATCCCCTGGCGAAGCTTGGCCTCGTGGACACGGCGAGTCTCCTGCAGGACCCCAGCCTCTACAAGTAAGTCATAACAATAATTACCGACCTCAGTAGCTTGATCGATAAGGCTTGTAACCTGGAGGTCGGTGGTTCAAGTCCCGGTTTCAGCGTAGATTTAGTAAAGCGAGTTTGAGTAGTTGTGATATCACGATAGTGATTAACACAAATATGATAACATCCTTTAAAAAAAAAAAGAATATTCGCCCGAATAAAACTAATGAGTCACATTTTTCCAGCAGTAAGCACAAAACCAAGTATTGTGTGCTCAAAACTCCCTCGCCTGGCCCCCTGGATTGCCAGGCTAAGTGAGGAAGGCGCTTGCCTAATTTAGGGTTTTATAATTTGGTTTGTATTACAAGCATCATTGTTCTTTGAGATTGACCATCAGTTTATTATTTACAGTGTAGAAATAAACAGGTAAACCACCCAAGAAAAAAAAGTACAAAAAAAAAAAAAAAAAAAAAAATGAATCACTTATGCTTCTCTCATTTTGCCTTTTCCCATTTATAATTGGGGTCGTCATTGTTCAACCTCTTTCTCATGGTTAAGGTTGATTAGTTCTGGAATTTCATCTTCCAGAGTTAACACAATAATTTTATGTATAGGTTTATACATATTACATGCTGTTTTACATTGTGTCATAAAAAATTAAACGACAATTCTTCCGATATCCCATGTCTATACATCTCGAATCTGTAGATACGCCTAATGACCCACCTCAATAGTTTGAACAATAAGGCGACAAACTTGTAACCTCTAGGTTGGTGTTTGAAGTCCCGGTTTTACCGTAGATTTTTAGTGAAGCGAGTATCACGAAAGTGATTTACACAAATATGATAACTTTACCTACGCTCGGAAGTAAAAGGTACATAAAAAGTCATTCAAACTAAAATATGATTTACCAATATCAATTGAATTACCGGTATTAATTTCAACTACCCACCCTATGCATAGTAATTACCTATTTCTATTACCTCAGCTCTGCAATACTCTCAATGTTTGGCTAGTTTCGGCTTTCATAATTATCCAAATTGAACTTTATATTTACCTCCAGGCACGACACTAGAAAAAAATGGAGCTCATACGAAGAGAAAATGGATACATATTTATCGAGTAAATTATTTTATTATTATGATTGGCCTGGTAAACAAACTCAAACTCGTTAGGTACTAAAAAGAGCTACTCTTTAAATCCCATTTTAGTCTGGTTTATGTGGAAGCACCCCTAAAACATTTCCCCATCCGCCGCTCCCGTAGGGAACTACTCTCATTTTTCTTCACGAGCTATGAGTGAACCCCGGAGATACAAAGTACAGTGTATGAAATTTTCTACCCAGACGAGTTACGAACTCCCAGGTCAACTGTGTGCAAGCCTAGTGCTTGGTTATCATATTATTATGTTAAGAACAACCGTGTTGTCACAACTATTCAAACTCGCTTCACTAAATGTTTGCTTAACTTGGCACTTGAACCACCGACCTCCAGATTACAAGTCCGCCGCCTTATCAATCAATCAACTGGGGTCAAATTTTTTGAGGCCTTGCTTTCCGATTATTGTGTCTTCTTTTTCTGAAAGAACTTTTTTTTAAACAATCTTCGTGTCCATTTGTACAAAACGCGATTTTATATGTTAAACTTATTTGGATTGTAAAATTACCCTGCCCCCAAAAATTCGACCCTGTCTCTTTTCATGCCCGTGAATTATGCATCCCAATACCGCACCTGAGTCCGGGGAGATATTGGGGATTTAAATATTAACAGGTTGCAGGATAATGCGCATAATTAATTGCTAACTTACCCTGAAATTTAATCTGGTTCCCGCGAAAAACAATTTTGTGTTCAACGTATTTGTTGACTATGTTACAACAGTTAAAGTTGTTTTTTTTTGTTGTTGTTGTGGGTTTAATGTCGCTTTTACCTACATGGTCACATGACGACGAGGGTTTTACCCTTCCTCCTCACAAACTCACAAACCTTCTACCCACGTTAACCTCACCCAGACTGGGTAGTTAATCAATACAAATAAAAAAATCTGCCATTATTTTCTACACATCCTGTGAGTATAAATTTGAATAAATCGATGCCGGTTTATTCGGCCGACATATCTACAAATTGGTACATAAGAAATAAATGAGATATCACACACATAATACATAGCATAACAAAGAAATTAATATAAATTAGGCAGTATATACCCCAGACGACCCTAAATGAATTGAATTTTAGAACACTTTCAAAGGCTTACACAAAGATAATTGGACAATAATCGGATATTCACTATTGTTGTAAACAGTTGGCAATATAATATTCTGCGAATAATGTCCCTACCGAAATCCTTTCAGTGTAATGATGGGGGCTCGTGAAATCTAATTCACAAAAACAAAAACATGCAGTCTTTTACACAGTTATTTTAAAAAGTTAATAGAGGTTTTTAGCCATCATTTGTAGGACAAACTACAAACATACTTACTTTTTTGTCGCAGTAAGGATAGACCAAAGGACTTAGTTTTTAAAAATGAAAGCTATCATTATTATCATATTTGTGTGTAATGACAATCGTGGCATCGTAACTTGACACTTGAACCACCGTAGTCCAGATTACAATCCTGCCGCCTTAACGATCAAGCTACTGAGTTTGGTGTTATTATTATTATTAACTAATAACTACTGTAACTGTCAATTCAGGATAAAGTTCCTGTCCTCATTTCCATGACCATCAAAACATTTAAATGCTTCTTGACATAATTCCCCAATCAAAGTACGATGTATGAATATTGTACAAATGTATACATGCAGTAGGTAGTAAAACAGCTGACACGTTTGTAGACACAAAATAATCCCAGACAAAAAAAAAAACGCAATCTCTTGTTGCACGTCTGGACCTCATTCCATTTTACAAACTTTAAATTTGTACAGATTTAATTGCCTTCTAAAACTAATGCTATCAAAATAACTTCCCCAACAACAATTAAAAAGCATGGTATTGTCACCATAGTAAGTACACAACATATTGGACTGTCTACAGTAGGATATGAACCTACCACCAATGTTGAGGATTCAAAAAGAAAGCCAGCATGGAAATATTTTAGGTTGAATAGTAAGTTAGATCGCTGAAGTTCAACAACGTCCAGCGACATGAAAACATGATGGATGACATCCAGGTTGAAAAATTCTAGCTATTCCCTAACGACCCAGGCTGGTCTAGGTTCATGAGGGTAAATGATTCTCCTATGAATGTATAAAACCTCCTCCTTCCTCTAGGATGGACTCGATCTTAAAGATTTTGCAATGACCCACTATACTCTCTACACAGGGAGACGAATTTCTCTTTATTTGAAATTTCTATTGTCTGGCACTTTTTCTTTTCTTTTCTCTCTCGTAAAGAATGCATTTCTGTCTGGAAAATAATTTTGGAGAATTTGTGCCAACATTTTTTTGTCTACCATTCTTCAATTTTCTTTTTAATTATCTCTAATCTAGTTGATTGCTGAATACGACTTTTTCATCGCTTTACTCAGCAGAACTTTCTGGAATTTTCGTTTATAGCAGAAAAAAATTCATTGCTCTCTATAAAAATAGATAGTATTTTTCCCCCTTTTTTACTGTAAATCGAAAAGCTATCTAACACGTTTAATATTTATTTCTCTGTGCAGGCCGAAACCTCCCATGAGCAGTCACCACAGGATGAGCTCTGTCACAGGACGCCGGACCTACACCGAGGAGGGCTTGCAGGCGGCTCTGCGCGCCATTCAAGAAGGAAAGCTAGGCACGCGACGCGCCGCAGTTCTCTACGGCATCCCAAGGTCAACACTGAGGAATAAAGTCTACAAGCTGGCGCTAGATCGCAGCAGAGACTCCGGCATGCTATCCAGAAGCCCCTCCGTGGTAAGTAGTGTTCCTGCAGACGACAAGGAGATCCTGGACGATGACGATGAAGACCGAGACTCGACGGATGAAGCCGACGAGAAGGCGCTGCAATCTTTGTCCAAACCTCTCAACTTCAAGGAAGATCTCATTAGGTTATCGCAAGATCCTTCAAACGCAGACTCTCTGAGGTTGCTGCTGGAGTGCGGCAGCAAACAAGCGAGGAGCGGAGATGATGACTCCCCGTCTCCTCCCAGCTACCCCCCAGTCTATCCTCCTGAGATGTGGGGCATGGACCCCACCGCATACCTGAATCAAATCATATCAGCTTCAGTAGCCAGCGGGAACCTGAATGCCTTAGGTGCAGCTGCCCTCTTGAATCCATTCTTGATGGGAGCTCCAAGACGAGCTTCGCCCGAAGAAAAGATTCCTGAACAACCACCCCCCGATTTCTTGCCAAAACATAATCCCCTGCCCGACCTGTTGCGTAAGATCATGACTGAGGAGCAACAGCAGCAGCTGAAGAAAGACAGACAGTTACCTTTCAACGGGAATGGGCCGTCGACCTCTGTGATATCAGATAGTAAACTTAGTCGCGTTCCCTCGGGGTCAAACGCCAGTATGACCATTCTAAACGTCCCGTCCTTTACACCTAAAAATGGAGATGAATCTAGTCAAAGATCGCCAACTAGAAGCGAGTCCTCATCTCCCACAGGTTCTGTAGGGAAGATGGGGATCCATCTACGAGACGTCATCGCTAAGAGCATAAACCAGAAGTTCAACCAACCTGCCGAACCCTCTCAGTATGGAGAGATGAACGCATCTTGCCTACATTTCAGAAGAGCACCGTTCACGCCACCTATCCGGGACAGAGACATTAACCATCCGGATGATAGAAAGCTATTCTCTCCTGGCGGTCGATCTCCCATCATAGGGCACATCCCAGGGAGCAGTAGTCCGGCCAATCACGGTGTCGGAGGCAAGGGCACTCGACCCAAGAGAGGAAAATATAGAAATTACAACAGGGATGCTTTAGTGGAAGCAGTGAGGGCAGTCCAGAGAGGAGAGATGAGCGTGCACAGAGCGGGTAGCCATTATGGAGTTCCACATTCTACATTAGAGTATAAAGTGAAAGAACGACATTTGATGCGACCGAGGAAGAGAGAACCGAAACCCCAAAACAACGATGATTTGAAGAGAAAAGATGAAGGTTTACTGAGGGTACAGCCACCGATGCCTGACAAGAGTAAGCTATCGCCTTTAAAACAAACACCAAAGCATGTCACAGGCATGATGCCTGGAGCTCCCAACGGACTGAAGATGCCTCACATGTTTGATCCGTCACTGCGGTTCCCCGGTGCGCCTCCCTTCCCGTTCTGGCCTCCCAACCCCTTCCATCATCCTTTATCTTTAGATTTTCCAAGAGGTCCTAACTTCACACCAACTCCTGAACAATTCTTCGCGTCTCAAATGATGCAGAGAATTCACGAAGAAACGGCGGCGGCTGAGGGCAGGGATACATCGCCCGTCATTAGTGCTTTAGGTAAGAACGCTAGAGAAGTAGCTGAAAGTTTATATGACGGTTCTCCTAATGGTAGTTTTCTAGACGGTATTATTAGATCTAGTTTAGAAACTGGTCTGAGTGCAAAACAGAGAGAGGAACAGTCGTCGAATAAAACTCTACTAGAGCAACTTTGTCGGAATAACAGACTGTCGGATCCTCACAGAACGGATCACAGTAGTTCCGAAGACGAACTGTCTCATTCCAATAATAGAACAAGGTCTCCACTGGAGTCTCCGCGTTCTAGAAATGACGAGTCAGACTGTGACGTTCGGCTATCGTCGCATGATACCAGTGCCTGTGATAAAGTAGACAATGACGTAGACATTAAAAAGGAGGTTGAAGAAAATGAGGAGGGTTTCAAAAGAGGAGAAGATATCAAAATGGAAACCGACTGAATGTTAAATTGTTAGAAAACAACTACTTGTACCTAGGACTAAACTAAATTTTTGCAAGTGAAATCATGAATGAACAAACATTGGAACTGTAATTAGCTTGTGATTTAAACAGAACAAACTTTACATAAATTTGGATACAACTCCTTTAAATACGAGGTAATTATTAACGCTTCATAAAAGACAGTCATATTATAATTATTATGTATGAATTGAGAAATGTATGTTGTCCCATCATTTGCCTATTTGTTCTCATCCCACCCACTGACATGCAAAGTGGATTAACTGACAAAGATATAAATAAGGAGACGCTCCAAGTACAAATAAAAAAAGTTGCATCGCAAAAAATGGACGTGTGCGACAAGAAAAATTAGGTCACTTTTAAATCCTTGAAAAAAAAGTATTTGCATTTCAAAAGTAGGTACTAATTTTAACCATACAATTATTGCTTGTCACACACAAGCCGTGGGAATGATAAGTGAGAAGACCTCTAACTACTTTGAGGCGTGTTTAAAAATGAGAGTATTAAAAAAGAATATGGGTAGTTGTATTCATATTTTATACAATTAGAAAGGGTATTTTAGCCGACGTAAATAATTATTCAGGCAGCCAATTCTAACCCTCATTAAGCTGGTTTCGGCTTAAATCCCTTTTCTAAAATTATCAATTTTAATTAAATTTAGTTGATACAATCTAAATTGTTCATTCATGTTTTAAGTCTAGGTCATTTAAGGTGTGAAATATCATGAAAGTCATGTCTTGTTGATTTCAAACTGTTCTTAAGTCATTCTTAGATTAAACACGATAAAATAATTCGATTGTTTGTCAATTTATTATCAAATAATTTTCATTTTAATTCACCTTTTGTCATCTATTCAGTTTTCATTTCTCTGAATATTGCAACAGGAGGTCAAATGCCACCGTCCGTCGATGTAGAAAAGTGTCTAAAGCTTGTTCTGAAGTTTTAATAATAGAGGAAAGAATGATTTCTTCAATGTTTTTGTGAAGCTTGCCAATCCTTCTACGATCTTTGACATATTATTTTTAACTTCTTATTTTTTCTGGACCAAAATAAAACATAAATTTATTATCATTCCATTTTTTTATACTTTTTTTTTTAATCTCCAAAACTTTTCGTTTTTCCCTCTGAGTTTTTCCACCTTTGAACTATTTTTGCTTTGAAAATAATATCAGCATTTTTTAAATGTACATTTGAGATTTATTTTTTATTTTGAAAGAGACATTCTTTGCTCTTGTAATAATATGTTGAACTTCTACTTCTTCGTTCTTTCTTTCTTTCCTCACCCACAAGCTATGATTTTTCAATTTAAAGAAATCCTTGTATTTTTTTCAAAATTATTAATAACTGTTCTGTCACTCGCTAGTTATTTTTTAAACAATTGTATAGAAGTATGTTATTTTTATTTCATTTTTAAATTAGCATTATAATGTTTTTCAATGACTTGTATGAGATTTACATGAATTTGAGTCGAGTGCATGAAAGATTGAATTTGTTTTTTCTTGTGGAAAAAAGAGTAAATAGTTTAATGGAGAGTGTGTTAGGATGAAGATAGCTTGATTGTGCTTCACTATAAATCTTTTCCATTTTAGTCCTTGAAAAACATTGAATGAACAAAGAAGATGCGTTCTAGTAATATAGGTAATAGGAAGTTAACACTCGAAGATATCAACTGTGTTCACTGAAAAACTGTTTTAAAAAATGGTTCTTAAGAAAAATGTTATTATATTAATGCTACATCCTTCTCTTCTTTATTCGTGTTGTTTAGATTACAAGTGATACCTTTATGAAGTCCACTAAAGTAAATGTACTGAGGTTTAAAAACTGTTGGATAATTTCACTATTGAAGAAGTTCAGTACTTTTGCCACTATCTGGAAATTCTTGTTAAAAGTCTTTAAAATAAGAAATAAATGAAAACACGTCACGTCACTTATTGCTGTTATTTAGTGACACACAATATCTTGTGTAAATCGGGTAACAGTGTAGACGTTAGTAAAAAAAAGCTCTGAAAACACAGTCATACTTTTTAACACAAAGATCTTAACATAAATAATACTCATGCTATCATTTTTTACAAAATATTGTAGTCAATAATACTTTTATATAGGTTCCACTTGGTTTCGATTAAAAAAATTCCCTTCAATATTGTCAATCCTCTATAAATTTGTTAATACATAAGATTCCAGGATATGAAGCCTCCTAATATTTAATTAAGATATATGAAAAAACTCTTGGGCATTTAACTATATTTGAAATTTTTAAAGATTAAAATTAAAATGTTAGGTTTTTATGTTATTTTTTTGGTGTGGATATTTTTTAAAGTTTGAGATAACTCGGTTGCAAATTCAAGATGGTGGACGTTGTAAAATCAAGTGTGATATTGTGAATGATTTCAAGTTCTCATTTTTTTAACCTAAAATCTGTTTTCTAAATCTTGTCTTCTAATTGTCATCTAAATCCAATGTTTTCAATACTTAAAATAATAACCTCTATTCATCATCATATCATCATAGGGTGGCGTCATCGTGAATGATGGTAGCCAGACTGTGGAGGAATGACTCAGCACTTCTACCACTGTCTTTACAAGGAGGCTAATAATTGACAAGGGCCCCCAGAACCAAGCCAATGCTGGTCTACTTTATAGTCCCCCAGCCAGACTCCAGGTCTACTCCCTGTTTATAGTCCCCCAGCCAGACTACTGGTCCACTCCCTGTTTATAGTCCCCCAGCCAGACTGCTGGTCCACTCCCTGTTTATAGTCCCCCAGCCAGACTACTGGTCCACTCCCTGTTTATAGCCCCCAGCCAGACTTCTATTATGCCTAGTAAATGTTGGAAACTCCTGCCTTCTGATTAGATCTAGTGTCTCGTTAGCTCTAAATGTCTG
The DNA here is from genome assembly GCA_024516035.1 of Bactericera cockerelli. Lineage (NCBI taxonomy): Eukaryota > Metazoa > Arthropoda > Insecta > Hemiptera > Triozidae > Bactericera > Bactericera cockerelli. The sequence goes on from CM044964.1 coordinate 8,112,456, forward strand.
CCAAGGTAGACCTTCAATCTCGTATGTTCGTAAATCTAGTACAACATATGACCGGTCAATCAGCTAAAAATCAAGATGTCCCATCACACCCCTTGGCACCGAAGAGACAGCTCACCAAGTGGCCTATCGTACAAAAGAGCGCGGAACACGATTTCATTTTCCAACACGACATTAGTTTTTTTATTCAACCTCTATTTTTCTCGTTTTTTTTTTTTTTTTCTTCTATTTTTAAAAGAGAATTTAAAGGTCTAGACGAGGTAACCCAATTCCCCCTCTTCAATCCCCTTGCCCCCTTTCTCATTAGCAAAATGCATTTTTTATAGCTCCACCGAAAAAATGCTTGGAAAAACAATTTTTTGTACCCGTCATGTAGGTACCCTATAATTTGGAGTTTAGCTCGAGAATTTTTATATCTTTCCGTGTTTTTTATTGTAGTTTTTTTTCGGAAACTTTTGCCCTTTCCTGGTATTTCCATCTCTTTCTTGCTTCATCTCTCTCTCTCTTTCTCTTTTTTCTTCCTCTCTCTTTATCTCTCCTAAATTTACCTTTTGACCTGCTAACATTTTTTGGCTTTCAGCATTATTATCTGTAATTTTCTCCAATGTTCTTTTATTTTTTCTAATTTCTCCTAAATCGCTCTCTTTTTCTCTACCCACACCTTCATCGTTTTTCTCTCTATGTCTGACTTTCTCTCTCTCTCTAATATCTATCGATCTCTCTTCTTCTGTAGCTTTCGCTTCCCGTATTATCTCTTCTTTGTTGAACTATTATCTTCCTCTTTTCATCTCCTATTATATTTGAGCGCTTTCTTTCCTCAATGGGATTTTACAGAATTACAATAATACCTATAATCGGTTGGCATGTAATAATCCCTATAGTTGGCAGACATGCAAAAAAAGTTGGTAGTTTTGGATTGAAAACAGATCAGATAGCATAAGAAATAGAGTGGATTTTTATCACCATACACTAGTATACAGTTGTATTGAAATAGTAAAATAATATCGAAATCGGGTTTTTTTTTTATAGACATAACATTTGTTGGCTTTTGTTCTGCTATAAATTAGTCTTCCATGATTTTCTTTTTATCCTGTTTTCTTTCTTTTTCTTTAATTTGTCTGCCAAATTTTGAAGCAAATAACTCGGTGATTCATTAGTTCATTTTGATTTACAAAGACCAATAAATGTGTCCTGACAGTGTCATACAAACTGTTCACTCGCAAATCTAAGTTATTACAACCAACATCTTAAGCACCGCAGCTCTGTTATATTTCCTCGGCAATTATTCAAAAATAACAAATAAATTTAGCAGCAATCTTAGCCTAGTTCAAAAGGTGTCTCCACGCAAACACACCTTGACCTTGAGGGTTAATCTAGTAATCTACACAGTCAACCTTGAATATAGCAAAATCACTGCCAAAAATCCACGGGTGTTTAACTGCTTATGTCAAAGATAATGTATAAGAACAACTTAAAAAAAGAGTTTGAAAAATACAGTTTTAAAATAAGGTAAAATAGGGGGAAATATGTTAAGGGGAAAAGTATACATTTAGTGTAGGTACATATCCCATAGGCTACATTGCCCGCACCCTCTAACTAAACACCACAAACCCTAATGTATATTGAGAGAAGAAATGCATTTGGAAGAAAGCTCCCCGAATGGCATGCGACATGCAATTTTTGTGCAACGCAAAGTAGAAAAGGGAGCGGGAATGCAACTTCATGACCTGAAATGTATAACCACATGATTAATGGGTCCTATTAAAAGAATTAAAAAAGATTTTTAAATAGATTTAGAGAGTATTGTTTGCGTATTTAATTTGAAGGAAGGTTTGTAGGAAAAGTAGGTAAATTAGACATCCAAACTATCTAAAAATACATCTTAAACTTTTCCTATATCTAGTATTAATGCAAAAGAGTGATAGAGATTTGCAGAAGCTCAAAGAAATCTTATTTTGAAGATTTTGAAGGTCCTACCTATGCAGTGGAAAGACACAAGATTTGGAAGTCCCTTAATATAAGCTACTAAGGTAATCAAGGGATCAAATACTCTGCATAAAATCGTTCTTAAAATAAAATACTTTAAAATATTGGCATTTTTTTCTACATAATTGTCCGGCTTTTGTACGCGGCGATTATGGAAACATATTTTGACGATAAAGGAAGTATTTATTGATTCTTTTTTAAATACTTGGAAACTTGACAAAATTATTCCAGATAAGTGAATTCTAAGAAATACTTCATTACATACTTAGTATTTCATATAATTTTTGACAATCACAATATCATACTTGATTCTTTCAACCGAACAAATCTTGTCCGTTAGAAAATGTGAAAAAAATACTATGAGGTAGTTAGGTGTACTGTTTATGGTTTGTGTTTGTAATTCAATTTGTTTATTGATCTGTGATTCCAAATTTTTCAAAATTCTTGTTTCCTTTTTTCCCCCTAAGAATATAATTACTATTATCGAATAAAACACTGTACATTTATACATAAATTAGTGAGTGAGTAGTTATTTTTGCCGAAAGAGAATCGAATGTCCTGAATGAATCCAAAAATAAAAAGAGAAATTTGGACACTTGAAATCAAATTGTTCTAAAATTTTAAATATGAAGTCTTCAGTTCTATTTTCAAAACATTGCTATTGATATAAAGGATGCTATTGAAAATATTATTAAATAATTCCGAAATAATTTTTTTGATTTGCTTTGGAACATTTTGGTTCTTTTTTCGTATTTGTAGAAGAAAAATATATTTTTAAAGCTAAATTGAAATTTTATGAAATAAAATTAACCTGTCACTTATTTGCCAACATATCCTTGAACTAAAAATTGACTTGAAAATATTTTCCTGTATAATAGATTAGGTAACTACCATTAATAATTTTAATGTAAATCAACTTATCTTGTTTAATACGACAGAATGATACCTATTGTTTTAATAGATATTTTTCTTTTTTTCTTTCTTTTAAGAAACCCCTCTTTATATGGGTATATATTGGTGTTCTAAATTATAACTATTTTTTATTCTAATATATTATATTTCAAATTTGATTTTTACTCAAAGAGATATTGATCTTCTCTTTGATGAACTTTAAACTTTCAATTCCATGCGGCATTTTCAAAATTGACTTTTTACCCGAAGCTACTTTTTACATTCTGTTGTGTTGGAACCCGTTGTAGAGTTTCATTTTATTATACAGCAATTATTAGATTCATAGTAGTTTTCTTTTTCTTTATTTCAACTTAGTTTCAAATACAACAAATCAGATAAGTTTCTCATAATTATAATTTACAATAGTAAAAACAGTTCAATTTTCTCAATATTAGTAACTTCAAATAGGTATGTAGGTTTAACTTTCAGCATTAGAACATTTAATTTTCTTTTTTCAAGCTATGCATTACGTTTACAGATGTTTTGATTTATTATTTACAGCAATTTCACTATCAGATTTAATTTTACAATAGCCATGTTAATTTTTGCTCGTCTATTTTATCATAACAAACAGTAGTTTACCATAGTTCATTTTTACTTTACTTTGCAATAGTTAGTTGAGCGAATGTTTTGATTTTAATAAACAAAAATGAAGGCTCTGTAGTTATTTCATGAAATAAATGGTTTGAAAATGTTTTTACCTTTTCACCGATGTGTTTATCGTTTTTGGTGGAATATAATAATTTAAGATTATCTAATCTTAAAACATAATCAAAAGGCTTCTATTTAGTTTTTATATTTGTGTTCATTCCTTTAGTTATTATAGTTATTCATATTATACGTATCTTTAAGTTCTCGAAGATGGATAAGATAATGCATCTATGGTACAAGGATTTGAGATTGTTTATACATAAATGAAGAAGATTAATCAAGAAGTGTTTCCAGTAAACAAACTACAGATGTTTCACTGATTACATGGAAGAATACGAATTGACTTATAATTATTATAATAACGAAAAAACAAGAGGGCAAAAATGTTTTGAAGTTAGTACAACACAACCCCATCTTATTAGGTATTATTTCATTTTATTTTTGTTTATATTTTACTGTTTAATTATTTACAATATTTGTTTCTTCTATTTTCTGTGTATACATTTGAAGATAAAAGATTAATATTTTAACTCTATAATTTTTGTTTTCCACATATTATATTTTGTTTGTAAATTTTGAAAGCCATATTATTATTTTCTTTGTTTTCATTTAACTATAGGTTTTCATGTTACTTTAGACATTTATTTTGCTGCAAATATTTGATAGTAATTATAGTTTATATATTATTTTTTGTTTATCTTTTGTATTCATTATTTTTATGTAGTTTTTAAGTGCGTAAAATAACACATTTTTTTCAAGCTTTCCGGTTATTCATTTCCTTTTTTATTTTTAAATTTCAACAGTCTTCACGTTGTGTGAACTAATAAAATTCCTAAGCCTGTAAAAATGAATAATTCCATTTCAAATTAATGAAAAAATTGATACTGTAAAGACTTGAAAAATATTCCATTTTTATTTTGTTTTATAGTTATTTTCTAATAAAAATTAGACTCCCTTCCCTATATGTTGAAAATTTTGTTTATTTTATTTTAATTTAATCAATTTTGGTCTAATGATTTTGAGCATACAATAGGAGAAAACGAATTAGTCAAAATTGAATAATTGAATTGACAACATCTTCATTTGACCATTATTCCTGATCCGCAAAAAATGCGATATTTTGCAATAGTTGCCTCTTTCACAAGGAAACCTAGTATATTGTTTATGAAATATTATTATATTCAATCAACAAACAGAAAATACTTTAGATTAGGTTTTTTTCTCATTATTTTTTTGTTTAATACTCCTGATTACTTAGGTTCTCAGAAGTTTGATTGCAATGACATTGCTCACCTGGACGCTTCGTATGAAAAATTAGCATTACTTCATTATATGGGCATTAGTAATTTCTTGATTTGTTTATTATGTTTATATCTAATTAATACATTTTTGATGAGTAATATTCGGAAATAATTTTCAATTTCAAAGAATTCAGGATGTTTTTTTATAGCATTTAAAAAAATAAAATTGGAAGAGGGTGTTTTCCATAACATAAATTTTTATGTTTGACATAAAATTATTTACATACGTTGAAATTTGTTACTGGATTGAATTGTACGCCATTCAAAATTAAAGGTAAAAATATTCATTGACTTGAAAATGTAACATTAATATTAGGTAATACTTGCTACTGAATTTTTCAATTGTGTCGTTTTCTTTGTTTGTAAAATTACTAAAAAAAAAATAAACCAATTTCGTTTTTATATACTTATTTTCATTTTTAAAAATTCAAAATTTGGAGAAAAGAGGCATTTCAAATTTTCTTATATTGATATATTTATACATATTATTAACTACATTATACTATATTATAATTTTTATTATATTTTTAAAAATTGTTCAAAATTCTATAAGTGTACTTCAATATTTTTTTCCAATTTTTGAATAAATAAATAAAAAAAACTTATCCATTTGTTTTTGAATAGATCGTTTCTATTTGAGACTATTGAAAAAATGTAAAATAAAATTTTCAAAAACTATTCGTAATTAAATAAGAGTTTTTATTTACTTCTCATTCATGAAAGACTTTGGGTTTTTGTTATCTTATGAGTAGGTATCATCTACAGGGTGGTTCAACAGCGCCTGATGAACAGACATAAATACTATCCGATTAGGACCACAGAGTCAGGACAAAAGTCTGTCTAAGAGTAATTCTGGGTAGCTGGTTTGTGAGTTTTCACTGATTGGAGGTTAAAACCTGAACCTTGAATGATGGTCAATGTAAAATGACAGTTCATAGTAGTAGATAAGTATAAGTAGGTTGGTTGAGTTTAATGTGGGTAGCTGGTACAATTCCCAGTGACAGGAAGGTACGAGTATAACCCCCGTCCTGACCATCTCAAATGAGGACGTTAAAACCAAATAGAATTAACTGTTCACAATAGATCTCATTAGGTTCGTATGGAGGGTAAAACCTCCATCCTAATCCAAGACGTTAATTCAAATAGAACCGTTGGCATTAGTTAGGAAGGGTATCCAGCCGTAGAAATGTGCCAAAACCATGCCTCAACCTCAACCATGAATTTAAACAATGTCGACACTGCTTAAGCGGATTAACACAGAGTAAAAAAGAAGAAGAATAGATCTAATTAGGTCGCAGTGTTAATTGTAAGGGGTTTATTGAAAACCCTGCAACCAGGTTAGATAATAAATAATATCTAATAATTTATTTAGAATCTCTTTATTAGTAGAACATATATACAGACAAATTATGGTAAAAATTAAATATAAAAATATTGACAATATTAATAATATAAACAAGAAAAAAAATGAACAAAATATATACACATGTCCTAACTACAGGGCGGGGTTATTGCCCATGGCAATCTCTTCCACACAACCCTTTGTGTAGGGAGCACAGCAAAGCTCAGGCCAGGAGACAGTAAAACAAATATACAGGGTTGGCGTTAAGAAGGACATCCAGTGGAATTAGGAGTGCCAGAACCAACCTCAACCCTGTGGAAGTGGTCGAGCACTACCGACCCCAAGGAGGTTTGGGGTAACGTCAGAGTGAAAGAATAATAATAATAAAATAAATAATAAAAAATAAAAAACATTGAATACCTGATCGAAACATCACAGAAGTCCGTCGTTCTCTCCCCAACATCTATTATCCGTAAATGTCTCAATATCAATTAATTTATGTAAATATTGTTTTTAAATCCTATATATATATGTATGTATATTGTATACTTCAAATAAATGAGTGAAATCTTTGATAATAATCTTAATAATATCGCCTTATTTATACTGCCCGATTAGGATCATTAAGCTCCAGCAATAAGCTCAAGACTTATTATTATGTGGTAAAAATTCCAAATGGGAAGATAACTTGTCATGTCCCGGCTGGGTTTCGAACCCACGACCTCTGGAATATATGGATTCACAGAGTGTCGCCTTTACCACTGAGCTACCGGGACAGACGTGAAGAACGTATATTGTATGTAAGCTTCTAAAAGTTAAAAAAAGTTATATTTGTGTTTATCACAATCGTGATGTCACAACTCTTTATAATCACTATACGAGAATCACTATAAACAGAAAAGTGAGAAGTTGTATTAGATGTTCTTTGTTCAAACTCACTTTACTAAATCTTTGCTGAACTTGGGACTTGAAGCACCGACCTCCAGATTAAAAGTCCGCCGCCTTATGTATCAACTGAGGTCGGTTGATGTAGGCATGTATATTGTACAACGCACATAGGTACATACATTTATATCCTGTGTAAATTCACATACGTTCTGTCTACATGAATTTAGGATAATATTCATGTATGTAGGATACTAAATGTCAGGCGTGGCCGGTGCTGATAGCTGCAGACCTGCGGCACCTCCAGACGAAAAAGAAAAAGAGAGCGATTAGCTCACTGGTTAAGCACTCGCTTGCCATGCAGAAGGTCCCGGGTTCGATCCCCCGTGTCGACAAAATTTTGTATTCTTAATTTGGTTACAATTGTTTGTAAGGGATACCTTCCGGTGCGCTCGTGTTGACCCAGCACCCAATTGGGAAGTATTGTGTCACTTCTCGCCCATCAGAGGGGTGGCATACTATGGGATGGGCAGGCTACTACACAGACCACAAGCGTCTACAGTAGCTCCTGTTTCATGGCTACGAAATAAAAAAGGCTGTGAAACACTCATCTTTTTTTTTTTTTTTTTAAAAAAGAGCGTTGTCTCGAAACCTAGCTCGTACACACTGAAATTTATCACACTTTATGCAGAATAATTAATGCATTATTATTACAATTGGTATAGTAATCTAACTCAAACTCCGGTCAAACTCAAACCCCCATTTTAGTCCGGTTTATGAGGCAGCACCCCCAAAACAATTTCCCACCGGCCGCGTCTGCTTCATGTATGTAGGATCCGGTAGGAAAACACATGCAACACATGCAGCATGCTCCTGTGTTGCGAGGAGAGGTCGTTGCTTCCCGTCAGAAGAGACACAAGTCTGAGAGCCCGACCCACCGCAATAAATTCAGATTTGAGGAATATAGGAGAGTTGTTGATCGAATTCGGATACAACGTATCCGAATTCGGTCCAAAAGAGCCGTAGGTTTCGACAACGAAAGGCACAAATTAATATTGCTGAGCTGTTTCTATGTATTTCCTTATTTAAGCTTGTTTGGCAGCTTCACCTGGTCCTTTCAGAGATTATTATGTTCCAGCAGTATCGAACAGTAGACCTGGAACCACCGAACTTATTTTGGTCGTTGCCAGCGTCGATGGCGAGTTTAATAATAAAAAAAAAAAAATAAAGGCAAGTAAGTGTGCCCCGGAACCGCTTACGCATTACTTCAGGGCACTTTACTTTTACATCCATGCCATTCCGGAAACAGAAATTTCGGTCAGAATTTTCCGCTCCGGCCGGGATTCGAACCCGCAACCTCGGGGTCAGTAACCAATGCTCTTAACCACTGAGCCACGGAGGTCGGCGTTGAATATTGAATAATGCACCGGTTCTTCTTCGGTCAATTATAGTAGGGAGGAGAGTCAAAAGACAACCTTTTTAGGACAGTCAACTCTCACTAAAAATCAATATTTTAAGTTAAGCAACGTCCAGCGAGGTGAAGCCTTCGTGATGCTGGCATTCCGTCCCAACCCAGACTGGGTGAGGTTAATGTCGGTTTGTGAGTTTCCTGCAAAAATAGAGGGTAACGCATACCTACCCCGTGATATGAACATGCAGTTGAGAGTGGCGTTAAACCCCCCAAAAAATGGTTGTTGAGAAGTCACCTTGATGGCCTAGCGGAAGCATGCTCGGCTTGCACTCCAGGTGACCCGGGTTCGAATCCCGGCGGGGTCGGATTTTTTTCGTGCCTCGTGAGGACAATAGGGGTAGTTGTAGAGCGGGCAACGACTAGTGGCGGCATTAGGAGATTGATATTGGAATATGACGGTTGTTTGGAGATATGATGAATTAGTATTAGTTGTTGAGTTTTCCAGAATATTTGTTTTCTCGTGAAAAATTAGGAGAGAGAGAAAGAGAGAAAGAGAGAGAGAGAGAGAGAGAGAGAGAGAGAGAGAAAGAAAGAGAAAGAGAGAGAGAGAGAGAAAGAAAGAGAAAAGAGAGAGAGAGAGAGATGGAAAGAGAGATTATCCCTCTATACCCACTATACCCAGATTACCCCACCAGACCCAGATAACCCCACTACACGAATTACCCCACCAGATCTTAGCCAATATTTCAAGTCAATGTTCCCAGAGTCTGGTAGTCTAAGTAGCGTAAGGATACGTATTTTCCAATTCCATTCATGGCATGAATTTATCCTTATTTATTTGAGATACAAAAAAAAGTACCACCTTACCACCGAATCATCTACTACATGTAGTAATAGTAATAGTAGTAATTATCGGACGTACCGATTCATTTATTTACGAGCAGAGCCTATTATACATTAAAACACGATGCAAAAAATATTAAAATGTTAATTTTAAATTAAAATTTTAAAAAATAATGAAAAATATCTAAATTCACAATTACTAACAGCTAGGTATAAAAACTAGTTGTTCTGAATTCTTATCATACGGTTGAGAGGAGAAAAGAAAGTATAGTTGGTAGCACGTTGTAGAGTTGTAGGGGGACTCTTTAGCAACATATTTAACAGTATAATAATGTACTATAATATTACCTAACTAAACTTCTTCATCTGAATGCATGGACTGCATACACGAATTGCAATACCGGTGAAAAAAAAAACAAACCTACTACCTACTCATTGCAAAACAAGATCTTTCCAAAGCACCTGCCATAAAATATTAAACATCAGGCTTATCAATGGGTTGAAAATAAATTCAACCCTAAATATAGCTTTACAAAATAAGTAATTACCAACAAGTAGATACTATAGATATTTCTATTGTACTTAGTATATCTATCTATAGGTAAACATAATTATGAAGTGTGTATCTACTTACAGATGAAATAAAAAAAAACGTGATGTTATTTCTACAAAAAATGAAGCCATTAGGACAGGAAACCATATTATGGGAAGTGTTGCAACCACCTACAAAAAACCCTCGAGCACACTTTCCCTTACCAAAACTATCGAACAAATATGATAAGCAAGATGCAGCAGTAAAGGAAAGAGTTAAACTTGCAGCCTGCAAGCAAATTGCCAAAAAAAACTTATTGACCTAGGTAGCTGGAGACCAAATGAAAAAAACACTGCCAATTATGGACACAATACTTCCTCGTGATTGCTTCACATTGTAAACACGTGCCAATTTTGAGATTTTATAGAAAATTACGTGTATCTCCAAAACGACTCAACCGATTTTCTTCAAATTTGTTTTATATGGTAGAATATCGTTTTTTATACATTCTACATTCCACAAAAAATTCTGTATCGGCAAGTCGTGGTCCTTATTTTTTTACTTTTTTGTCAAAAATTTCGGATTTTCTTAAATATCAGAGTCAAATTATAATTAATTTAAAAATAAATATAAATTACCTATGTTAAACAATAATATGCATATTCTCACAAAATTTCATCGAAATCGAGTGTACCGTTCACGAGATATAAGCGTTTAAGTAAAAAGTTAGTGGTCAGGCGCATGGTCTCTTTCACCCAGAACCGCTGGTATGAATTCAATGAATTTAAAATGGGACCATCTACAGAATGTCTCCTAGATGTGTGCAAAATTTCATTAAAATCGGTCGAGTAGTTTCCGAGATTTGCGCGTTACAAGGAATCGTTTTTACAGACCGACAGACAGACAGACAGACAGACAGACAGACAGACCGACAGACCGACAGACCGACAGACAGACACAAAACCAAATTTACTCAGTAGGTTATGAAACGTCCAGAAATATGAAAAAAAATGAAATCGGAGCAAAAAAATATTTTTTTTTACAAAAACGAACACAATACTTCCGATTTCTAATATTAGAAATTTCTCGGAAGTAAAAAGTTGTTATTCAGAAGAAAAAAAGAAGATAATAACCAAGATTAAGACCTATTTTAAATAATGTAATGGAAATAATAAGAATGATACACATGTAATTCTGTAAAATGAAAAAGTAGAAAAACCACCATTATTTTGGTAGAATTTAATATCTACCACAAAACCCTTTTGTCAGTTAGTGCATGCCAAAATGGTTTTCAATTTGGTTTAGGTACTTGAAAAAAAAAAAAAAAAAAAAAAACATGTGTCCCCCAAAAAACTGGAAACCATATTACAACCACTAAGAACAACAGAGAAAAGCCCTCAAGCAAACTTCCTTGTGCCAAACCATATGGACGACAGCGGTGCAAGCAAGATGCAGAACTTGTTAGTTGGGCTACCTGAAACACTGCAGACTGCAGACACATTGCCAAAAATCCTGATGACCTAGACTACCTAGAGAGACCCAATGTATAAAAATAAAGAGGTACACATAATCAGATCCTGTGCCTATAGATTCCACGCATTAGAATGTCCAAATGTTGATGCAGAAATTAAGATGATTATTGATAATGTTTTTTTTTTTTTTTTTTTTTTTTTTTTTTTTTTAAAGCAATTTTGCGAAATAATAAATAAAAAAATAATCAGTATAAACAGAAAAGTGAGAAGTTGTACTAGATGTACAAGTGAATATCAGAACATACCTGGACAGCTGTTGGGAGCTTATTAGCTCTCATCAGCAGGTAATAGTTCTCAATATCCATGCCATCAACTAACCTCTGTATTTTAATCAGTATCAACAGATAAGTGAAAAGTAAGCAAATGAGAAAAGTAAGAAATGTAGGGAATATAAGATGAAGAAAAAAAAATCTATCTATTTGAAAAAAGCTATAAAAAAGGATGCGATAATCAGAATATTAGTCGATCAAAAACTGACGAACAGGAAACCATGTTGCAACCACAAACAGAGAAACACTCAAGCGAACTTCCTTTTGCCAAAATATGGAACACACCGGTCCAGACAAGATGCAAAACTTGTTAGGTGGCCTATTTCAAGCAGTAAAAAAAAAAGAGTTAACAATGCAGACTGCAGAGTGCAGACACATTGCCAAAAAACCTGATGACCTAGAGACCCAATGCAGAAAATTAAATATCTATAGTTACAAAAAAAAAAAAATAAGAAGAAAAAGATGCAGAAGTAAAAAGAAAAAGTAAAAAAAAAAAAAAAAAAAAAAAATTGAACAAAGATTTGAGACCCATTAAAAAAGAAAGAGCGAGGGAGAGAGAGAGAGATAGAGAGACAAGATTTGAAACCCATTAAACCGAAATATTATGGACGAAAAAAAAAGACATAAAAAAAAATCTGGTGTAAACATCACACGACTTTCCTTATCATATTAGGAATGGGAACAGGACCAAAAGCCACTGGTGACTCAAAGGTAACAGTCAGCTAAAAATCAAAGCCAAAATCGTAATCAGCACCTCAAAATCATTGGATTTGATATGTCACAATCCCCATCTAGGATGAATAATAAAAAAGTTAGTCTGAGCGGGTCCCCCCCAAAATACCGGTAAATTGGGGCCGAGGTCCAAAAAGTTCAAGATATCAAAAAAATGATAAAAAGAGACCCCTATTATTTTTTTAATCTAAGAAAATGTTGTTCTGTAACTTTTTTTGTATCTTTAACCAATTCATAGAAGCGGCGCTTGCGGCCAATATTTGCGGCCCTGTGGCCGCATTTTGCGGCCGATTTCAACCAAAAGTTTCGTGGTTTGTCTGGTGTATAAAATTGATTTGCATACCAAATTTCAAGTTTCTAGCTCTTACCGTTCTTGAGATATCCTGTTCACAGACAGACAGACAGACAGACAGACAGACAGACAGACAGACAGACGCACGGACCAATGGCTAAAAACAACTTTTTTGGTGTCCTGAGGCTATGATTCGTCCAGAAATGTGAAAAACTGGGTAGGTCAAATTTTCGACGAATACAATACTTTCCTTATTATAGGATAAGGAAAGTAAAAAACTTCAAAATCTTACAAGAACCTATAAACCTGCAGTGGCCTTCAGACAGAGAGGGGGGGGGGGCAGGCTAATCCCTTGCAGTTTTTGCCGGTCCAAGGTCAGACTGGGTGACAGAAGTGCATGAGTCGAAAAATGAGCTGGGCCCTCTCTTGTCATAATTTCGGGCTGACCCTTGCACTCGCTAGAGAGAGTTCTTATGGTTTTACTTTCGGTTAAGCAATTTCCGTGGTGAAGTGATGTGCACTTCATCCTAGCGATCCGAGGTCGTTGGTCGAGGGTGATTTTTTTGGGTAGAAAGTTTCGGCAGTTGAAATGACATAGCTGTGAATAAAACATTAGCCTGATCCCTGATGTAATGATTAACTGCTTCCAGGGTACTTGAATTATTATTAATCAAAACGACACCGACCTCAGTACGAGTTTTGCTAAAGGGCTCCAGAAGAAACAATAAAACTCTTTACTGGAAGGTAACCAACAGGCGTGGTTAATGCACAAAGCATTTTCTTTCACCTAACATTCCTAACAACCCTCACAGTCTTATTATTATGTGGTCACAAACTCAAATTAATGAGGAAAAAATCATGCACGGGATGGGATTCGAACCAACGGATCCCTACACTACCTGGATTACCAGACTAGCGCCTTAACCACTTGACCACCAGTGCACAGTAGCAATGTTCTGGGCTCCTTCCATGATCTATGTGTGGTGTTTTTTTGTATTGGTATTATAAATTAGTGACTCCAGTGAAAAATATTACTTAAAATTTGGTATTTTTTTACTTTGAAATTAAATTGGTGGTGGTGTAAGTGTATTTGTTTGTATTGGTATTATAAATTAGTGAAAAATATTACTCAAAATTTGGTATCTTTTTACGTTGAAATTTAAAAAAAAACAATTGCTCATAAAGAACTTGGTAGTGAAATAATGTTACTATCCTAATCGGTAAAATGATATCCTTGTAGCGAAAGGACTCATTTTGATGTTAAAAAAAAAAAAAACATAAATTGCAAACTCACTTTTTTCGGGGGGATCACCAGGATAATAATAACTCTAAAATTCTCTCTCGCTACACACTCGATGTCTTCTCTGTTCAAAATACATAATTATGTTTTTTGTGTGCATCCATACATTTCATGTACTGCAAGAGGATCGTAAACTTGTATAATTATATATCCGAGGATATATTATGTAATTGTGTACATGTATATATGAGAGTTCTTTCAGTTTGGGATACGTCTAGACACTTCTTGTTTAGCAAGGTCAGGGTTTTAGGCAACCGGGTGTTTGGGAAGTGGTGGGACGCCTGACATTCTGTTTCTGTCTGCCGCAGTGTTGATGGCATGGAATCTTTTTTTTTTTTAAGTGGGGTTTAACGTCGCTTTCAACTGCCATGGTCATATCACGACGGGGGTTTTACCCTCCATTCGCAGGAAACTCACAAACCTGCTACTCACATTGACCTCACCCAGCCTGAGTGGGGCCGGGAAAAGCCAGCTTCACGAGAATTAGAATTTGAATGGTCACCCATCCAAGTCTTAACCTCGCTGGATGTCGCTTAACTTCGGTGTTCTGAAGGGAACCGGTGTATTCAACATGCCATCGACGCTGGCTTGGAATCTTTAGTGGTTGAATAAAAATTCCGTGTCCGTGAGAACGGTATTGATACCTAAATCACGGTGGTGAGAGGATTATATGGACGCTCACATTCAATGGCCAGGTTCCCTTTATGTCCATTAGGTCTATTTGATTTTAACGTCCTGACTTGAGGTAGACAGGACGGGCGTTTTACCCTTCATTCGCTGGGAATCGTACCAGCTACCCACATTAACCTCACCCAGCCTGGATAGGGAATTGTCAGCCTGCCTCACGTGTTCAGAGGGAACAGAATTTTCTGTACGAAAAGTCTGCTCCAACCGGGAATCGAACTCGAGATCTCTGGACTACGGGTAGTAGTCACAACCATTACGCCACGGAGGCTGGCTTCATATACTTGGTATAGTCTGAATAGTTACACTACCGTATACTATTTCGCGGAATCACTATTTTTGGTACACCCTATAGATTCGAGATGCCAATGCACTTCTATATTTTTGCCTGTTATTGAACCGCCAAATTATATCCTCGCCTTCTCTCTCCTTTATAGCATGCTCCTCTCTCTCTCTCTCTCTCTCTCTCTCTTGCGAATATTAACCCATTATGTTGGCTTGATGGGCAAGTAGGAGCGTTGATCAAGTAAGAATAATTATGTAACCGTGAGATAGGAATAATAGCTGTATTATGCATTGTTTTTACCCAATACCAAAAAAAAGAGATGGTAACAAGAGATACCTATGTAGGAATCATTTGTTGGTGCATCAGGGATTTTATGGACGCACAGATATTTTGGCCTTTGTCATGTCCAATAATTCGATTTTGGTGTAATTGAAAAGTTATCACATTTGTGATAATCACGCAATTGTGCTAAATATTGTACAAAAATTGTAAAAACAATTTGTACAAGTGTTAATTATAGGTATCACAATATTAAACTCCCTTTGAGCAAGGACTCTGATTGTTTAGGTCTCCACCGTAAATAAATATCATTAAAAAAACTCGCTTAATCAAATATGGGTTTAGTGAGGTAAACTGGGTATGGTGAGGTAATCTGGCTCTAGTGGGGGAAAATGGGTATATTGTGAATGTTTTGAACGTGGTGCCAAAACTGTGCATTTCAACAAACACAAAATTGGAGGGTAATGTTTACTTTCTGCTTTACAGACCGATGCCAGTCGTTAAGTGTTTTGAAAATAAGAAAATGTGTTTTTGGAAGAAAAAAAAACCTGGATAAGGAAATACCAGCCTCACGTGTTTAGGCTCACATTTCCCTACCCAGGCTGTTTGAGGTTCATGTGGGTACCTGGTACGATTCCCAGCGAATGGAGGCTAAAACCACCGTCCTGACTAAGGATCTCAATCAGGACTTGAAAACCAAATAGAATCAACTGAAGTTTAAGTTATCATATTATTTTGTGTTGATCACTTTCGTGATATCACAACTACTCAAACTCGTTTTACTAAATCTACGCTGAAACCGGGACTTGAACCACCGACCTCCAGGTTACTAGTCCACTGCCTTATCGATCAAGCTACTGAGGTCGGTTAATAGAATCAACTGTTCACAATATAGATATAATTAGGTCGCAGTGTTAATTTTAAGGATTTCATGAAAAACACTGCAACCAGGTCAGATAATAAGAATAATAATCGATGATTTTTAAATAAAAAATATATCTAACAATGTTATAAAAAAAAAAAAAAAAAAAAATCGATGAAGCTTTTCAGGTCGGTCATTTGTAAGTGCTGTGAGATAAAATCACAGAGGAACCACATGACATACATCTCAAAGTAGGTACCTATCTACTCATAATAAGTGAATATAGTTATCATATTTGTGTTAATCACTTTCGTGATATCACAACTACTCAAACTCGCTTTACTAAATCTACGCTGAAACCGGGACTTGAACCACCGACCTCCAGGTTACAAGTCCGCCGCCTTATCGATCAAGCTACTGAGGTCGGTTTTTATAATAAGTGAATATAGCGAGGTCAAGGCCCAGGTCCCTCCAGACTGAAACACCTCTTATCCAAATTAGATGATCCAGATGTCCTTATATTGACGACAAACAATGAAGAAGTGCACATAAATACTCACTTTTATTTATTTTTTTTTAACTTAGAAATTCGTCTCGTCTGGAGGCCACTGCATATCTTGACGTAATCGTGAGTACTTTTTATGCACATGAGATCTGAGATGGCTTTGATACTATGTATTGAGCTGTTTCTCAAATTTTTGTTCGAGTTTCTTGTAGCTCAAATAAAGTATTTTGTTCTCGTGGAATTCGCTAAGCCGCTCTCCACAGTAATTTTTATTAGCGAATATGCTTCACAGGGTTTTCAGTAAAACCCTGACACTTAACTCTGCCACCTAATTAGATCTATTGTGACCAGTTGGTTCAATGTGTTTTTAAAGTCCTGATTTGTGATAGAGAGTCAGGATGGGAGTTTTAGCCTCCAATCGTACCAGCTACCCACATTTACCTCACCATGACGGGTTAGGTTAGGGCCAGAAATGCCAGCCTCACGTGCTTTGAGGGAACAGAATTTTCTTTGAAAAGTCTGCCCCAACCGGGAATCGAACTCGGTATCTCTAGAAAATACGGGCAGTAGTCACTACCTTTGCGCCACGGAGGCTGTCATGAACAAATGGCTGTCCAAATCTCATTCGGCACATGTCTTTGTCCCGGTAGCTCAGTGGTAAAGGTGGCACTCTGTGAATCCAGAGATTCCAGAGTTCGCAAACCCAGCCGGGACAAGACAAGTTATCCTCCCATCTGGGATTTTTACCACAGAATAATACGTCTTGGGCTTACTGGTGGAATAATGGGACCTTGATAGTCTTAATCCGGGGGTACCTGTAAATAAGGCGATATTATTATTATTTTTTATGCATTGGTGGTTGAGTGATTTCAAAGTCAGACTCTGTTGGTTCGAATTCGAACTAGTGCAAGGTTTTTTCCACTTAATGTATGAACATTACAATTTTCCCTATTTATAAAAAATAATATTTAATTTATTAATATTTGTAGTAACCTTGGCCGAGTGGGTTAGCGCGCTAGGCATCGCACGCATGATGCCTTGTGTTCGATCCCCAGCAGGGCAGGAATTTTTCTGCTCTGTACATAAATGTTCGGGGTCCACTAATACCTCATGAGGAAAAATGAGTAGCTTCTTTTATTTCATTCAAACTTTTGTTAATTATCTTCGACAGTCGAAATGCTGAATCGAATTTCAAACCTTTCCACATCTTTCCTCGTTCGTTGAAATTATCCCAAAAACCACATCACACAAGGAGAAAAAAAAAGTAATTGGGATCCCCCACTACGAAACGAAATATTGTTTTTATTAGAGTTGATTACACAATGCTGATATTTAGGTCACCATTGTCTCGCTCGCCCCCCCCCCCCCCTATGCGCCCCTGCTTCGACGCCCCCCCCCCCTCCCCACCCTTCCATCCCTGTCTCTTCTGAGAAAACCATTTTTTTTTTTTTCCTTTTCTTTTTTCGTCTTAACTCTACGAACCCCCCACGGGTATTTAAGAAGGTAAAAAATAGGACACTATAGGCAGGGGGAGAGGGGGGAGGTGTGAAGAGGAAGGGGGGAGCGTGGGAAGACAGTGATGGTTTTTTTTTCGGGAAAAATGTGGTGGAACGGGGGAGGACCTGTTTTCCTTGTGTCGAGGTAAGTAATGGATATAGATAAATAAAGGAGTGCAGAGGAGTTGGGGTGGTTAGAAATTGGGGTAGTATTTTATTGGGGGATTGATGGGTTTCGGGGGACTCAAATTGATCATGGATTTTTTTGTTCATGTTACGAAGAACGTATAGTTTTGGGGGATAAAAACGGGTATGGAGTAATTTTGGGCGTTTTGGGGTTGAAAGGGGGGAGGATGAGGGGGCAGTAACGTCATGGAGACGTTTTTTCGAGAGATATGGGAGGATGGGGTAGGTCGCATGTTTTCATGCTTTGTTTACAGATGTTTTTTTGGATGGCCGGTGGCGTTTGAAAATATTATTTTTCTATACTCGTAATATAAGACAAGAAAGATAAGAGATATAAATGCTAGTTATTTGTGAGATTATGTCACAAGTTTTAGTGGTTAGCATCGACATTACAAGAACTAATGCTGATGCATTATATCAAATCTTCAATCAACCATTATTTCCCTATATCAATCTCGTAATACCGCCACTGGTCGTTGCCCACTCTATAACTACCCAAAATGTTCTCACGAGGCTAGAGTAGGCCCCCAAATCCAAAGTACAAAGCCGAAAAAATCCGAACCCGCCGATATTCGAACCCCGGTCACCTGGAGTGCAAGCCGAGCATGCTGCCGCTAGGCCAAGGTGACTAGTGTGACTACTCTTTTGCTATAATATACCTAATATGTAATAATAATAATAATTCCGTGTCCGTGAGATAGGTACTGACACCTAAATTACGGTGGTTAGAGGATTAAATGGACGCCCAGATCCAATGTCTAGGCTCCTTTCATGTCCATTGATTTTATTAGGTTTTAACGTCCTGACTTGAGGTAGATAGGACGGGGGTTTTACCCTCCATTCGCTGGGAATCGTACCAGCTACCCACATTAACCTCACCCAGCCTGGTTAGGGCCGGAATTGCCAGCCTTACATTTTCTGAGGGAACAGATTTTCCTGTGCGAAAAGTCTGCTCCATCCGGGAATCGAACTCAGGATCTCTGGACTACGGGCAGAAGTCACAACCATTACGCCACGGAGGCTGGCTATGTAATAATAGACTTTTTAGAAAATGAACTTTTTCATTTTGTCATTGGTAACCTTCCAAAATTTCAGCTCAATCCGACTAGCGGTTCTCGAGTTATAGCGTTTCAAACATACACAATTACACACGCACAAACGAATCATTTTAATAATATAAGATGTATGTATATAATATGCTTTTAAAACTCATGCTTTTTAGACCTCTCATTTCTGATTTTTAGATTTTCTAATGTCAAAAAAAAGCCAAGGACATATTCACAGATTCAAAGCCGCGGTACACAACATGCTTGGAAGCTGATTCCGGCAAACATTTTTCCAGAGTGAACATACTTATTCTTAGCTTATAATTATGTATGCAGTTCTCTATACCATAGGTATATTTAAGCATATTTTTACTTACTCTAAATTAATTATAAAATTTGTATAAAAACTACAGAAAAATGAGATATCATTTTATTCGTATTATTATTACTTCCGAGAAATTTCTAATATTAGAAATCGGAAGTATTGTGTTCGTTTTTGTAAAAAAAAATATTTTTTTGCTCCGATTTCAATTTTTTTCATATTTCTGGACGTTTCATAACCTCCTGAGCAAATTTGGTTTTGTGTCCGTCTGTCGGTCTGTCGGTCTGTCGGTCTGTCGGTCTGTCGGTCCGTCGATCCGTCGATCCGTCGGTCTGTTAAAACGATTCCTTGTAACGCGCAAATCTCGGAAACTACTCGACGGATTTTGATGAAATGTTGCACACATCTAGGAGACATTCTGCAGATGGTCCCATTTTAAATTCATCGAATTCGTATTAGCGGTTCTGGGTGAAAGAGACCATGCGCCTGACCACTAACTTTTTACTTAAATGCTTATATCTCATGAACGGTACACCCGATTTTAATGAAATTTTGTATGTATATGCATATTATTGTTTTACATAGGATATTTATATTTATTTTTTAATTAATTATAATTTGACTCTGATATTTAAGAAAATCCGAAATTTTGGACAAAAAAGTCAAAAAATAAGGACCACGACTTGCCGATACAGAATTTTTTGTGGAATCTAGAATGTAGAAAAAACGATTTGCTACCATATAAAACAAATTTGAAGAAAATCGGTTCAGTCGTTTTGGAGATACAAGTAATTTTGTATAAAATCTCAAAATTGGCACGTGTTAACAATGTGAAACAATCACGAGGAAGTATTGTGTCCATAATTGGCAGTGTTTTTTACTTTTTCATGACAAAACAAAATAAAACTCTGAAGAAATGAACGAAATCGCTCGTAAATTACCTTAGTTCTTTGGTTTCACTAATAACTTAATTATTGTCTTCAATTCTCTGTGTTTTTTTCTGTTCATTCTTCAAGTTCTTTCCCACTGATCCTTCTCCTTTTTTTTTTTTTTTTGGTTTAACTTCACTTTTAACTGCATGGTCATCTAGTCATATCGCGACGGGGGTTTTGCCCTCCAATCGCTGGAAACTAACAAATCATCTACTCAAATTAACCTCACCCACCCTGAGTGGGGCCGGGAATAGCCAGCATCCATCCTCTCCCATACATAATTTGTTTGCCATTATATGTTCCTTTCTTATCTTTAATTTTCTCTTCTGCTTTATTGTCCGAATATTATTGGATACCTTTCATTTTTTTCTTTTATAATGTCATATTCATCTATTATTTTCTTTTCTCTCTCTCTTCCAATCTTCTTCCATCTTCTCTTCTCTTCTTCTATGGTTAACTTCGCCTTCATCAATTATCTTCTTCTCTCTCCTTCCTTCTCTTTGTCTCCTTTGACTTTCTTCTCCTTAATGTCGTCTTCATCAATTATCCGTGTAAGAAATGTCAAACTCGCACGCAACCTGTCCTGACAAAGCTACATTCTTCTTTTCAATTCTCACTCTGATTCTTCTTTGCCTTCCTTTCCTTCTGTTTCGTTTTCTATCTCATTTCTCTGTGTCTCTCTAGTTTGTACGTACAGCTTTCTCTCTCAATCACCTTCAATGATTTTATTTATTTCCCTACTTCTTTCTTTTTTTATCATCCTAATTCTTTTATACCTTCTTTTTTCGTTCAATAATTATGTAGTTTAGTTTTAAGCTAATATATAATTAGTCCATAAGATGACGTTGAACACATTCGACCACGAATATTTTATCTTAATATATAAATGTCAAAGTCACTGACTGACTGACTGATCATCGGTCTACAGCCTAAACCGTAATACCTAGCGAGCTGAAATTTTGACATAACATTCCTTGCATACTGAATACGTGCAATAAGAAAGGATTTTGCAAAAGTCCAACTCAGGTTGGGTGAGGTTGTCCAGGAAATCAGGACAGCTGGTACAATATTCTCAGTAATACGAGGGTCAACAGCTTTTATTATTAAGTTATTGAAATTTTCAATTTCTTAGGACCATGTAGTAGAAATGTCGAATCTATTTTTTTCTTCATTTTTTATTATTCTTCCTTCCTCTCCTCTCATTCCTTTGATCCTTTCTCTCGTTAGCTTCTTCTGTAATCACATATTTGTCTTATTCCCTATTTCCTCTTCTTCATCATTTCTATTTCTCTCTTTATCTCCTAACTTAAAACACGCGTTTTTTTATTATCTGTTTTTTTCTGACTTCTTTTCGCCATGGTGTCTATTTTTGTAATTTTTAACTGTTGTAGCTTGCGTTATCTGTATATTCCCCTCTCTCTCTTTCAATCTCTTTCTCCCTCCCTCCCTACCGCATCTCATACTCTCTCTCTCTCCCTCTCCCATCTCTCACCCTCTCCCCCTCTACCTCTCTCTCTCCCTGTCCTCCTCTATTTCTCTCTCCCTCTCCCCCTCCATCTCTCTCTTTTCCGCTCTTTCTCTTAATCTCTTTCTAAATCTCCCTCTCTCCCCCCCCCTCTCTCTCTCTTTTTCCGCTCTTTCTCATATTCTCTCCCTCTCTTTCTCTATCCCCCCTCTCTCTTTCTCTCTCTCCCCCTTCCCCTCTGCCCTTTTCTCTCCGCCTCTCTCTCTCCCTCTCTCCCCCCTTCTCTCTCTGTCTCTCTACTCCGCTTTTTCTTTAATTCTCTCCCCATACCTCTAGTAATCTTCATCAACATCTTTCTTTCTTATCTCTACCTATTACCTCTCCCCTCTCCTCTCTCCCCTCCCCCATTTCTCTCTCCTCCTTAAATTTATATCCTACCCACACTCTGTCTCCATTTCTTTTTTAAGCCTGTTCTCAATATCTTCAGCTATAACCTCATCAATGTCATCGTTCACCATTTATTTCCTATCTATTCTATTTCCATTCTAAATTACTTACTGGAATACCGGACTTTATCCAAGATATTGAAATTCTTTTCTTGATTTATTTGAACGACTTGATTGAATTAATTTCTATTTCGATATCTATGATGATGATAATTATTATTACGTCGATACAGATCATGTAAATAGCTGTCTAAAAGAAACCAGTATAATACTAGTGAAATATTCACTATCACTCTTCAACATTAGGTATTTATGGAAGAGAAAAAAATTCAGGTCCAATGTATAAGTTAAAATTAGTTTATTTATTGCACGTTGCCTAATCTAGAAATAACAGGCGCAAATACAACGAAACCTGTAATGTTAGAGCTCAGCTATTCTGGTACCATGTTAGTTTTCCTTTCTTTTTTTAATTTATGTTTAACGTTGCTTTCAACGGCATGGTCATATCACGACTGCGAATGGAGGGTACCCTCCATTGGAAACTCACAAACCTGCTACCCAATTTAACCTCTCCCAATTGAGGATTGGGCCTTCAACTCGCTGGGCGTTGCTTAACTTCGGTGATCCCTCTAGAATTGGTGCATTCAACGCGTCATTAACGCTGGTAGTTTCATTTATAACTTGG
The DNA here is from genome assembly GCA_024516035.1 of Bactericera cockerelli. Classification (NCBI taxonomy): domain Eukaryota; kingdom Metazoa; phylum Arthropoda; class Insecta; order Hemiptera; family Triozidae; genus Bactericera; species Bactericera cockerelli. The sequence goes on from CM044964.1 coordinate 8,135,674, forward strand.
CAGTGGTCAGTGTCTAGAACAGGCATGTCAAACTGGCGGCCCGCGGGCCGCATGTGGCCCGCCTGGTCAATTTGTGCGGCCCGCTGCGAGCGTTAGGGTATTGAGTACCTGCGGCCCGCCAATGATCAGCACAACTGAAAAATGGCCCTTCATACATTTTGAGTTTGACGTGCCTGGTCTAGAATGTAAGTATTTATTCAATCGAAGATCATCAGTGAAGCCTGGATTTTTGCATATTGCATAATTGCATATTTTGCCAGTTTTTTCGGAGTTTGCATATTTGAGCAAAATTCAGCATATTTCAACAATATTGGCCAAATATTGCATATTTCGGTGTTTATTCGATAAGTAGTCCATTCAAATCTTAGGACGTTAAGCAACGTCCAGCGAGGTGAAGACTTCGTGATGCTGGCATTCCGGCCCAACCCAGGCTGGGTGAGGTTAATGTGGGTAGCAGGTTTGTGAGTTTCCTGCGAATGGAGGGTAACACCCCCGTCGTGATATGACCATGCAGTTGAAAGCGACGTTAAACCCCCCCCCAAAAAAAAAAAAAAATCTTAGGACGTAAATCCCAAAATCACATTTTGTGAGTGTACCTACCTATCTTCATTGTGAATTTATTTGGGTACCTACTGAGTACTGACAAGCAGCTAGCCTACTGAAACAAGATCAAACGAGTCGTAACGCGTCTGCAATACTCTCATCTGCACTCCACGTATCAGTATTAGTATGTTTATGAATATAAGAGAATACCTGGACAGCTGTTTCGAGCTTATTTGCTCTCATCAGCAGGTCATAGTTCTGAATATCCATGCCATCAACTAACCTCTCTATTTTAATCAGTCTAAACAGAAAAGTGAGAAGTTGTATTTGATGTACATGGATATCAGAACATACCTGAACAGATGTTTCGTCAAATAGAAACAAATTAGACATGAATAGACTCACCACCGTGATATAGGTATCAATACCTATCTCACGGACACGGTAAAAAAAAACTGAAAGTACAGAATATCTAGTAACTAGGTCCAGGTATGTCAAAAATCTTTCACCTCACCCTGTCACGAACTGCATCGGTGCAACTTAATAGCACGCTCCGCAAAATATTATAAGGTGGCATGCAGTTTTCTATTAATTCACACAAAAGCGACGTTTTTTCGAGTGTATGTTTTGGAGTTGGTTTTTTTTTTCCTGCCCCAGAAAAAGAAATGTATGTTTTAGCGAAATAATACTCTCGAGAAACGCACGGTGAGTTATTAATTGCATACAGTGGGCCAGTGGGTCGTTATACCTTTGCTAACTATTCGGATTTTTTTTTAATGAAAGGCGTCCGGATATTCTATGAAAAAGAACAGTTGTTTTTGTGGCTGCTAGATTGGCTACTGCTGGGGTGATTAATGGTTTCCAGCCAAACTCAAGAGAAAAGTTGGCTTGTTCTAAACCACATATTTATATGTGCGATTAACCATCGTGAGAACTTGGACATTTTCTTTGTAAGAGGTTAAACACTTGGGAACTGCAACTTAGCCTGGGTTTTTAGGGTTGGCTAGTGCCAGCGGTCGGCAACCTTTTGAACTACGCGGACCCCTAGCTTATCTCGATTTTTTTTAAGGGACCCCCAAATTACAAGAGCGTGGAGGGGGGGGGGTATGAAAGAAGAGTAGGTTGATATGTAAATGGTTATTAAGATTCTTAGTGGATTTGGTTCTTTATTAAAACAAGAAAACGAAAATAAAAACATTACCCAAATTAATAACGGTAAAAAATTATTGAATTAACCTACTGAACCACTCAATGGTTAATGAGGAGGCTGCACTTGTTTCCGTCCGACCAGTTCTTATATACGTGGGGCCAAAATTGATACGCCGACTCGGAGATCATTTTTGCATGCGGATGCTAGACATAGAGAGTTAGGGGGAAGTAGGGTACTTCGGACTATTTATGATTCGAGTTCATGAGCTATTTTTCTTCTTCTTTTTTTATTATCCTGAAATGGCTTCGCGGACCCCCAATTTAGCTCTCGCGGACCCCCGGGGGTCCGCGGACCCCAGGTTGCCGACCGCTGGGCTAGTCCATCCCATCTCTTCTCCTTAAAAAACGACCCCCAGATAGACACACAAAAAATGATCAGTAGTAATTAGTAGTGATTCATTTTGAATTTGAATTCAAGACGGTCCCATCACGCTAACATTTTATTGATGTCTCTTAGGCTTTCTCTGCCACTTAACTCCGACCTAAAATACAATACAATACTCTGTTTATCTTTCTTTTCTCTTTTTATTATTCAGTAAACGCGGATTACAAAAGATCTTTTTCTAACTATTACATTAAATTGGTTCCCTAGCTAATGAAATTGTAATTATTCTTTCATTCTTGCAAAGAATGAGGCCAAAGAGTCCCTTTACTCTCACAGTCTAAACAAATTCTAAACACAAAAGGGTTAAGAAATCTCGGTTGTCCCTTATCGGAACTTAACGTGGCGGGAAATCATAAAGTATTAACATCACTGGTTTTGGGGGAGCGGAGGAGAAAGAAAAATTGAAGGAGAAGAAATCGAGAAAGAGGAAGTAAAGAGGAGAGAGGAAAAGGAAAAATGTTTCTCTCCTCTTTGCGTTGCTTTCTCATTTCCCTTTCATGCACTTCGGTATGAGGCATGAAAGGGAATTGAGAAGGAGATGAAGCGAGAATAGGAGAAAGGGAAAGAAGAAGAAGAATATGAAGAAATAGCAAAGGGATGGAAGAGAAGAAAGAGAAGAGATTGCGAAGAATAAGAAGAAGAATAGGAAGAAGGGGAAATAAAGAGAAAGCAAATAATAAGAAGAAAAATAGAAGAAAAGTTAGAAGAAGAGGAAAAGAAGAGAAGAAGAAGAACAATAGGAAGAAGAGGAAAGAAAGAGAAAGCGAATAATAAGACGAAAAAGTTAGAAAAGAGTAAGAAGAAGAGGAAAGGAAGAGAAAAAGGGCAAGGAAGAGAAGGAGATGAGAGGAAGAAGAGAAAGAGAAAGAAAAAGAGAAACAGAACAGGAAAGAGAAAGAGAAATGAAAAGGAAAGTGAAAGATAAAGATAAAGCGAAAGAAACAGAGAAAGAGAAAGAAAAAGGGAAAGAGACAAAGAAAGACAATTAGTAATGCCAAAATGCACCCCTAAAATGTTAAATTTAATGCAGTAACAAGTGTAGAGCAAGGTCAAGTTGAAGTATATTTAGGGAGAAGGGGGGTCGAATGGAAGGGGGGGGAGGGGGGGGAGAGGAGCGAAGTCAATGGGAGGAAGAGGCCAGAAGAGGTGGAGGAGAGAAAGAAAGATGGAAGAGTAGTGGGAAGGAGGATCTGGTAAGGAGAGACGATGGAAGAGAAAGATAGAAAATAAGGGAGAGAGAAAGAGAATAAGGGAGAGAGAGAAAAAAGTAGAGAGAGAGAGAAATAGAGATCGAGAGCGAAAGAGAGACAAATAGCGATAGAGAGAGGAAGGAAGAGAGAAAGAGAGAGAGAATAAGGGAGAGAGAGATAGAGAGAGAGAGGGAGAAAGAGAGAAAGTAGGTAGACTAGTAATAGGTTGGAATGTAAGTTAGGTTGTCATATTCGTGTAAATCATAATCATGATTGATAGTAAAATTACTCAAACCAGCCCCATTACAATGCACCGTGCCCGGATTTCGTACTGCCACCCTTGAGGATGAGAGGGTACAATAAAAAAAGCGGAAAACAGAATAGCTTTCCCTAACTTACCCAAATCATGCAACGCGGTGATTCTTTCCTGTCGAATATTGCTGTCTTTTTTTTTCTTTATGTACACCTGTGCTATCTATTCTATGTTTTATAGTTTTAAAATACACATTTTATACAATTAGGGACTAGTTTTTTCTAGGTACTTCTCAAAGGGTATGATGGTGAGCCAGCTCCGACGGCGCGTTGAATGCACCGGAGTTAAGCAACGTCCAGAGAAGTGAAGACTTCGTGATGCTGGCATTCCGGCCCAACCCAGACTGAGTGAGGTTAATTTGAGTAACTGGTATGTGAGTTTCTAGCGAATAGAGGGTAAAACCCCGGTCGTGATATGACTATGCAGCTGAAAGCGACGTTAAACCCAAATGAAAATAAAAAAGTATTTGATCTATTTTTTTTACATTGTCAATGAAATTTTAGTTTTCACTTTTCTGTGAATTACATCTACTCACACTCGCTTCACTAAATATTTGCTTAACACAGGACTCGAACCATCGCATTGACCTCTGATTACCTTATCTATCAAGCTACTTTTGGTTTCAGCTTCCAGCCAATGAAGTATTCAGGACTGGAGCTGGAAATCGCACCCACATCAACCTCACCCAGCCTGGGTAGAGCCGGAAGTGTTCTTCGTACATGTCCTCTTCGCAAACTTAACACGCATTTTTGTTGGCAAAATTTATCTCTTATTTATCTGCTTGTACGTTAAATTATGTATTTTATTTTTAAGATGAGTGATTCACAGCCGTTTTTTATTTCGTAGCCATGAAACAGGAGCTACTGTAGACGCTCGTGGTCTGTGTTGTAGCCTGCCCATCCCGTAGTATGCCTCCCCTCTGATGGGCGAGAAGTGACACAATACTTCCTAATAAGGTGCTGGGTCAACTCGAGCGCACCGGAAGGTATCCCTTACAAACAACTGTAACCAAATTAAGAATACAAATTTTTGTCGGCACGGGGGATCGAACCCGGCACCTTCCGCATGGCAAGCGAGTGCTTAACCACTGACCTAATCGCGCGTACCTATTTGTTCATTTGCTTCATCAGCATTGTAATCAGAAACAAAAACCTGCAAAAGCAAAAAAAAAGCAACAATGTATAATTTCAGCATAATTTCTGGCTATTCCATAACAGGTTTATTTTACGAGCCACTAATTATTTACTGCTTATGAAGTAGGTACCAATTGGCTTTTCCCCCGTAATTACTGAAATATTTAATCAAGTGCATTTTAAGTAGGTGAAACCCCACCACCCTCCCTAAAACCCAAATTTCAGTGGCGGAGATGAATGTTTCGCAGCCGTTATTATTTCGTAGCCATGAAACAGGAGTTACGGTGGACGCTTGTGGTCTGTGTTGTAGCCTGCCCATCCCGTAGTATGCCTCCCCTCTGATGGGCGAGAAGTGACACAATATTTCCTATTTAAGTGCTGGGGCAACACGAGCGCACCGCGCGGAAGGTATCCCTTACACACAAAGTTATTTATATTTGTGTTGATCACTATCGTGATTTCACAACTTCTCTAACTCGCTTTACTGAATCTCTGCCGAAACATAAAACAGTTTCATTTTTTTTTTTAAGCTTTATTAGGAGGACAAAGACAAGGTATAAAATTTATAAATTTCATCTAGTTTTACAGACACTATCCCTTATTTGGGCTACAGTGCGCTGTGATTGGTTGAATCTCCGACTTGAAGACGTGTCTGGCTTATCTTTAACTCTAACCCTGTATCATAATTTGCACCTAGAAGTTCCCCCTACTACATTTTAACAAAATTCACTCATTAGAAGGTCGCATCGACACTATTTCTCTCCCTCTCTTCCTCCCTTACCCCTCTCCCCTCCCTCCTACCCCCCTCTGTCCGCCTTTTTCTCCTTCTCCAACCCACACTAACCCCCCCTCTCACCGTCCGACACTGCCTGGTTCCGAAATATCCATTGAAAATAATAATTATATTATGAATCGGAGCTTAATTTTATGACTTACAAGTAGAGCTGCTTGAGTAATGACCACGCCCAGGGGCGGAGCTTAGGTTACTTTGCAAGATGTTGTGTCCCGGAAGTTGTGGGTTCGAATCGCGCTTTTCCGACCGTTTCCGGAATGGTATGTGGGTGTAAAGGTAAAGTGCCCTGAAGTGGATGTAAAGGTAAAGTGCGAAAGCGGTTCAAAAAATATATATAATTATATATTATTATAATTATTTAACACTTTATTGGTCAACTACATGATACATTCCACAAAATATAACATAAAAAAAGAACACAATGGAATGTGTAGTGAACCAAGGGGCGAGGTTAAAGCCTGTGGCTTTCTCTTCCACCGAACCCCATGTATATTAATAAAAAAATAAAAATGTCATCTTTAAGGAAATTTTAATCTTTTTAAAGCTGCTTGATTATTCTTAAGTCAGTGGTTCTGAAAACTGTAGACCTTACGCTGACTATTTAACCTCGTAAAAAATCTAGCATCTGGACATCAAGAGCTTTTGACATTTTCATGTCTTTGCTCTGGCACATAACTAAAATTATGTGACGAAATTATGTAACGAAATTATGTAACGATATTATGTAACGATATTATGTAACGATATTATGTAACGAAATATTATTATTATTATTATTTAACTCTTTATTGGTTAACTACATACATTCAACAAAATAGGACATGCTAAAAAAAAAAAAAAAAGAATATGTAGTGAACCAAGGGGCGAGGTTAAATATTGAATTGTAAAGGGAGAGAAGAGGGAAAGTGTGTGTCATGCGCACAATGGCGAAGTATTGAATTGTAGAGGGAGAGAAGAGAGAAGGTATGTGTCATGCGCACAATACGAAATTTGGTCAGTTGGGTTTTGGACCTTGAATAGTAAAGATGAAAATGTCCCAATGGTTGCAGACTCGTATGCAAGCGTTTTTTCTATCCGTATAGGGTTCACTGTAGGGTGGTCTCGAGCTTGCTGTAGGGAATACTTCGACCTTGACAATTATTTATTTTTGATAACTCACTCCACGGGTACTGAAGTGAATTCTTTTTTTTTCAATTTCGCATCCCGCCCCTGATGAAATTGCATAAAATTATTATTTGCATAATATCAATAAATTGCATTTCACTTTGCGAAATCACCCCAGAGCACGAATTATGGCCGCATAATTTTCCACGACCACGGCAAATTTTTTTAAATTAAATTCTGTCTGAAAAAAAAAGATTACAATCAAAATTCAAGGATTTTTTCAGTTCTTAAACAATGTGAATTATTTTACATGAAATATTTCTCCTCCTCTTTCTCTATCCCTCACTCTCTCTCTCTCTCTCTCTCTCTCTCTCTCTTTCCTCTTCCTATATCTCTCCCCTCTCTCTTTCTCTCTCTCTCTCTCTCTTTCCTTCGTTCCCTCTCTAACCTCTTTCTCTCTCTCTCTCTCTCTCTCTGTCTGTCTCTCTCTTTCTCCATATTTCTCTCTCTCTCTCTTTTCCTCTTTATCTCTCTTATTTTTCACTCTCATTCTTCTCTTTCGCTATTGTTTCTCTCCATCTTTTACTCTCTTTCGCTCTCTCCCATTTTTCTTTATATCCATATTTCTTCCACAGTACCTCTCTCTCTCTTCTATGTTTCTCCCTCCCTCTCTCCCTCCCTCTCTTTCCTCTTTTTCTCTCTCTCTTTCTCTATTTCTCTCTGTCTCACTCTCTTTCTTCCTCTCTCTACCTCCCTATCTCTATCTCTTGATCTCATTCTTGATCCTCAATGGGTTAAGTATGCACACTTTCTCACTGTATTTCTCTCATGCAATTTTCGGGTCCCAGGCTTCACTCGTGACACAAAGCCCCACATTCAAAGTACCCATGAACTTGTAATTTTAAAGTACCCATGAACTTGTAATCTATGAACATAATCTTATTGGATATACAGGTTGGGTGGAAGAGATTGCCAAAGGTAGTAAACCCCTTCATTAGGATATTAGTTTATGTATTCTTTTTCCATTTTGTCTGTTTTTCTTCTATATTGTTTTATATTGTGTACATTAATTTGTAATTATCTGTTTGAATAAATACATATATGTCCTTGTTAAAAAGTGTATCATAATAGTAAACATTGCTGATGAGAGCAAATAAGCTCGAAACAGCTATGCTCTGATTTTCATGTACATCTAATACAACTTCTCACTTTTCTGTTTAAACTAATTAGGATCATCGACAATTCGACATCAACTGGACCAAGTTACATAATAAAAATAAAACAGTTAACGGGCTCTTTTATTTATATTCTTAATGCTATTTTGGGTAGACACTTTATTTTGGTTTTAACGTCGCTTTTAACTGCATGTTCATATGACGTCGGGGGTGTTACCCTCCATTCGCAGGAAAATCACAAACCTGCTACCCACACTAACCTCACCCAGCCTGGGTTGTGTCAGAATGCCAACATCACGAAGTATTCACATCGCTTGACGTTGCTTAACTTCGGTGATCCTACGAGAACCGGTGCGTTCAACGCGTCATCAACTCTGCTTAATATGTTTGATAAACGAACCCTTTCTGTACTTACATAAATATTATACAGAGATAATATTTACATTTTGAATTATGTACATACTTAACATACCAGGGAACTCGGGTATATCGATGTACTATACAATGTAATTGTATATTAAAATTTAATGCATGTGGCTCTTGCAGAACCTAATTAACACTTTGTAACATATTAAATGGGACTGTTGATTGACAGAACAATTTTAGTTTATATTTTTTTTTTTTTTTTTTCAAAATACTCAATCATAATTTATTTACATCAAAATTATATGTACAAAAGACAGTAACATATTGAAAGATAATGTAAAAACTTGAAAAAAGTTTTATGAATTTAGTTTCACAATATATATTTGCAAAATATATATTGTGAACGTACTATGTATATTATACACAATAAATACAGGGTGTCCCACCAAACTTGGACACCTCGAATTACTCGGCCCCTGAAAGAGTTTTTGAAAAATAAAAAAATCTAGGGTAAATGTGCTAATTATGCAGTTTCATTTATGAAAAAAAATTTATACAGGGTGGTTCAAAAGTCAGAAATTGAGGTGTCAACTTTCGATTTTTAAATGGATCGACCTGAATTTTATTTGATAATTTTACTTCTAAATGATTCTTGAGTACTTTTTTAAACAAAAATATTACATACAGGGTGGTTTTTTTTCGACCAATTTTTTTTCTAAATCTTGAATAACTCAAGTTCGGTTAATTTTTTCGATAACAAGAAAAGAATGTGTTTGTGTAATGAATACACGCACTTTCAATTGGCAACAAAATTTTATATACAGGGTGGTTCACAAGTTTTTTTTTTACTTGATTTTTTTAAAAACCGAGTTTTTTTAATTTTTTATTTAGGATTAATAATTCTCGTCTAATTTTACACATTTTTCGTTAGTCATATCGAAAAACAAAACTAAAGTGTTGTACAGGGTGAGACATAATTTTTTTGTAACACCCTGTATATGGACAGTCAAAGAGACGCAAAATTAAATATAAAGACTAAATATGCAAGAAAAACTTTGATTTTTAATTAAACTAAAAAGTTATGGTTTTTTAACTAATATTGTCGCATGTACCACCCTGTAGATATTTTCTTAAACTATCATGTAGGTACTCTAAGTTGTATAAAATTCAACGAACACTTCGAATTATGTGGGAAAAACAAGTAAAAAACACGAATTTGAAGGCATTTTCAATTTGGTGTCCACACTGAATGATTTTAAAACTTGAAATAAAAAGTAGGTAGGTGTAGACACAAAATTGAGCATGGCTTTTTGAATTCATTTTTTTTCTTTCAGATTTGGACTCTTCGTTGAATTTTAGACAGTTTCGACTACCCATATGATGGTTTAAGAAAATATCTACAGGGTGGTCCATGCGACAATATTAGTTAAAACACAATAACTTTTTAGTTTAATTAAAAATCAAAGTTTTTCTTGCATATTTAGTCTTTATATTTAATTTTGCGTCTCTTTGACTGTCCATATACAGGGTGTTACAAAAAAAATATGTCTCACCCTGTACAACACTTTAGTTTTGTTTTTCGATATGACTAACGAAAAATGTGTAAAATTAGACAAGAATTATTAATCCTAAATAAAAAATTAAAAAAACTCGGTTTTAAAAAAAATCAAGTCATTATTTCACTTGTGAACCACCCTGTATAAATTTTTTTGTTGCCAATTAAAAGTGCGTGTATTCATTACAGAAACACATTCTCTTCTTGTTATCGAAAAAATTAACCGAACTTGAGTTATTCAAGATTTAGAAAAAAAATTGGTCGAAAAAAAACCACCCTGTATGTGATATTTTTGTTTAAAAAAGTACTCAGGAATCATTTAGAAGTAAAATTATCAAATAAAATTCAGGTCGATCCATTTAAAAATCGAAAGTTGACACATCAATTTCTGACTTTTGAACCACCCTGTATAAAAAAAAATTCATAGCTGAAACCGCATAATTAGCACATCTACCCTAGATTTTTTTTATTTTTCAAAAACTCTTTCAGGGGCCGAGTAATTTTAGGTGTCCAAGTTTGGTGGGACACCCTGTATATTGAATATTGAAAGGTGTGAGTGAAAGAAAATCTCAAGCTACATAATATAGGTATGTCCTAACTAAAAGGCGGGGTTATTGTCTTAGGCAATCACTTCCACCCAACCCTTATTTATACTCAAATAAATAAAGAGGTGCTTTGTTAAACTCTTGGCATAATGGGACTACCTGATGTCTTGCGCTGACAGTCTAAATAAAGCACTACTTATTACTTATTAGTTATACTTATTGAGCGGGGCAGGATTTTTTTTTTGGTCTGTAGTTGGGTGTTCGGGATCTACGCATACCACGTGAGAAAAAATGAGTAGTTCCTCTATTGTGACCTTCTTTATGTACAATTGTACATTGAGGGTAAAAACGGGGAAAATGCCCATGCCCATGGTGGAATTGAATATATATATTTTTTTAACACAAAAATACAGGGTTAAGCCCATTTTTGTTACAAAAATATTGGCTTGAATTGGAAAATGTATTACTGGCTACGCCACTGGTTCAATACCGAAAGCCGTCCTCAACCGCAAGTAACGTGCGACAAATGTGATTCAACGGCTGAAATCAGGCTAAAATTATGCAACAAAAAAAAGCGCCTGGCAAGTTGACCCCCGTGGCTTAATGGTTAAGAACTTAATTAATTACAAAAGTAAGTGACTTAATTTTGTAAATAAAACTTGATTAATTCTGTTTAATAATAATAATAATTGGTTACTGACTCGGAGGTTGCGAATCCCGGCCGAAAATTCTGACCATTTTTTCCGATTCCACATTGGTATGGATGTAAAGGCAGTGTGCCCTCAAGTAATGCGAAAGCGGTTCCGGGCACAATTACCTTTGGAAATAAAATAAAAAGGTAAGTCACATGTCGCAATGTTGCCTCATTGTGACATCACCTTTGAGCAACAGACCCTTGTTGAAAAATTCCCAACTCAGCTACTTAGCATTTTCACAAAGTTATACTTCGCTAATTTTAATCACAACTTTGCAATATCAAAGACATGTGCTCTTTAAAAGTCGGAAACAAAATTAAAAATATGAAAGTACTTAAAAAATCCCTTACATAATTATACTTCTAAAATATTTATAATTTACTCTATGTAATATCCATGTATTATTGTACAAATGTACACCTATATGACATATCTACAAGTATATCTACAAAATTTGTATAACAATATTACGCTTTAGTGGAAGGTAACCATCAGGCGAGGTTAATGCTTTTCTACCACCATACCATTCACCCACCACCTCAGATTTTTATTATTATTATGTGGTCACAAACTCAAATTAATGAGGAAAAATTCATGCACTGACTAAGATTTGAACCAACGGATCCCTACCCTACCGGAATTACCAGACTTGCGCCTTGACCACTTGAATACCACAGCACATAACGGAATAATGTACCAACGAATTCGCCTTAAAGACACTTTTGTCACTCCAACCTGCGAATTATTTTGCAGTTTATTTCTATGACTAATGGTTAGGTGCTTTAATTCTTCCTACAGGTCGTTCGCGGCGATTATTCAGGTGTATACAAATGTATCTTGATTGTTTTCAAGTACCTCAGAAGAAAATTAGCCAGCACTAGATCTTTATCAAATTTGGACAAATCTATTTTCTTAAAAAAAAAAAGGTATTTGTGCCCCGGAATCGCTTTCGCATTACTTCAGAGTACTTTACCTTTGCATCCTATTAATAGGTACACCTGACATTTGGCAACTTGGGGTTTCGAAGATCGAATTATCTTATCCGGTAAGCCAGCTGGCACCATTACTGATATATCCAGCATCATGAGAGTTTGAATTTTAAATGTCACCCATCCAAGTCCTAATATCGCTGGACGTTACATAACTTCAGTGACAGAAAAAGAACTGGTGTATACAACGTACTAATTGACGCTGGCTGATAACTTTTTTTATCAGATACAGTCAAAGCTGTATTTAACAGGACTGGATATAAGGGAATAATTTCCAGGTCAAATTTACTTATCTATACTCTTTAAGAGAAATCTGGTTATAAGAGAAAAACTCTCCGGTCCTTTGAGTTCTCTTATATCCAGGTTCGACTGTATATTCAAAGAGAAAACAATCCGTACAAAAATAAATAATAATAGAAGACAGCAAGAAAAGTTTCAAAATTCGGGTGGGGAGCAGAACGCATCCAAAAAGCTCACCAGAGAAACGGAAACAAGAAAGATAAAATAAAAATGATAGCAGGAAGAGTATACGGGGAAGAAAGATAAAATAAAAAATGATAAAGAGTGTAGATGGGGAGAGAAATGGATCTCAGAAGTTAATTTTAGCTGTTTGACCTCAATTTGTGTTTTCAGTTTCACCAGGATTTCTAGAAGCAAACATTAAATGACTTTTCAACGCCTAATCAGGCTGGGTGAGGTTCATTTGAGTAGCTGGTTTGTGAGTTTCCAGCGAATGGTTCGAGGGTAAAACCCCCGTCTCAATATGACCAATTGACCATGCAGTTGAAAACAACGTTAAAACAAAAAAGATTAGATGAGGACTGGATCTAGCTTTGGAAGAAATCGAAATAATTAATGATGATGGGAAGAAAAAAAACGCACTATAATAGGTGATGCAAAAGTTATAAAGAGTACAGAGTCGAAAATTCCGATCCCGTCAAGATTCGAACCCAGGTCACCTCATTGCAAGTCCAGAGCTCTAGTCGGCTACTGAGCAGGCGCAGGGAGAAAAAAAATATGACAAGAGAAGAGCGAATATTTTGATAGAGAAGATAGAAAAAGAATGTAATGGACTGTGAAAAAAAAAAGAAAATAGAAAATTGGGCGAAATGAAGCTGAATAACTCTGCGAAGAGGCCCCAGAGACAGCAAGCAAAACACATTCTCTGTGAATGTGGAGTAGCCTCTCACACCCGACTAAAACACATCTCAAGGCTGATTTGAACACCTAAAGAAGTTAATGAAATCAGTCCTAAAAGAATCTTAAGCTATATTAAAAGCTTAGATTTCTTTTAGAATAACATGGGTATGTCACAAAAGATCTATCTAAGGTCGCACTGTCGCAGTGACAAAGACTTTCGTAGCCGATAGCCTTACCTTTACCAATACCAAGCTAAATTAAAAAAAAAAATATGGAAAAAATAAAAATCCAAGAAGAAAGATATGGTCGGAAAACAGTGGGATGGAAGGAAAAGAAAAGATAGAACAAAGAAAGGAAAAAGCAGTGAAAAGTAGAGTTAGGACATGGAAGAAGAAGAAAAGAAGAGAGAAATGATTGGACAAAGTGAATAACAAAGTTCGAGTCCATAGTTATTACCAATAAGCTAAAAATAAAAAAAAAATTAGGAAAAAATAAAAATAAGAAGAAAAATGAAATATGGTCGGAAAAAAGGGGATGAAAAAAGAAAAGTGATAAAGAAAGAAGAAAAGCAGAAAATAGAAAGAGGACATGAAAGAAAAAAAAAGAAAGAGGAAATGTTGGACAAAAGGAATAACAAGAGTGAAAAATGGAAAAAGAAGGTAGAATAAGAAAAAAATTAAAAAATCGGTAAAAAAAAAAAAAAAAAAGGAAGAGAAAGAAAGAATGAAAAAAAAAAAAGTGAAATGGAAAAATCATAAGATAGAGAAAGGAAAAAGAATACACAGGATGAAAAAGAAGATGAAAAAAAACAAGAAAAAGAAAAAGGAAAAAAAGAAGAGAAAGAAAAATATAGAAAGAAAAAAGATAGAATGGGAAATGATGATATGATGAAAGAGAGAGTAATAAAAAATGGAAGAGAGAGAATCATGCAAAGAAAGCTGAATAAAAAAGAAAAGAAACAATAGGAAAAAGAAAACCATAATAGATAGACAAAAGGGAAAATAGAATAGACATGGGAAGAAGAAGATGGATGATGATGATGAAAAAAGAGAAATCAATGAAAGAAAGAGAATGATCCGGAGAAAGCTGAATAAAAAGAAAAGAGAAATGCAAAAATGAGTAGACAGGACATGAGATGAAGAAGAGGAACAAGAAGAAGAAAAAGTGGTAGACAACCCCCTGTTGCTGCGTCTACGATTCTATAAATGACCTATATAGTAATATCTCTTTAGGAAAGAAAAATAGAGAAGAAAAAATGAAGAAAAACGCAGAAAAAATGCAAGATAAACTTTGGCGTCGCTGAACGTTCGTCGTAAGGTTTGGAATAATATAAACAAGCGAAAATGTTAAGATTGGTAAAAAGTGTAAGAGGATGACAAAGCGGAAATTGGAGTTGGGAACAAAATTACAAAACACATGATTCTTCATCGCTCTTAACTGTCTAGGTATCTGAATTTTATTTTATTTATTTATTTAGAAACTCTTCATTAGTAGAACATATTTACAGACAATTAATGGTAAAAATCAAATATAAAATTGACAATATTAATAATATAAACAAGAAAAAGAAAAAAACAAAATATATACACATAATTTTGTCCTAACTAAAGGGCGGGGTTATTGCCTGTGGCAATCTCTTCCACCTAACCCTTTGCTATAGCCACTAAAACAGGCAGAGGGAATCTTAGCTGATCCTGATCCTCATAACTTATCGTATGGGTACAAATGGTGCAATATTAATTCAATGTTTGGGCGAAGGTTTCTTTCAACATGACCTTTAGAATCCTTAAATACAATCTCTTGTCAGATTTTCTTTATACTCTCCATTCATATCTGAGCCCTTCACACGAACACAAAGAAACTGCTGTACGTCACTGATTCAAATATTATCATCCCAAAGGCAAACAATAAAAATATTAATGCAAACATATCCTTTCTAACGATTTGAAATGTAAGTGTGTCTAGAAAGATCTTAAAGCCGATCTTTCCCGTTATGGACATATTGGTATGCTAGGTATAGGTACCAGAAAATGAGGTGTCAACCTAACATTCCGCCTCGATGCATCACATGTTCACCAAAAATTGCATCCGAAATACACAGCCGAGGCAAAATACAAGCCACTTTGTGCGCACTATGTTCGCCGAGTGCAATCATAATAAAAAAAGTCTGACGGTAGGGTAGGGACGAGAGAGTGGGGTTAGGGTAGGGTAAGAAAATGGGTTACATAACATCGTAAGATATTGTGTCTGGTCCTTATTCCCCACATTTCCCCTCCAATCTCTTATCCCCACTTCCTTAACTTCCCCTACTCCCTTATCCCAGTCACCCCCACTCCAGCATTTCCCCTCCTCCGTTTCTCTCCTTCAATTTCGTATAAATTCACAGCCTCCTCTTTCCACTTTCTTCTGAAAAATTTTTTTCTTCCTTCCTTGTGTTCTGCATCTCTCTTTTCTTCTTTCCTTTTTGGGGCTGAAGCCAGGGCCGCAAATCACGGGGATTCGGTACAATATAATTGGGGGAAAAAGGTCAAGAAAATTTATTTTTGTTATGAACGAGATTGAAATGTCAGATATAATATGTACATGCCTTGATAACCAAGAATTTATGCATTTAATATTAACGGTCTGGAATTTGCTGTTTAAATTCTCTAAATTTCAAGGATATATTAATGTAAGAGATTTTATTCAAGGTGATAAAACGAAAAGAATTTTGTCTAAATATTCTAAATATACATATCTATGACTACTAGTTTCAAGTAAAATGATGAAGATGTTTTTCACTCAACTACTTATCGACCAAAAAAAAAATAGATGAAACTATGTACGAAGAGTATTTAAAAAATATATATTTTAAATTAAGGAACTAATGATACAATATAATTTTTTTTTTTTTTTTTTTTTTTTTTTTTTAGGATAAAATGAATAGAAGTAAGAATTATATCAAGTTACAAGTTACACCATTTTTTTACAAAAGTTAAACATTAATGCATCATTTTTCTACTCGTCCCATGATCTCAAGAAGAATGTTGGACGAAGGAGATATCATGCTGCATTGAAAGGGTTGCAGAATATTGTTCTAAAATAAGTTAAAAAAATCTGGTGTAAACATCACACGACTTTCCTTATCCCCCAAAAAGGACTCGAATTCCGCCACTGGTGACTCAACAGTAACAGATAACTAAAAATAAATGCCGAATTCGTAATCAGCACTTCAAAATCATTGAATTTGATATGTCACAACCCCCAACTAGGATGAATAATAAAAAAGTTAGTCAAAGTGGTCCCTCCAAAATACCGGTAAATTGGAGCCGAGGTCCAAAAAGTTCAAGATATCAGAAAAATGATCAGAATAGACCCCTATTATTTTTGCATTCTAAGAAAATGTTGTTCTACAACTTTTTTTGTATCTCTAACCAATTCAAAGAAACGGCGCTTGCGGCTAATATTTGCGGCCCTGCGGCCGTGGAATGCGGCCGATTTCAACCAAAAGTTTCGTGGTTTGTCTGGTGTATAAAATTAATTTCCATACAAAATTTGAAGTCTCTATCTCTTACCGTTCTCGAGATATCCTGTTCACACACAGACACACAGACAGACAGACAGACGCACGGACCAATGGCTGAAAACAACTTTTTTGGTATCCTGAGGCTATGATTCGTCCAGAAATGTGAAAACCTGGGTAGGTCAAATTTTCGACGAATACAATACTTTCCTTATTATAGGATAAGGAAAGTAAAAAGGCAATTAGAATGCGAAATAAATATATAATTAAGGAAGTAAAAGAAGTATTTCCGATAATAATAATAATACAGTAAATTATATTTTCTAACTGACATCCTTTCGATGTTTGCACAGTACCTACAATATTTAGATGTTGATTCAGGGTGGATGGAGGATTCTTTTTGTTTTTTCTCCTTCAATTTCGTATTTACTTCTACTTATTGATACTAACGCTGCAGATATTATACGATAGATATAATTATGAGGTATGTAAAACCAAAAAACCTAAATATTTACGAAAGTCAATATTAATTTATTGACCTATTAAAAGTCTTCAGTTGCCTTTAAAAATCGTGAATCCCCAAAGTACCTTAAAACTTATAAATCCAATTGAAGCAAGACAAGTAGCAACTCTGCTTCAATAACAAAACATAAAACTTCCTATCAGGGACTAATTACGGCTCCGCCACTGTCAATCCTCAAACAGTGCCCCGGCATCGCCCAAGGATCGTCCCTGGGTCCCCGAAGAATTGGGCCCGTTTTCTTCTTGTGCATTTTCTTTCGGGAAAAGTTTCTCACTCCCTCTCCGGATCAATAATACTCCACCGTCTAGACACTTTTATTAGGGAAGAAAAAAAAGTGAGAAGAAACAGTCGAGGGAGTGAAAGAGGGGAAAACGAGGGAGAAACTGCGAGGAGCGGAAAGAGGCGAGGGAAAAAATTTAAGATGCTGTTAAAGACAAAGAGAGTAAGATGTTTCCGGGAGGGAGATTCTGTGAGAGGAAATGCACGGATGCAATGAAGAGTGGGACTTTTGGGCGGAGAGGGATTAAGGGGAAATTTACGAAAATTTTCGTAAGAAGAAGGGAAGAAATGTTCCGAGGAACGGGAAATGTGGACGAAAAGGGTAAAAATGAGATGGGATTTTTGCTTCTTCTTCCTTCTTTCGTGTTAGTTTGTGTGTTTGGGAAACAAAATTTTGTTGTTAAATGTTTCTCGACTTTCTCGTGTTGCGTTGGAGGTTGGGATGGGGTTTCTTTCATACTTGGGGAATGATATTATTTTCTAGCTGCACGAGTGTACATAGTGAATGTCTTTTGTGTTGTTCTAGGGAGAGAGCATTTCGTACACCGTGGTTCTTTGGGATTAGAAGTCATGAGAAGTCTGTCCCGGTAGCTCAGTGGTAAAGGCGGCACTCCGTGAATCCAGAGATTCAAGATGTCGCGGGTTCGAAACCCATCCGGGACATGACAAGTTATCCTCCCATTTGGGATTTTTACCACATAATAATACGTCTTGGGCTTATACTGCTGGAATAATGGGACCTAATAGTCCTAATCAGGCAGTATAAGTAAGGCGATATTATTATTATTTATGGTTGATCTTCTAAATATGATTTTGTTAATAAAACTTCATGATTATAAGATAGGTAAAATTGGAATTTTAAAATTATAATTTAGGTTATTCATTTTGCTTGACGTTTGTCGTTTATTATAGTTAGCACTTTTTAAAAGCATTCTGCAATACACGCTCTTTGTCTGTAATAATAATACTAAATAAAAAATTCCTGCCCCGCTGGGAATCGAACCCAGGTCACCATGCGCACAATGCCTAGCGCGCTAACTCACTCTGCCACGGTGACTATTGATATGACCATGCAGTTGAAAGCAATGTTAAATTTTTGTTTAAAAAAAACGCTTGCATACGAGTCTGCAACCATTTCGACATTTTCATCTTTACTATTCAAGGTCCAAAACCCAACTGACCAAATTTCGTATTGTGCGCATGACACACACTTTCCCTCTTCTCTTAGGCCCGTATTTTTGAACGACCCTAAAACAAATTTAGTGTGAGTGGTCCGGATACGCATGCGCAGTGAATCATATCAGCCACAGAGACAGAATTTATTTTGAACTTAAGTCTCGAACGCTTCTCACAAATCTTGAGCGCAGCTCAGCGCATGAGCAGAAAGCAGTCGATCACAACATTTTCCCATTTCAGCCAGAAAGATCTATATATAAATATAAATAAACAACACGATTCTTTGCATTTCCAATCAGCTGACCCTAAACGTGAATGAAATTTGTTGAAATTCTGAAGTGTCGGAAATCGGTCACTTTACAACTGCCGGTGATTTCTCATCGGTATTTTTGAAATTCGTGAAGACACATTATAATATTTTTTGGAAGTGATTTTACTTCGTTAATATTTTGTATTTTATTTATTTAACAAATAGATAGCCTTTTTAACAAATTTGATAATTATGCTGACACTATTCAAGAATCAAACAAAACGCTAATTTTGCACCGCCAAGAAAGAAAGAAAACCTTTTTTATATTACTGTATCCACGTATTTACATTGGGAAGACGAACATCTTTCAAGAGATATCCTTATTTTGAATGGCCTAATAGAACGTGAAGGACAAGCAAGACATCTGACGAAGAAAAAAGTTTGCTAACAAGTAGTTTGGACAAATTAATTTATTTACAAAAGACATGTTGTATATATTGAAAGTTAAATATTTGTCATTATTAGTAATATTCTAAATATTAAGAAAAATATTATATGTATCTTTTAATAAAGTATCTGCAAAAAAAATATTTCTACCGTACCCTCCTCATTTTAGGACAAAGGTAGCATTTATCAATCTCGTTTTTTTCTTCATAACCACCTTACGACGGTAAAACCACCGTCGTAAGGTGGTTTTACCCTCCGATCGTAGGAAACTTACAAACTTTCTACCCACATTAACTTCAGCCAGCCTGGGTTGGGCCGAAATGCCAGCATCACGAAGTCTTCACCTGGACGTTGATTAACTTTGGTAGTCCCACGAGAACAGGTGCATTCACCGCGCCATCAACGCTGGCTCTATCTGGTTTATATGCGATGTTAATTATATCACAACGTATGTCGTATGTTGACAAAATTTCAAGTAACATATTCATTTTTTATTCTCGTATGTCACAAGTGTTCGTCTCTACCAATACTCATTTTTCCTCACAAGATATTAGTGAACCACATAACATCCAAAATACAGATATAAAAAAGTCTAATTACTCCAGAATTCGAACTCAGCTCACTTCAATGTAAGTCTGGTGCGCTAGACCACTCGGACACTGTGACTCCTGACACCGTAGAGCATAAAAAGTCTTTGAAGGGCTTGGGAAATCATGAATAATGAGTACATTTTGTAGATACCTGTGTAGAAAAGAAGTAGAATGCAATACATTGAAAAGAAAACATTGAATATGTGATAAAACAATGAAGTAACATTCTTTATTAATAAATTAATTCAATTATTGAACAATAGATAACACAGTCTGAGTTGGACCGGGAATAGCTAGCATCAAGATTGTCCAAATTTAAATGGTCACCCATTCAAGTCCTAAATTCGCTGGACGTTGCTTAACATCATTGACAAAACAAAAACGGATGAACTCATCGTGCCATCGACACTGCTGTCGAACTTTCTCGTGCTTGTGAGATATAAATTGTAGGTACTTCTTTCGCTGAGAAGGCTGAGATCGGAATAGTAATAATTATTTTCAATTTGGCTTCAATCTCGGAAAAAAACTTGTTTAAATTCTTAAAAAGGATAGAGCAATTCAAAACTATTAAACAAAAAGAATCACCAGACAAGAATTATATTTGAAAAGATTAGAAAATGTAAACAATAACACAAATGATTTTCACACAGAGGTAATAATACCCTCTGTGTGAAATGGGCCATATTTCATAGAAAAATAGTAATTGCTCGTGAGCAAAGTAAATGTTTGCAAGCTTTATTTTTAGCTTTGAGATGTACATATACCTTTTACTTCCATAGAAACAAAAGCTTTTGATATTTGATAAAAGAAAAAACTCTTTATTGTACTCAAAACTTTTTTATTGTAGATCGAAGCAACTTCTTTGGATGTCGGAAGAAAAAGCATTTCCTTCTTTTGAATAGGGCCCAATATTGCGCCTGTGCGGAAACGGAATCGAGCGCTGAGGTTATATAACATAGAGGGAACCCGATGTATCAAGATTTGCGTTCAAGAGGGACCATCAGCTGATTTCAAAATCAGTGCCAGACTTGTAGTATTTTTTCTCTCGCGAAAGAGTGGGTACCTAAACTACCTAATTCTTCTGAAATAATATTTTTACTATTTTCATACTTACATATTAGTAATTTCTGTCTTTGCTTCCTCTTTTACTTTCCTTATTTTCTACTTATTATGTAGTAATATAAGAGTTGGTATCTGACGTGAAAATTAAAGATGTTTAGCTATCCGCCACTACATGAAGTAAACAAAAAATTCAAATAAATTGAACCAATCAGAAGCCGGGATTTTGTGAAAGAGGGACCATCAGCTGTTCAAAGTTGGACGCATAAATTTGTTCAACTCGAGATAGGTAAGGTTCCCTCTATATTATATGATCTCAGTGGAATCGAGAGATTCATAAGTTACAATTTGTATACTTCATTGGCCAAAAAATTTCAAAATCCCGACGGTTGTCCCTAAAGTAGTTTTAGGGACGTTCAAAAATACGGGCCTTAGGGTTGCAATATCGAAACGAAAATATCGATATTAGGTATATCGATAATATCGAAACCATAATATCGATATCCGATATTAGAAGACTTCTCTCCCTTTACAATTCGATATTTCGTTACATAATATCGTTACATAATATCGTTACATAATTTCGTTACACAATTTCGTCACATAATTTTGGTTATGTGCCAGAGCAAAGACATGAAAATGTCAAAAAAGAAAAGTCATAGTCTATGCAAAATGTTATTTTCGGTGCCTAGGTGCAAAATTACAATGGAGTATTACAAAGAGGATAAGAAAAAATCTGGTGTAAACATCACACGACTTTCCTTATCCCCCAAAAAGAAGTCGAATTCCGCCACTGGTGACTCAACGGTAACGGATAGTTCAAAATCAGTGCCAAATTCGTAATCAGCACCTTAAAATCATTGGATTTGATATGTTGCAACCCCCATCTGGGGTAAATAATAAAAAAGTTAGTCCAAGCGGGTCCCCCCAAAATACCGGTAAATTGAGGCCGGGTTCCAAAAAGTTCAAGATATCAAAAAAATGATGAGAATAGACCCCTATTATTTTTTTAATCCGAGAAAATGTTGCTCTCTAACTTTTTTTGTATCTTTAACCAATTTAAAGAAGCGGCGCTTGCGGCTAATATTTGCGGCCCTGCGGCCGCAGAATGCGGCCGATTTCAACCAAAAGTTTCATGGTTCGTCTGGCGTATAAAATGAATTACCATACAAAATTTCAAGCCTCTAGCTCTTACCGTTCTCGAGATATCCTGTTTACACACACACACACACACACACACACACACACAGACAGACAGACAGACAGACAGACAGACAGACGCACGGACCAATGGCTGAAAACAACTTTTTTGGTATCCTGAGGCTATGATTCGTCCAGAAATGTGAAAAACTGGGTAGGTCAAATTTTCGACGAATACAATACTTTCCTTATTATAGATAAGGAAAGTAAAAATCGGTCTCAATTTGAGATATTCGTGGAAAGTCAGACTACGTATTCATACTGGTGCATTAATTATGTCATAGATAACGAGTCCTTGAGCTTATATTTGTTTACGTGGCTTTTGACATTCTATCGGACGGCTGTTATCTATCCTTTTGTTGGTGAGTGGTGAGCTATCCTACTTACGATCTCAATCAGCCTCAGTGGTACCAGAATGACAGAACGTCAACGTCAGTTCATTAAAAGTATCGAGTCATTTGATTAAAGATCAAAACAATAAAACAAACTTTTTTCTTTTTTTCAGAAACTGATTTCACTGAATCTTTGGATTTCCAAAACTATGTTTTGTTACTTTTTTCAAAGCTTAAGAAAATGTTAAGACAAAACCATCCTCAATCCTTGCAAAACTTCCTTTACCACCACCACTTAAAATTAACACCGACGCGTCTGAGGAAGCAACAGCTCCATCCACAGATTTCCCGAGCAAGCATCGTGCTTCACTTCCGAACGTCGCACACTTTTAATTTTTTTCTCTCTCGACTCTCTCTTTTTTTAGCAATTTCATACCTAAAGGCAATTTTTATTATTTTTTTTTATATCACAGTCTCTTTTCCTCGGCGGCCTAATCGATATTTTTTATATTAAAACTTGATATTCCTTTTTTGTGCTCAAGTCCCCGATTGCTCCATCCCAGTTTTTGCCTGCACTTTTTTTTTCAGGCCCATTTTTTTTTTTTCTCTCCCGAGTCTTTCAAAAATTCCCCCCACCTCCGGGACTTTTTTTCTCCCAGTCTCCCGAGCGTCTAGTGAGTCGTTACTAATGTCTATGCTGCACATTAGAGGACAGTCCCCTCGCCTCGCCTGAGCGGGGCCCGTGTGCCTTTAGAACAACGGATGCGTTGTCAAAAGTCTGTCCAATGCCTGTTGGCTGTCGTTTGCTGTCGAAGCGTTTTCCTCTGGATCGATGGCGCTGGACTGACATAATGTTTCACTAGACTGGCGTATCGCTCTTGTTGACTGACGGAACGACTTTCGGCCCTTGTAGAGTTGATTATGTTAACTTTTTTACTGAACGTATTACGTACCATTATTATGATTTATTCTGTTTTATTCAGACGGTGGCCTGGGTTCAAATTTCGGCTGGGAATTCTTGCTACTCTGCAATTTGGATGGCTGACACGTGGCGTCATTACGAAAGCAATATTTGTGATCAGCGGTTTTGGAATGCTGATCTACCCACTATTAGTTGAGATCAGTGGGCAAGGCGTTGCGTCGGTCTGGTAATCCAGAGGTCGCGGGTTCGAAACCTAGCCATGAGAAGTTATCCTCCGATTGGGATTTCGACCACACAAAGTCTTAGGCTTACTACTAGAATAATTTTACTTATTCGTCTGAAAGGGGCAGTATAAAAAAGGCGATATTATTACATAATAATACACACATGCGTACATGGTTTGACAGTAAATTTTCCGGACGACCTTCCCCATTGGCTTGGTGGTTCACTTATACCATGGGTCACTGGTGTTCTCCTCCTGAGGAGTCTACACGCTTGCATGGCCATATTTTCCATTGGTTGAGGCAGTTCTGCAGCTCGTCAAGTGAAACTGCTTTCAGTAGGTAGTGGTAGGTCGACCTGACCTTGGCGAAGGTCGGCCTGACCTTGGCGTAGGTCAGCCTGACCTTCTCGTCCTTCCTGTCCTTCGTAAAACTTAAAGGTCAAGTCTCCAGTTGCATGACCTTGACCTTCCTGTAGACGAGACAGTAAAATACAGTGAACTCAAGGAACCAGAAATCGGTTCTCTAATGTTATATGAATAACACACTACATATTAGTACATATATTATATTGGAAGGTAATTAGGTAATGCTCAAAGCATTTTCTACAACCTAACCCTCAGAGTCTTATTATTATGTGGTCACAAATTCAAATTAATGAGGAAAAATTCATGCACTGGGTGGGATTCTCTTATACATCCAGTTTTCTTATATCCAGTTCTCTTATATTCAGTTCTCTTATATCCAGTTCTCTTATATCAAGTTCCCTTGTATCCTGTTCTCTTATGTCCAGTTCTCTTAAATTCAGTTCTCTTATACTCTTTACTCTCTATAGATAGCATAATCATAATGATGTAAAAATTTGAGCTAAAAACAATGAACTACTGACCTTCTCACGTTAACTCAATTTTATGTGAGGTTGTGATTCCAGCAACATTTTTACTTTCCTTATCCTATAATAAGGAAAGTATTGTATTCGTCGAAAATTTGACCTACCCAGCTTTTCAAATTTCTGGACGAATCATAGCCTCAGGATACCAAAAAAGTGGTTTTCAGCCATTGGTCCGTGCGTCTGTCTGTGTGTGTGTGTGTGTGTCTGTGTGTGAACAGGATATCTCAAGAACGGTAAGAGCTAGAGACTTGAAATTTGGTATGGTAATTAATTTTATACACCAGACGAACCATGAAACTTTTGGTTGAAATCGGCCGCATTCTGCGGCCGCAGGGCCGCAAATATTGGCCGCAAGCACCGCTTCTTTGAATAGGCTAAAGATACAAAAAAAGTTAGAGAACAACATTTTCTCAGATTAAAAAAATAATAGGGGTTCACTCTGATCATTTTTTTGATATCTTTAACTTTTTGGAAACCGGCCCCAATTTACCGGTATTGTAGGGGGACCCGATTGGACTAACTTTTTTATTATTCATCCTAGATGGGGGTTGTGACACATCAAATTAAATGATTTTGAAGTGCTGATCACGAATTTGGCATTGATTTTTAGTTATCTGTTACCGTTCAGTCACCAGTGGCGGAATTCGACTCCTTTTTGGGAGATAAGGAAAGTCGTGTGATGTTTACACCAGATTTTTTTCTTCTATTTTTACATTAGGATTTTTTTTTTTCCTCATAAAAAAACGAAGAAAAAAAGACTCCATAAATAAAACATCATCATTCTCAATAATTAGGCACGTGTCCATGATCTTGGATTGGTCCTAAACTAAACTTAACCCATGCGTGACCTTATATTTTTTTGTAATATTCATATTTTATTGGGAAGTTAATTTTTTTTGTACACGAAACCTGGATTTTTGGTTTTTTCGTTTGATGGTACAGATTTATTTTCTCTCTCTCTCTCTCCCCTTCTCTCTCTCTCATTCTCTCTCTCTCTCTCTCTCTCTCTCTCTCCTCTCTCTCTCTCTCTATCTCTCTCCTTCTCTCTCTCTCTCTCTCTCTCTATCTCTCTCCTTCTCTCTCTCTCCCCTGATCTATTTTTTGAATTATTTCAAACATTCCTTAATAATAATAATAATAAATCCGTGTCCGTGAGATGGACAGTGGACACACATAGCTATATCCGGGGACCATTCCTTTAACTAACTTTTATGCTAGAGCTAGATGTTAGTTAGAATAAAACACTGAAGGCATAAGAGTAACTATAGTATTGCTGATAATTCCTCTTGTGTAGTCATATTCTTTAAACTTTCACACTTTTGCAAGTGTCCTGCATAAACTAGTTTTCTTGTACGTTTTTTTGTTCAATATTAATATTTTTTAAGTTTAATACTGTGTTTAAAAAATGTTTAAAAAATATACTTACAACTTTTTTTCTTTTTATATTAATTTGAACTTTTCTTTGTTTAAAGTATCAATACCTAATACTTTAAACAAAGAGTAACTATAGTTGCTGAAAGTAACTAAGCAATAATAATAATAATAATAAGAATAGGATACCTACCTAATATTGGACACAATTCAATTATAATCGATTTCAATAGCACTAACAAAAAAAAAGACTTTTTTTTATTACAAATAGGTGTACATCTATAGCAACAAAAACAACAGAACTATCACCAACTACAACGAATCATGATGTCAGAAGTCGACCGGCTCAACAGCCTCATAAGAAAAGTGTGCTTTGTTCAAATCGGTTTTAATCTGTACGCTTACTACATTTACAGAGCCGCAAACGAAGATCCCAAATATAGGTCCCTCTTTGATGTGAATGAAACTTTTCAGTGCTCGGGCATACACACGACCAAGTGAGTCCTATATTTGGTGCTCTTAGCTTATTCATCAAGTGAGTCCTATATTTGGTGCTCTTAGCTTATTCATCAAGTGAGTCCTATATTTGGTGCTCTTAGCTTATTCATCAAGTGAGTCCTTTATTTGGT
Organism: Bactericera cockerelli; assembly: GCA_024516035.1. NCBI lineage: Eukaryota > Metazoa > Arthropoda > Insecta > Hemiptera > Triozidae > Bactericera > Bactericera cockerelli. The sequence goes on from CM044964.1 coordinate 8,162,202, forward strand.
TATCTTACCTTATTCATCAGTAAGTGAATATTTCCTGGGGACCAAGACGTGAATTCTGTTTTTGCTGAACGTGAGTCTATTTTATCTATGTAGGTCATGAAACGGGAGTAATAGCCTCCATAACCCACATCAAACTAACCCAGCCTGGGTTGGGCCAATAATATACCTACATTTTCATGTTTTAGATTCCAGGCGTTGTTTTAGGATCACCGAAGTTAAGCAACGTCCAGCGATGTGAAGGCTTCGTGATGCTGACATTCCGGCCAAGCCCAGGCTAGGTGAGGTTTATATGGGTAGCAGGTTTGTGATTTTCCTGTGAATGGAGGATAACATACCTGTCGTGATATGACCAGAGAGGTGAGAGCAACGTTAAACTCAAATTAAAAATAAAAATATAATAATTTTAGGTGTGAAAATAATAAAATACTAGAAAGTACTGACGGGCACCTAGTTTTTATCAATACGTACATTACAGATATTGAAATTTACAGAAAAAGATTTTTAACCAAAGTTTTTAGGTACTTCTCACTGTTCTCTTTATATATACTGATTAAAATAGAGAGGTTAGTTGATGGCATGAATATTCAGAACTATTACCTGCTGATGAGAGCAAATAAGCTCGAAACAGCTGTCCAGGTATGTTCTGATATTCATGTACATCTAGTACAACTTCTCACTTTTTTCTCTTTATACTGATACTGACTACATACCAATTTCTTTCATTCTTTTCTCAGCTACATCAAAGGATTTGGTGCCGTCGCCGCTTACTTCCTAGGAGATTCGTCCATACTGAACCAGCCCCACCAGATATACGGCATACTGCTCTACGTACCCCTCATAGCTTTCAGTAAGTAACCCCACCCAGTTCCATTAGCTCAGTGGTTAAGCACTCGCTTGCCAAGCGGAAGGTCGCGGGTTCGATCCCCCGAGCTGACAATTTTTTTTTAAATAATAATAATTAATCATTTGTTTTATTTTTAATTTCTTTATTTTTGGTGTACAGACCACCCTTTCTAAGCCAGTTTCATTTGACTTCTATTCTAAATACAGTTGTTTGGGAGGGATACCTTCAGGTACGTTCGTGTTGACTCAGCACCTAAATAGGACGTATTGTGTCATTTCTCGTCCATCAGAGGGGAGGCATACTACGGGATAAACAATCTGCAACACAGACCACAAGCGTCTACATAATCTACATTAGCTCCTGTTTCATGGCTGAGAAATAGAAAAAAGGTGTAAAACACTCATCTTAAAAAAAATGCCAATTGGTTAAGGCGCTATCCAGGCGGTAATCCGGGTATTGTAGGGATCCGTTGGTTCGAATCCCACCCATTGCACGAATTTTTCCTCATTAATTTGAGTTTGTGACCACATAATAATAAGACTGAGGGTTAGTTGGTAGAAAATGTTATGAGCATTAACCTCGCCTGGTAGTTACCTTCCACTTACGAGTATTATTATTATATGGGCCACCCTCTATGCCACAGCCATCCTGTACATTCTGGTGTTCATCCTGTCATAGTTACTATTAAGTCAGGACTTTAAAACCAAATAGAATCAATGGACATGAAAGGAGCCTAGACATTGGATCTGGGCGTCCATATGTAATCCTCTCACCACCATGATATTGGTATCAATAACTATCTCACGGACACGGAATTATTATTGCTAAATATTTATTTCAGGTTTCAACAATTCCCCCCACTGGGCCAAGCTCACCTTCCTCCTCAGTACATGGGCCGCTCTCTATTCCACAGCCATCCTGTACATTCTGCTGTTCATACTGCACCAGATGTGCCTGCTGGGTCTCCTGGTGGCTGCTGGCAACTACATGCTGGCTGGCTTGGGCTGGCACAAGATGAGAAACATAGACAGAATGGGGAAGAGTGATGGAAAAGAGAATTTGATTTGTAGTGGAAAGGAGAAGAACTGAGTGATGTCTCAATTATTATTATTATAAAAAGAAGAAAAAGTTTTTCTTTGTGTTATTATATCACAATTTTAGGGGTAGCGCAGAATTATAGGACTTTTCCACATCATTAATATCCCAATATCTTATTTTTGCCTATAATTCCGCCACTGGTCGCTGCTCACATTAAAGCAGCTACTCAATTTCCTCACAAGGTATGAGTGGACCCCGAACACCCAAGAACACAGAAAAAATCGTGCTCCGCTGGGCATCGAACCAAGGTCACCGTGCGTGTAATGCCCAGCGCGCTAATTTGCTCTACCACGGTGACTTCTATTATTATTAATATAAACTGGTTGGAGTTCCATAATTGAAGCCCAGATTATCACATCGACCTCTAATACATCTATAAGTATTAGTCAAACTTGCAAGTGAAAAGCGCAATCGGCTTAAACAAATTGAGGGTTAGGTGGGTAAAAAATGTTTTGAGCCTTAACCTCGCCTGGTGGTTACCTTCCAGTAAAGAGTGGTATTATTATTAGTATTGAAAAATACTAAGAAATCGGAGCAAAAAAATAATAATAATAATAATAAACGAACACAATTCTTCCGATTTCTAATATTGTAAATTATGTATCAAAGCGTTTTAGCCATGAAACAGGAGCTACTCTAGACGCTTGTGGTCGGTGTTGTAGCTTGTCCATCCCGTAGTATGTCTCCCCTCTGATGAGTGAGAAAAGACACAGTAGACAAGTAAATTGAACTTTCCATTTAGTTATTTAGGAGCTGGGGCTTTAGGAGAGCACCGAAAGATATACGTAGGTACCTTACAAACAAATGTCGCCAAATTTGAAATGCAATTTTTTATAGGCCCTGGGGCAGAGAGAGAAAGTGAAGGAGAGATATTTCTAGGGCATATTGATATTTTGTATTGTAAAAATATTTATTTGTATATTTGTATGTATATTTCATTTTTATTTTTTAATTAACCATGTATTATAGGGTAAAGGATTTAGAAATATTTTTCGCTATTTATTAGGTAGGTAATAATTAATATTATTTTTTAATTAACATGTTTGATTCAGGGTGATGTTTTAAATTTAAGTTTTTCGCTATTCTTAATCAAGAGTGCCAACAAGGTAATAATTAAATTATGTACTATTCTAGGGTACACTATGTTTAAGTAATTTTCAATTCCTAAAAAGGTAGTCCACAAGTGGTTATAAACCGCTAGACCAGTTAATCAGTACTAAAAGGGAATCGTTGGTTAACCGCTACCTACGTAGCGTATGATCCCTGTCAATTCTAGTGCCAATGATTAATCAACTTGGGTTTGTGAACACATATATGAGCATTAGCTCGTGATGCTGGTTAACCCTTTCCACTAAAAAGAGTGATATTATTATTATAAACATGGATGTGTGTGTCAATAAAAAAAATCACCTATAATGAAAGTGTTCTACAGTAGCTGCGTAGGTACCAGCTTCCTACCAATTAGGTTTGTTTAAATATTTAATTACCAAGGACATACTGGTATTTGTTTTATAATAATATTGCTGATCGAATATTTATAGGTTTTGGCTTTTTTTTAGTCTCCTTTTTTTGTCTGAATTCTTATTCACTGGTAGTCAAGTGTTAGTCAGGTGATTGAGGTAACGTAGGGATCCGTTGGTTCGAATCCTATTATTCAATAATTTTGATCAATCTTTATTTACAATTTTTTACATACAGGTGCAATCAAAAGGTATAGTTAATGAAAGATAAACAAAGTTTGATCAAGGGTGGTGATAATGCCTTTGGCATTCTCTTCCAATCCTACCCAGTGCATGAATTCTTCCTCGTTAAATTGAGTTTGTGACCCCACATAATAATAATAAGACTATTTCTCTTTAAAAAAAACAAATGGATCATTGGGCGTGGCGGGATCCTGGACATTAGATCTGGGCGCCTATTATTAGTCACTGCTAGTCAAGTGGTTAACGCGCTAGTCTTGTAATCCAGGTAAGTAGGGATCCGTTGGTTCGAATCTCACCCCATGCATTCCTCATTTAGTTGAGTAAGTGACCACTTTATAATAAGATTATGAGGGTTAGGTGGTAGAAAATGATTTAAACATTAACCTCGCCTAGTGCTGGTTACCTCCCACTAAAGAGTGTTATTATTTATTTATTTTACATCCAGATCATTCGATACTGGTGTATCAATCACCTTGGACAAGGTGTGAACCTATACAAAGAGTATTATTATTATACAACGCTTTATTAGGTATAAATGGACATTATGTACATATAAATAGTTAATTTAACAATGAAAAAATGGAAAAATATAGAAAATATATAAAAACATAAGTCCTAACTGCGGGGTTATTGCCTATGACAATCTCTTCCACCCAACCCTTTTTTTTGCCACTTCTACATTGTTACGCCACAGAGGCTGGCCGAGAAAAGAAAAAGAATCAAAGGAAGAAAAAGAAAATTGATGAAAGAAAAAGAATCAGAGACATGGTAAAAAAAGGGTGGCAAAAGAGAGATAGATGGAAGATGTAGAGAAAGAGAGGCAGAGAAGTATGATCCTTAAGTTTTATACATCCCCAGGGCAGTAATAAAGGAGAAGAAAATAAGAACTCTACATAGGATAGATAGAGAGAGGAATAAGGATAAAATGAAATGAGGACATATGGAAATATGACAAGAGAAAGAGGGGAAAAAAAAGAATACCATAAATAGAGAAAAAAATTAACATTAATGTGAGAAAAATAGACAGTACCTAGAAAGAAAAAGAAAGAAGACAAAAAGAAGAAATGGAAGAAGAGAGAGACAGAGAGAGAGAGAGAGAGAGGAAAATAGAGAGTATATTGATAAGAAGGGAGACCAATAGGTGATGTATGAAGATAATCAAAGAGAGAGAAAGAGAGAGAGAGTTGGAGAGAGGAAAATAGAGAGTATATTGATAAGAAGAGAGACCGATAGTTAATGTATAAAGAAAAAGAAAGAGAGAGAAAGAGGAAAATAATTAGGAAAGAGGAACAAAGGAAGAAAAACAAAGACATGTAAAGGGGAAAGTACAAGAAAGAATATTGAGAAGAAGAGAGAAAAAGGAATAGGTAACAAGAAAGAGAGAGAAAATGAATACAGAGAGGTACAAGGGAGATAGAATCAGAAAGAATATTAAGAAGTGGTTAAGCACTCGCTTACCAAGTGGAAGGTCCCGGGTTCCATCCCCCTTGCTGACAAAAAATTGTATTCTTAATTTGGTTACAGTTGTTTACGTAAGGAATACATTCCGGTGCGCTCGTGTTAAGCCAGCACCTAATTGGGAAGTACTGCGTCACTTCTCGCCCATCAGAGGGGAGGCATACTAGGGAATGAGCAGGCTACAACACAAGCGTCTACAGTAGCTCCGGTTTCATGGCTATAAGAAATAAATAAGGCTGTGAAACACTCATCTATTTTCAAAAGTGAAAATGAGGGAGAGAAGAATACAGGGAGGTAGGAAGATAAGTGAGAGGGAGAGAAAGAACAAATGAGTGAGAGAGAGATAAAATTAAGATAATATAGTAAGAGCGATAAGGAAAGAAAATTTGGCGAACGTAATATCGAGGCTAATGAGATTTCTTTGCCTTTGGAATAAAGGGCGGGGGGCGAGTTAGAAAGATAAAAATAGTTTAGGGGAATATGAGAGAGATACATAGAACTAAAGAGTGTGAGAGAGAGAGACAGAGAGAAAGCAAAAGAGAAATAGAAATAAAGAGAGAGAGAGAGAGAGAGAGAGACAAAAAAGACAAAGAGAAATAGAAATAAAGAGAGAGAGAGAAAAAAGAAAAAGAGAAATAGAAATAAAGAGAGAGAGAGAGAAAAAAAAAGACAAAGAGAAATAGAAATAAAGAGAGAGAGAGAAAAAAAAGAAAAAGAGAAATAGAAATAAAGAGAGAGAGAGAGAGAGAGAAGTACATATAAATAAAAAGTTATAGACAGACAAAGAGAGAGAGAGTGAGAGAAAGAGTGAGAAAGAGAGAACATTCAAAAAGAGCAGGAAAGAGAGGGAGGGATGAAGTGTGAATTTGCAGAGAAGTGCATACTAAAAATGATAATAGTAAGCATCAGCAATAGCATTAGCAAGGGTATTTAGCGAATAATATAGGGAGCATGGTTTTCATAATAACAATAAGTAATCAGTATCTAATTATTATTCTACTACAATCAGTAAATACAACAACAACAGAAAAGAAAATGCTCTAAATGAACAAATTTAATATGATATGAACTTTTGAAACCCTTTGATATTACCACGTTCAATTGTAAAGAAAATATATATACATATTGTAAACAAAGATCGTATAGTACCGCTTGATCGATAAGGCGGCGGACTTCTAACCTGGAGTTCGGTGGTTTGAGTCCCAAGTTTAGCAAAAAAATTGTGAAGCGAGTTAAGTTAAGTTGTCATATTTGTGTAAATCACAATCGTGATATCACAACTACTCAATTTCGCTTGTACTAAATTTTTGCTTAACTTGGGACTTGAACCACCGACCTCCAGATTACAAGTCCGTCGCCTACTCGCTTTACCAATCAAGCCTGTGAGCTCGTTTTAGTCAAGCTAGTTCTAGTCATTGTGAACAATAATAGTAAAATGATATCGAGAAGAAGAAAACAATCTAATAAATCACTTGTATTATTTTTCATTTTAAGCTTAGTGGTTAAGAGCAATCAATGCTTTTAAACACTAAGTCACTGAAGGCCAGCAATAGTTATTTTATTACCATGGTACCTTCGAACAATATTTTAACAACAAAAAAAAGTTATCATATTTGTGTTCATCACTTTCGTGATTTATTATCATCACAACTACTTAAACTCACTTTACTACATCTACGCTGAAACCGGGACTTGAACCACCGACCTCCGCGTAACAAGTCCACCTCCTCATCGATGAAGCTACACAGGTCGGTTATGCATCTAGTGCAATGCAAGTAATGCAACACAATACCTACTCTCTGGACCCCTCTAGCTCGCCAGTGGTAAAACATATTATAAAACAAACAGAACCTCTTCCCTGGCAGAGGAGCAACAATTTTTTGTTGCATTTTTTCCTCTCGGCCTGAAAAAAAGGAAAAAAACTATCTGAACTTTCGTGTAAAAAAAAACCGTCTGAAAAAGTCTAAAAAATCGATAAAATTTACATTTTTTCTTCTTGCAAAACACCCATCGAGCCCATCATAAAAAATTGCAGCTCCCATTTTTTTTCGTAGGCTTTTCTTCCTCTCTCTCACATTCTCTCTCTCTCTTCTCTTTCTTGCTATCTCCCTCCCTCTCTCTCTCTCTCTCTCTCTCTCTCTCTCTTTCTCATTCTCTCTCTGTTCTCTTTCTTGCTATCGCCCTCTCTCTCTCTCTTTCTCATTCTTGCTATATCTCTCTCTCTTTCTCTCTCTCTCTCTTTCTCTTTCTCATTCTTTCTATCTCTCTATCTCTATCTCTCTCTCTTTCTCTTTCTCTCTCTCTCTCACTCTCTTCTATCTCATTTTTACTCTCTTCCATAGTCCCATCTCTTTCTGATCCTTCCTTCCTTCTTTCTCATCTTTATATTTTTCATACCATAACTTTTCATATTTCTTAGACTTGCTCCTCTGTATAGTAACAATAATAATAATACCACTCTTTAGTGGAAGGTAACCAGGCGAGGTTAATGCTCAAAGCAGTTTCTACCACCTAACCCTCAGAGTCTTATTACTATGTAATGTAGTCACATGCTCAGAATAAAGAGGAGAAATTCATTCACTGTGAGGGATTCGAACCAACGGATCCCTACGCTACCTGGATTACTTTAACCACTTGAATATCAGTGCAAATATGTTTGTCTTTTTCTTTAGTCTGATTCCATATCTTTTTATTCTCTTCTTTTCTAAGTTCTTCTCCTCTTTCTTTCTCTTTTTCTTTATCTCCTCTTTCTCATCTTCTACATCCTTTTCATTATTTTCTCTATGTTGTTCTTACCTTCTATCTTATCGTCCAAGTCTTATTGTCTAACACTTTCCTGTCTGGGATCTGCTTCTTTTATACTAGCCCCTTTTCTTTCACTTTTTCTCACTTTTCTTTCTACCAATTTTCTCTTTCGGTTTTTCCCAATTTCTCTTCTTCTAAGCAGTTTTTTTTTATATCCTTAATACCTTCTTTCTTATTGTCTGAGGCTTTTCTAAAGAGGTCAATTTATCTTTTTATACTTGTGTCCCTCTTTTCCTCACTTTTCTTTCCTACACCTACCTTCCTTTTTTATCTGCGGATCTCTTTTTTCACCTTCGTTAGTATTTTTGATTTGGTTTCTTTTATAAATAATAAAGTAAAATATTTAAAAAAAAAAACAGTTAAACATATTCGTATAGTTCCGTATCCTTCGGTTTCCTCTCTCATCCTCTCTTCCTCTTTCTCCTTCGTCTATCTCTTTCTCTGTCTTACTCTCTCTTCCCTCCCTTTATATCTCTCTCCTTTCTTCCAATTTTCTCATTTATATCATATTCTCTATTCTCTTTTTTATTCTCTACAGAGAGAGAGAGAGATAGAGAAAAAGAGCTTTTTCGACACCTACTCTGCTTTTTATCTTATTCTATCTCCTCTAAATCAGTCTCTTTCCACCTTTATCTTCATCCCCCTTTTCCGTGTAATTCTCTTTCTCTCTATCTCTCTCTCCTTTAGTCCTCCTTTACCTCTCTCTCTCTCCTCCAGTCCTCCCTTTACCTCTCTCTCTTTCTCTCTTTCTTCTTTCTCCTCCCTATATCCCTCTCTATTTCCCCTTTTCTCCTCCTTCTCTCTCTCCTCTCTATATCCTTCTCTATTTCCCCTCTTCTCCTCTTTCTCCCTCCCATTTCCTCCCGCAGGTCTTTTCATTTTCTCCCCGGAAAAAATTTTGTTCCTGCCTCCTTACCAAAGTTTTTTTTTCCTTTCTTTATTTAGGCCTTCTATTTCTTTGTGCGCAATTTTTCTCAGTATTTCCGTTCTTCCCTGAAATATCTCTCTCTCTCTTGCTCCCACCATATTTCCTCTCAATCTCTTTCTTCCTCAATTCTCCTTCCGTCGCTCTTCGCTCTTTTAATCTCTTTCCTTATCTGTTCCTCTCTCTCTCTCTCTCTCTCTCTCTCTCTCTCTCTCTTACTTTCTATATTTTTGTATACTCTCAGTTTCTTTTTCTATTTCTTTTCTCTCTCTGTCTCCTTATTCATTCCTTTTCTCTGGAGGAGTAGAGGACGTTAATTTTTCCCAATAACAGTCATAGCCTTCCAAGTCTCTTCTCTTCTCTTCATATTAGGTATGCGTTTCTGTCACTTTTGAATTTTCTTATACCACCATGATTAATCAATTTCATAGCTCGTTTGAACTTTTAACTTGTTGTAGCATAGCCAAACATTTATTTATAAATGGATTTATTTATACCTTTATTAATTTATTTAATTTTCACTAGGTATACATAATAGAACAACACCCTGTATACACAAAGGTTGTGCTGCCATTCCAATTTTTATTAGATTTTGCTGCAACTACATTTTTGTTCTATTTTTTTTTCTTAACATAGGGTAAGGGGACCGAATTATAGGAGAGGGGACCATACGGGATAGGGCAGGGGGACCATACAATAGGGACGGACCATTATCTTCTCTTTTATAACCTTTACGATTTACGGCAGACAAAATAAAAATAAAGATAGAGGTGGAACAATAACTCTCCCCCGCTTCCCTCTCATACTTTCTTACTCTCTCATTCTGTCACACTTCTTTCCTCTTCTCTCTCTCCTCTCTCTCTCTCTCTCTCTCTCTCTCTCTCATTCTTTCACTTATTTTCTCTTTCATTTTCTCTCATATCTTCTTTCTTTCTCATATTCACACTTTCTTTCTCTTTCTCACACTTTCCTTGTTTGCCATTCCTCTCTATCTTTCTTTTTATCTTGCACTTTCTCTCTCTTTCTTTCTCACACTTTCTCTCCCTCTCTCATTCTCTCTCTCACACTTTCTTTCTATCATTTTCTCTCACACATTCATTCTCTCTCACATTTTCTTTCTCTTTCTATGTTTTTTTTTTCATTTCCTTACTTTGTACGTACTTCTTTTGTTTCCTCTCTCTCCCTCTGTCTCTCTTTTCTTTCTCTCTCTCCCAAATCGGTATACCTGCAAGGGTTGGGCGGAAGAGATTACCAAAGACAATAACCCCGCCCTTTAATTAGTACATAATTATGAATATATATTATATTTATTTTTTCTTATTTTCTCATTTTTCTTGTTACTTATTATTATATTTTATATTAATTTGTAATTATCTGTGTTGTATATATCTCCTTTATCTTTATTATTAATAAAGTCTAAAATAATAATATTATTGACCTCCTATTTGCTCTCTCTCTATCTTCTTTCCATATCTCTTTTCACCATCTCTCTCTCCCTCTATCTCTCTCTTTCTTTCTCACTCTCCATAGTTACATAGATATGTAATAATGTATGTGTAAAGTTCTTTGTATTTATCTCAAAAAGTAAATGGGGGTAAGTTATACGTACAAAAGTTAGTAGAGAAAAGGAGGGAGAAGAGATAAAAGAGAGAGAAGAGGAGGAGAGAGAAAGAGAGAGGAGAAGAGAGAAGAGAAAAAGAGAGAGAAGAAGAAGGGAGAGAGAGAAGAAGAGAGAGAGAGAAAAGAGAGAGAGAGGAGAGAATTAGAGAGATTTACAGGGAAAAAACATTATGTGGGTTCCATAAAAAGTAGGCTTCTTTTTAATAATAATAAAAGTATAAAGGTTAAAAGTTATAAAAACAGGCTTGAAAGTTTTCCACTCAGAGGTTCGGGGTTCGATGCTCGGCGGAATACCAGTATATTTCCCTGCAAAGTCAATGTTCTTGCTTTAGGGTTTATTTTAAGTTATTATTTCAAGGAGGCTTTTAAAAGGAGGCGGAAGGAGTAAAAGATTAACCAGGATATACAATAGAGAGTCTCACGAAATAAATATAAATATTTGTCATTGAATAAATTATTGTTAAGCTTTGATATTAAAAAAAACCAAGAATATGGATAAATTTTTTGTTGACTTTAGAATGTGAAAAATACTGTATTCTACCATTTAAATAAATATTAAAAAATCGGTCAAGAAACTTAGGAAATACGAGTACAAGTGATTTAAGTAAAAAAAATCAGAATGAAGCGATAGTAAAATGTCGATATTTTTTTATTGACATTCCATTAACCTGCTATATTCTGAGTATTCTGTCCAAAATTGGTAGTGTATTACTTTTTCTTCTATAATTTTGAATTCTATGCTAATTTAAAAAATCGTTTTCGAGATATAAACTCCAAGGAAGTTCATTAATCTAATAAAATTTCACATCTTCACTTTTATCGTAGCTATCGTTCTCTTATCGTATTTCAATCTTATCGTAGGCATCTCACTCTTATCCTACTTTATTCATATTATTCATCTCACTCTTATCCTACTTTAAACTTATTCATTTCACTCTTATCCTAATTTCTTCTTGTTCATCTCACTCTTATCCTACTTTCATCTTATTCATCTCACTCTTATCATATTTTCATCTTATTCATCTCACTCTTATCCTACTTTCATCTTGTTCATCTCACTTTTATCCTACTTTCATCTTATTCATCTCTCTCTTGTCCTACTTTCATCTTGTTCATCTCAATTTTATCCTACTTTTATCTTATCCGTCTCACTCTTATCCTACTACCACCTTAAATTACCATACTCGTATTCATCTTACTTTTATCGTAGCAATTTCAATTTTTTCGTAGCTTTCTTATCTACTTTAATCTTAGGCATGGTACTGTAGTCGTACGATTACAAGTACGATACTGTAGTGTAGTCGTAGGCATCGCACTGTAGTCGTAGGCATCTCCCAGGTGCAGTTCCGGGGAGACTTTTCTCTGAAAATAAATTAAGAAATTCTCGGGACGGAGAGAAGATGAAAACTGAAGCGAAGCAGGCCTTGGAGAAATATCGGGAAAGAAATGAGCAAGGTAGCGGCACCAAATGTGGTCCTCTCGGTAACCTGGATTTAATAAATGGTGAACAAAAAATTGATTATTTTTTTTCATATGGGTTTAATGTCGCTCTCAACTGCATGATCAATTGATCATTTATCACGACAAGAATAAATTTTGGACAGGAATAAATTATTGTAAAAAAAAACAGAAATATTCAAAACAACTCAGGGTCGAAATATTTTCATCTAAAATTTGCTGGAAAATCAAAGGACCGTCTCTATCGTGAAAATTTTTGACTTCTAAAAATCTCTGTCAGTAACTAGTTGATGCATTCAACGAATTGTTTATTTATAATAATTTATGTATTGAATAAAAAGTAAATATTGATAATTATTAGGATTCACCTTTCTTGTGTCCCTCTGCCAGACAGCGTCCGTCATTCGGTCCTCCTACCAAATAGGCGCAAAAACGGGAAATAAAAATAAAACACCAAGAAGGAAGGGGGGGAGGGGGGGGGGCACGGAAAGAGGAGAGAGAAGAAAAAATTCAGACAGACTTTTAGACAGAAAATTTTAGAGGAAAGAAGAGAGAAAAAAAATTCAAGTAGGAGAACTCTTAGGGGTAGGAAATTGGAAATGCGCGAAACAGGGGCGAGCAAGTTGGGGCTCCTCAATCTGCCTGAGTGGGGCCGGGAATAGCTAGTATTAGGAATAACAGTTATAAAAAATCTGGTGTAAACATCACACGACTTTCCTTATCTCCCAAAAAGGAGTCGAATTCCGCCACTGGTGACTGAACGGTAACAGATAACTAAAAATCAATGCCAAATTCGTGATCAGCACTTTAAAATCATTTAATTTGATATGTCACAACCCCCATCTAGGATGAATAATAAAAAAGTTAGTCCAATCGGGTCCCCTACAATACCGGTAAATTGGGGCCGGTTTCCAAAAAGTTAAAGATATCAAAAAAATGATCAGAGTGAACCCCTATTATTTTTTTAATCTGAGAAAATGTTTTTCTCTAACTTTTTTTGTATCTTTAACCAATTCAAAGAAGCGGTGCTTGCGGCCAATATTTGGGCCCTGCGGCCGCAGAATGCGGCCGATTTCAACCAAAAGTTTCATGGTTTGTCTGGTGTATAAAATTAATTACCATACAAATTTCAAGTCTCTAGCTCTTACCGTTCTGAGATATCCTGTTCACACACAGACACACACACACACAGACACACACACACAGACAGACGCACGGACCAATGGCTGAAAACCACTTTTTTGGTATCCTGAAGGCTATGATTCGTCAGAAATGTGAAAAGCTGGGTAGGTCAAATTTTCGACGAATACAATACTTTCCTTATTATAGGATAAGGAAAGTAAAAAAGGGTTGGGTTTAAGAGATTGACAGAGGCAATAACCCCGCTCTTTAGTTAGGACATAATATGTATATATTTTGTTTATTTTTTTCTTGTTTATATTATTAATATTGTCAATTTTTATAATTAATTTTTACCATTATTTGTCTGTATACCTATATGTTCAACTAGTTAGAAGCCCACATTTTTTGTATTAGCTTAGGGAAAGTGTTTGCTTTGTAAACTATATGTATATTATTCAAAATAAAACAATTTATCTTATCTTATCTTATCTAGTAAAGAGTTTCTAAATAAATAAACAAATAAGTACACAATACTCTGCAAGAATGAGACGAAAGAGTTTCTTCACTGTTACAGTCTAAGTAGGAAAATTGTCAGGGGCAGTAATTAAAATTGATACAATGTTGATTCAATAGCTTATTAAAACTGAATCCGCAAGCGTCGATGGCGTGTTGAATACACCGGTTCTCATAAGATTACTCAGGCTGGGTGAGGTTAATTTGAGTACCTGCCATGGTTTGTGAGTTTTCAGCGAGTGGAAGGTAAAACCCCCGTCGTGATATGACCATGCAGTAACCGACCTCAGTTGTTTGATCGATAAGGAAGCGGACTTGTAACCTGGTGGTTCAAGTCCCGGTTTCAGCGTTGATTTAGTAAAGCGAGTTTGTGTAGTTGTGATATCACAAAAGTGATTAACACAAATATGATTACTACTTACTAACATGCAGTTTAAAGTGACGGCAATGTTGAAACCAAGAAAAAACCCGAAGAAAAAAACCTCGCAAAGGAAAAAAAATGCCAAAGGCTCTTTGGGTAGAAGAACCCTGGACCTGATATTCAAGTAGAGAGGGAGAGAGAGAGACAGAGAGAGAATGATGGAGGGAGAGAGAAGAAGGGAGAGAGAGAGACAGAGAAAGAAGGATGGAGGGAGAGAGAAGAAGGGAGAGAGAGAGAGAGAAAAGGAGAGAGAGAGAGAGAGAGAGAGGAGGAAGGGAGGGAGAGAGACAGAAAAAATAAAAGGAAGCATAGGGAGGGAGATATAAAGATTGGGAGCGAGGGAGATAAACTGAGAGGAAGGTAGAGGGGGGGGAAGATGGATTTTTAGGTTGCAAGAGAAAATTAAAGAATGTTCTCCTATCCCCCCCCTGCCTCTCTCACAGCTGCACAGCCTACATTTTGAAAATGCAGTTAATTTTTTTTGCTCTCTTTCTCTCTCTCTCTCTTTCTCATCATCTTCTCTCTCTCTCTCTCTCTCTCTCTCCTCGGCGTTATCTTTTAAAAGACAGTGGCGTAGTTGCAGCGAAGCTTTTGGTGGTGAGTAATTACTGCCTAACAGACTACGTATTAGGTAGTTACTATAGGAATACTAGGCCAGGAAATGGAACATTGTCGATGCCGGGCGAAGAGATAATAATAATAATAAATTTATTCTTTTCTTCAATAATCATCATTGTTAAAAGTTCCGCTAAGTACATTTGTACTCTTCGGGAGCTTCGATTTTCATTTTCTTGTTTACTTTTTGATTTTCATTTTGATCTTAAATTTCGTTGTTGATGGCCAGCAATCTCTTCCAGTCCTTTAGTTAGGACATCTGAGAAAAGCTGATAGAAAAAACTGGAAACACTAGTAGTGCCAGTGAATTCCTAATTCAACAAATCAGCATTGCCACTCAAAGAGGCAATGCTGGCAGCATTATTGTCAGTGCTTCCGATGAAAAGAGATGACACTTTGTTTTACATATAAAATAATAAATTAGGACATCTGAATATATATTTTATCTATGTTGTTTAGACTTTTTTATTTTCTTATCCTATGATAGGGAAAGTATTGTATTCGTCGAAAATTTGACCTACCCAGTTTTCCACATTTCTGGAAAAATCATACCCTCAGGATACCAAAAAATTTGTCTTCGGCCATTGGCCCGTGCGTCTGTCCGTCCGTCCGTCTGTCTGTAAACACGATATCGCGACAACGGTAAAAGCTAGAGACTTGAAATGTGGTAAGGAAGTTTATTCTGTACACCACATGAACCACGAAACTTTTGGTTGAGATTGGCCCTAGTTCCGCAAGGTGCCTTTGGATTGGTTAAAAATATCATTGATTAAAGATACCATGAAAAAGTTAGAGAATAACATTTTTTTTGGAATGAAAAAATAATAGGGGTTTACTCAGATCACTTTTTTACTTTCCTTATCCTATAATAAGGAAATTATTGTATTCGTCGAAAATTTGACCTACCCAGTTTTTCACATTTCTGGACGAATCATAGCCTCAGGATACCAAAAAAGTTGTTTTCAGCCATTGGTCCGTGCGTCTGTCTGTCTGTGTGTGTGTGTGTGTGTGTGTGTGTGTGTGTGTGTAAACAGGATATCTCGAGAACGGTTAGAGCTATAGGCTTTAAATTTGGTATGCAAATTAATTTCATACACCAGACGAACCACGAAACTTTTGGTTGAAATCGGCCGCAAGATGCGGCCGCAGGGCCGCAAATATTGGCCGCAACCGCTGCTTCTTTGAATTGGTTAAAGATACAAAAAAAGTTAGAGAACAAAATTTTCTCGGATTAAAAAAATAATAGGGGTTTACTCTGATCATTTTTTGATATCTTGAACTTTTTGGAACCCGGCCCCAATTTACCGGTATTTTGGGGTTACCCGCTTAAACTAACTTTTTTATTATTCACCCTAGATGGGGGTTGCGACATATCAAATCATATGATTTTGAGGTGCTGATTACGAATTTGGCACTGATTTTTGACTATCTGGTACCGTTGAGTCACCAGTGGTGGATTTCGACTTCTTTTTGGGGGATAAGGAAAGTCGTGTGATGTTTACACCAGATTTTTGATATGTTGTGTTGAACTCCACAAAAGGTATTAGAAAATGTCCATTAATTTCACCCCGAGATTTTTACATGTTACGAAATTCTCCACTGGTGTTTTAGGCTCAGATAGAAAAAAATGCAATTTTCTTCCACTACCCCCCTCATCTCTTAGTGCCTCCTCCCCCTAAATGCAGGGGAGGATTGGGAAGCGGGGATTTTTAAATTTATTTTCATCCCCCATGCCCTAATTCTTTTCTCGGTAGTAAGGGGATTTTTTTAGCTCTTTTTAGCGTTCCTTTTTCTTGCTCTTTCTCTCCTTATTACTTTTACTGTGTGTGTCTCTCTCTCGCTCTTTATCTATCTAGTCTCTCTCTTTTTCTTTATTATCTCTATACTTATTGCTTTCACTCTCTCTCTCTTTTTATCTATCTTTGCTCTATCTATTATCTATCTCTCTATTTTCTCTCTATCCTTATTATCTTTGCTCTATGTAATATCTCTCTTCCTTTATTTATCTTTGCTTTATCTATTATCTCGTTTCCTTTATTTATCTTTGCTCTATCTGTTATCTCTCTTTCTTTATTTATCTTTGCTCTACCTATTATCTATCTTTCTTTATTAAATTAATCTTTGCTCAATTTATTATCTTTTTTTTTATTTATCTTTCCTTTATCTATTATCTCTCTTTCTCTGTTTCTCTTTGCTCTATTTACTATCTATCTTTTGTTATTTATCTTTCCTGTATTTATCTTTGCTCTATCTATTATCTCTCTCTCTCTCTATTTATCATCTCTCTCTCTCTTTATCTTTCTTTCCTCTATTTATTATCTCTCTCTCTCTCTTTATTTATCTTCCCCCCCCCCCTCTCTCTCTCTCTCTCTCTCTTTTCTATCTTGCTTTATCTATTATCTCTTGCTTCTTTGCTCAATCTATTTATCTCTTATATCTCTCGCTAGCTACCAAAAATCCTTTAATTCTCTTTATCTAACCTTACTGTGTATCTTTTGTTTTTTATCTTTACCAATTGTGCTCTCTTTTTCTCTGTACTTCTTATTCTATTTATAGTTCTATTCTTCATTTCTTCTCTTTCTTACTCTCTCTCTCTTCTTCTTTACTATCTCTCGTTTTAGCTATCTATCTTTCTCTCTCTCTTGATGCGCTTTAGAATAAATTATCTAGAAAAATATTAAAAACTAGAGAGACAGAGAGAGAAAGAGAGAGAGAGAGAGAAAGAGCAAAGGATAAACATCCTGTGGGCTCAGAAATTCCAGAGTTTTATCTCGATGGTGGTTGGAGCGACGGTTTTGCAGTCCAGGGTTCGCTACGGGGTTGCAGCAAACCCTGGATTGCAAAACCGTCATTGCAAAACCGTGTATGTTGCAAACTTGCTGTATGTAGATTTTAAAGTACCTAAGGGTTGAATTAGTCTACTGAATTTCATTTTAGCGGTATTCTGTCATGATAAAATAGGTATAAATAATAATTCTGCTAACAATACAGTAGTAAAGATATAAATAAATGGGCCCATGATTCCAGTTCGGCGTAAATACTTGAGAGCTTTTGGTGTGGCTCGAAAAGTTGCCCTGTAAGGCAACTTGAAAACTTTTGAAGAAATAAGCACAGAGGGAGATGGGGTAAACTTTCGAAGGAGAACATAGAAGGGGAGAATAGGGTCCAGGTCGAAAACTTTCCTTTCT
Source organism: Bactericera cockerelli (assembly GCA_024516035.1). Lineage (NCBI taxonomy): Eukaryota > Metazoa > Arthropoda > Insecta > Hemiptera > Triozidae > Bactericera > Bactericera cockerelli. The sequence continues at coordinate 8,179,972 of CM044964.1, forward strand.
TTTGGTTTAAGTTTGATGAACAAAAAAGGTTCTGACCTCTACTTCTAGGATGAAAAGAGAAGATTGAGAGGAGATGTGGAGAGTGTATAAAAGGAGAGGAAAGAACAGAAAGATAGGAGAGAAGAGCTAGAGAAAGAGAGGAAAAAGGAGAGAGACAAAGAAAAATAGAGGAGAGAGAGAAAGAGAAGGCAAAGAGAGAAGAGCTAGAGAAAGAGAGGAGAGAAGACAAAGAGAGAAGAGCTTGAGAAAGAGAGAAAAGTGAGAAAGAGAGAGAAAGAGAAAAGAGAAATAGAGGAGAGAGAGAGAGAGAAAGAGAGGAGAGAAGACAAAGGGAGAAGAGCTAGAACAAGAGGTAACTTCGAGGAGAAATAGAAGGAGAGAATAGGGAAGGTAGAAAGAAGTTAAGTGAGAAAGAAAAAGGAAAGATAGAAAAGGAGAAGATTGAGAGAGAGGAGAGGTAAAAAGGAGAGAGAAGAACAGAAAGATAGGAGAGAAGAGTAGAGAAGAGAGAAAAGAGAGAGAAAGAAAAATGAGGAGAGAGAGAAGAGAAGGAAAGAGAGAAGATAGAGAAGAGAGAGAGAGAAAGAGAGAGAGCTTGAGAAAGAGAAAGTGAGAAAAGAGAAGAGAAAAAGGAATAGAGAAGAGAGAGGAAAGGGGGAAAAGACGGGAAGCTAGCAAGACAGAGAGAAAAGGAGAGAAGACGAAAAGAGATAAGAAGAAAAGATAGAGAAAAACAGGAAGAGATTTCGAGAGAAAGGTCAGAGAGAGGATGAAAAGAGTAGAGAGAGGAAAGAAAGTGAGAAGAGAGAGACAGAGAAAGAAAAGTGAGAAGAGGACAGAGAAAGAAAGATAATGAGAGAGAGAAGAGATAAAAAGTAGAAAGACAGATATAAAGGAGGTGATGAAAATAATACTGAAAGAAGGGAAATGTTTGAAGGTAAACAAAAGTTCCTGGTCCAAATTTACAATATAACTTCCGCTAAAATTCATTTAACAGATTGAAAAGGGCGGTACCAGCTCTTCCTGAAGAAATTACTATGACTAAACTTAATTTTTTTAAATCATAATACAAATCTATATTTTTGTGTGAATGTCAATAATATAGAATTATTGAAACACGCCTCACTAATTTCTTGAAGTACTTGCAATCGAACCACCAACCTCTAGGTTAGGAGTCTTTCTCTTTATTCATCCCACTACTTTATCTATTCCACTACTTTATTTATCCAACTACTTTTTTTATCCCACTACTGAGGTTGCCATTTACCCATGCCAAATTTGAAAAAAAAGGTCTAGTTGCATCCAACACGTAACATACTTACCAACGCATCATCTACCTTGAAACATATTGAATTTCCTCACATACATAATTATTACAAGGTACCTATTTATGTATAGAAAGTTTTGCTATCTTTCATTTCTTCGAAACTGAGTTGATAATATTATAGAGTATCTATTTTCTGAACAGCGAAACTAAGCCGTTGTCTGAAATATTCGGGAGGATGTCCTTGGAGAAGTGTTTTATACATATATTGTGAAAATATAACTATTTTCTTATTTTCTATCTATTTTCTTTACATATTATTGCAATCTTGTTAGTTCCCTTAGCTACGTTCCTGATTCGCTTTAGATGTCTTCAGCTTGCCTCTAATCTTTCTTTGCACCTCAACACTTGTATCTTTTTCTTTTCTGGCAAGCCTTTTTCTTCCTTCACTTTGCTCATGTTCTTTAGTTTTGTTGTCTGTATCATGCTCTTTCCTTTCACTTTTTTTTTATAAATATAAGTATATTTTACGTCTCTTTTTCCTTCTCTAGTAAGCCTCTTCCTCTAGTTTATTATTTAGTTTTGTTACTTGATTATCTTTCTTTCCATTAATTGGTTCAGAATTTCATTTTAAATCACTTTTTTTCTTCTTTTTTCTGGTAATCCTTTTTTTAATTTTTCTTTTATTCTTTACTTTTATTCTCTTTCCTATCATTCATTTGTTCAGAATGAAATTCTGAATTTAAATCACTTTTTTACTTTCAATTTGGCAAGCATTTTTTAATCACTTTTCTATACTTCTTTAGTTGCCTTGCTACTTTTCATATTTTTGTTATTTCTTAATACCATTTCATCCATTTCTATCCTAGTTTTGATTATTTTCTCTCGATATTTAGCTCCTATATTTTTCAGGACATTTTTCTAAATCACTTTATTTTTAATTTATTTGTTTACCTCTCGCCGTGGTTCATATTTATTAATTTTTGCTCACTATTTCTTCAAGAAGCGTGATGGTTACGTGTTAGAAAAGCTTTAAACATTACCAAACCTTGCATAGTGGTTATTCAGCTGAGAAGTCTATTATTATTCTGTCCCGGTAGCTCAGTGGTAAAGCCGGCACTCTGTGAATCCAGAGTTTTCAGAGGTCGTGGGTTCGAAACCCAACCGGGACATGACAAGTTATCCTCCCATTTGGGATTTTTACCACATAATAATGTCTTGGGCTTACTGCTGGAATAGTGGGACTTGGATAGTCTTAATCGGACAGTATGTACATAGGGCGATATTATTATTATTATGAACCATTTCTCCTTTTCAGCTATATCTTCTGTTCTTATCAGTTTCTTAATTTCTTTCCTCTATCTTAAACTTTCTCCCACTCTCCCAGAATTCCATATCATACCTATTTCCTCTCTATTTCTCTTTCATAACTCCCTACCTCTCTCTTTCTCATAACTTCTTACTCTAGCTATCCCTTCTCTCTTTCTCTCCCTCATAATGTCCTACCTTGCCTTGCACACCCCTTTCGCGCTCTCTAATTTTACGCCTTCGACTTTTGGGTTGTTGAAGAAAAGATTAAATTTCTCGGTAAGAAGTCGGGAGTCTGATTTATAATGTGTGAGATATTAGGGGAGAGAGAGGAAAGGTGAGTCGTGAGAAGGAAAAGATATTAAAGGAGAGAAGAAAATGGAAAAGAGATAGTGAAAGTAGGCGAGAGGGAAGAGGAAAAGAAATAGAGATAAAAGGAAGAGATAGGCAAATAGAGGGAAAGGGAAGGAAACGAAAAATAAATACCTAATAAAGCGTTGTATAATAATAATAATAATCCGCAATAGGGTTTGAAATTGATTGGTCACCCATTCAAGTCCTAACCTCACTGAACGTTGCTTAACGTCAGTGACAAAAGAACTGGTGTTCAATTCAATCTTCTATGATGATCTTTCTAATTTCGTTGTTAGAAACAGAAAATTTGCTCTCAGAGAAATACCACCCTATTATTACTATAGTATGCTTTACTAGGTAAGACAAAAATATATACAGTAAAATACACTGAAATTATAAAGAAAAAATTAATAGATTGAACAAAGAAATAAGAACAAAAAAGAGAATGAAGCTAATGTCCTAACTAGAGGGCGGGGTTATTGCCTATGACACTCTCTTTAACCCTAATGACTGATATTAAACCAGCGTCAATGGCACGTTCAATAGATAGGTTACACCAGTTCTCATTCAATCACTGAAACAACGTCCAGCGAGACTAGAAATTGGATGGGTGACAATACTATTCCCGGTCCTACTCTAGTTTCTTTCTTGTTTATATTGTTCGAAATTTTGTATTTCAATTTTTATCATTACTCATTTGTACATAATTATGTCCTATTAATAAAGAATTAAATAATAATATGACCCAGCACGTGGAATATATAAAATTCTATGTAGGTAACCAGTACGCCAGGATAAAGAAAGATGGAATGATGTGCACAACGCGAAGATAAAGAAAGATGGAATGATGTGCTCAAGATGCAGGTGAAAAATGGACGGAAAAAGTCAGCAATCCACAGAGGAGTCATTAATATCTACTAAACTTACCTGTAGTATACCTGGTGGATGCTATACTACACAGAGGAGACTTAATATCTACTAAACTTACCTGTAGTATACCTGGTGGATGCTATACTACACAGAGGAGACTTAATATCTACTAGACTTACCTGTAGTATACCTGGTGGATGCTATACTACACAGAGGAGGCATTAATATCTACTAGACTTACCTGTAGTATACCTGATGGACTCAGAGGTCAAGGGTTCGAAACCCTGACGGAACAAGGAAAGTACTCCTCCCATGTGGAAGGATGACTTGTCCCCCATAATAATACGTCTTGAGCTTACTGATGGAATCATGCGATTCATAAGATTTGGTATGATAAGATTTGGGATTTTGAAATTTACAGCGATGATGTGAGGTGATGTATGGGTAGTGTGTGTGTGTGTGTGTGATGTATGGGTGGTGTGTGTGATGTATGGGGGGTGTGACAGCACCCCCAACACATTTTTCCACCGGCCACGCCTGGTCGAATCATTACAAGAGCACCCTCGATATAACAACAAACAATTATAGGACTAGGTAGGTAAACTAAGTCAGCACCCAGTAAATATTTGCAAAATACAGGCGTGTCGTCGCTGAAGTCAAAACAGGGCGTCAAAAATATGGCACTACACAGTTCATAAAGAAAAGAGGAGCGAGTGAGAGAGACAGATAGGGAGGAAGATAGAGAAAGAGGGAGGAAGGGAGAGACGTAGTAGTAGTAGAAAGAGATAAACTAGGAGAGAGAAAAAGGGAGGGAAGGAGGAAGAGAGAGAGAGAGAGAGAGAGATACCGAAAGATAAATGGGCGAAGGTGGAAAGAGAGGGAGTAGAAGATGTAGAGAAAGAAAGAGATAGAGGTAAATAAAAATAAAGACAGAGGGAGTAGAGAAAGATAAGTGTGGAAAAGGGGAGAGAAAAAGAGATAGACAGAGAGTATAAGAGGAAGAAAAATATAATAGAAAGAGAGATAGGGAGAGAGAGCCAGAGAGAAGATAAAGAGGAAAGAGTTACAAAAGAAAGAGAGATAGGGGCAAGGGAGGTAGGAAGGGAGAGAAAGAGAGGGAGGGAGAGAAAGAGAGAGATGGAGAGAAGGAGAGAGAGAAAGAGAGAGATGGAGAGAAGGAGAGAGAGAAAGAGAGAGGGAGAGAGAGAAAGAGGAGTAGTGCATAAATTTCGTGTTAGTAAAAAGTCTGGAAAAGATGTGAGAAGGGAGGGTAGGTAGAGAGTAGAGTATAGACATAGGAGGAAAAGTTAGGTCCCTCAGGACCCATTAACACGACGTACGCGATAGTATGAGAGAGAGAGAGAGAGAGAGAGAGAGAGAGAGGAGAGAGAGAGAGAGAGAGAGAGAGGAAGGAGAGAGATATAGATAGACAGAAAGAGAGAAAGGGAGAGGAGAAAGAGAGAGGAAGAGAAAAGAGAGAGAGAGAGAGATAGAAAGGCAGAGAGAGAGAGAGAGGAAGAGAAAAAGAGAGAGAGAGGGAGAGGAAGAGAAATAGAGAGAGAGAGAGAGGGAGAGAAAAAGAGAGAGACGAAAAAGTAAAAGAGAAATTAAGGACAGAAAAGAGGAGCACAAACAGATACAGAAGAGAATAGAGTAGGAAAAAGAAAGTGGAAGGAGGAAGAGATGACACAAGGAGAGAAAGAGAAAAGAAGATAAAAGAAATTAAAGAATTAGAAAAGAGAACAATATTAAGAAAAAGAAAAGACCAATCTTAGTCCTTAAACTGAGAAAATATTTATCATATTTGTGTTAATCATTTTTATTTTTGTTATGTCACAAATATCTACTCCTAGCTTCAATAAATTTTTGCTGAACTCGGGACTTGAACCACCGACCTCCAGGTTACAAGTCCACCGCCTTCTCGATCAAGCTACTGAGGTCGATATGATAAAAGTGTAAGGCGCAGGGTCTTTAATCTCCAAGATGTGCTAGTTTCATCAACTTCTATTTTGATGAATTTTTTGAATTCAAAATGAGACCATGTACAACACTTTCCTATGTGTAGAAAGTTCTTTGAAAGTCGTTCAGTAGTTTTTTTTAAAATAATTTGTGTAAATAAATTTCAAATTCGCTTTACTAAATCTAAGCTGAAACAGGGGAATGAACCAACAACCTCCTGGTTACAAAAGGTTACAATATTTATGAATTTTAGCAATAGTTGTTTGGTAGCTATTGTTCCCTGTTTAAGTGGATACAGTACAAAATAAAATAAAATAAAATTGTAATGAAAGAGAAAAGAAAATTATAAAATTTCTCACAGAAAATAATTGACTTTTATATGTATTTTTACAATTATTCTAGACAATCACAAAAAGAAAGAAAAAGAGGAATGATAAAAATAAAAAATAAAAATAGTAGGTAATACATAAGAGAAAGAAAAAGCAAATAGAATTTGTACTAGTGATGTATGAAGAGTGAAGACCGAACGACTGACTCAAATGAACTAAGTCATTCTGCTTGTACCACTGAACTAAACTCAATGAACAATTAGTTCATTTAGTTCCCTAGCAGTTCCATTCACACAATACATTAAAGAGCAAGGAATATCGTTCTGAAATTTTGAACTAGGTACCTACTATTTGTACCAAGAAAACGAGATTTTAGAAACAAACAAAGGTACATAGTTTGTAATACAGTCGACCCTGGACATAAGAGAACAAACATACTCGAAATGGTGAAATAGAGAACAAATAGTTTAAAACAGTACAAATAAATAAAAATAATTTAAAAATTTATAACGTGCTTTGGCAAAATTTAACAAAATATTTTAATTAATTGCTATTTGAACTTTTACTTTTGATAAATTTCTAATATTAGAAATCGGAAGTAGGTATTGTGTCCGTTTTTGTAGAAAAAATATTTCTTTGTTCCGATTTCAATATTTTCATATTTCTGGACGTTTCATAACCTCCTGAACAACTTTTGTTTTGTGTCTGTCGGTTTACCCTAGAACACTAACCTGTGGGAAAGTGTAGGATTAGTTAATCATAATTCGAACCCATAGTATCTGGAAATTTTCTCCGAAGTATCGATCGACATTCCTCTAATTCTTCATGGATTTCTGAAAATTGAATTGAATTTTACATGAGATCTTTAAAAACTGAAATTCAGAAATTGAGGAGAATATTGTACCCAGCCTCCGTGGCGTAACGGTTGTGACTACTGCTCATAGTCCAGAGATCCTGAGTTCAATTCTCGGGTTGAGCAGACGTTTCGAAAATTCTGTTCACTCCGACACGTGAGGCTTACATTTCGGGCCCTACGATTATTCTCAGCGAATAGAGAGTAAAACTCCCGTCCTGACTATCTCCAATCAGAACTTTAGAACCAAATCGAATCAACTGGTCACAATAATCGAATAGAGGATCGTGAGATTTTTGTTTTATTATCTGACCTGGTTGCAGGATTTTCAGTGAAACCCTTACAATTAACACTGCGACCTAATTAGATCTATTGTGACCAGTTGATTCTATTCGGTTTTAACGTCCTGATTTGAGATAGATAGTCAGGACGAGGGTTTTACTCTCTATTCGCTGGGAATCGTACCAGCTACCCACATAAACCTTACCCAGCCTGGGTAGGGCCAGAAACGCCAGCCTCACGTGTTTGGAGGGGACAGTAATTTCTTCGAAAAGTTTGTCCCAACCGGGAATCGAACTCGACACCTCTGGACTATGGGCATAAGTCATAACCGTTACGCCACGGAGGCTGGCTTGTTATCGTGAGATAATTGGATTTCTTCTTGTGGAACTTCAAATTAATAATAATAGAAAAGGAGAATTGTCTCGACATTTTGATCATAAATTTTGATCTTGTTGTTAAAAACATTTGATTTTCAAATCGTGTTTTAAGGCGAACTTTAAAAGCGCGATTGTAAAAAAAGAATTTTACTTTAAATTATTTTTGGATTTAGAATCCTTCGAAATTTTAAAACAGGATAGAACATGTGTTCCAATCATTGAGCTTCTGTTGGCTATCTGGATTATTGAGTCCTTTCAGATTCAAAAGCAGAAAGGACCATCAGGAGATCTGGCCTAACACTTGATCACTATTGGAGAGATCAACAACACCTTTGAGTGCTTTCCTTTGCAGCTTCTGCAACAGAAAATAGTTGCATTTTTTTTATCAACAAATAATTTTATATAAACTTATGGGAACTACCCATTTATACAAGTTTTCAATGCTTAAAACCATAAATGTTACATCATGAGTCTCATTATTATTATAGTAAGCTTTAATGGTAGAACAAAAAATATATACAGTAAAATACAATGAAATTATAAAGAAAAACAAAAAGATTAAGCAAAGATACAAGAACAAAAAAAAAGAGAATCAAGTTAATGTCCTACCTAAAGGGCGGGGTTATTGCCTGTGGCAATCTCTTCCGCCCAACCCTTCCCATGGGTCTGGCTTATCTTAAATTTAATCCTGATTTATAATTTGGCCCCTAGAGTGAGAGATTTTTACTTTCCTTATCTTATAATAAGGAAAGTATTGTATTCGTCGAAAATTTGACCTACCCAGCTTTTCATATTTCTGGACGAATCAGAGCCTCAGGATACCAAAAAAGTTGTTTTCAGCCATTGGTCCGTGCGTCTGTCTGTCTGTGTGTGTGTCTGTGTGTGAACAGGATATCTCAAGAACGGTAAGAGCTAGAGACTTGAAATTTGGTATGGTAATTAATTTTATACACCAGACGAACCATGAAACTTTTGGTTGAAATCGGCCGCACTCTGCGGTCGCAGGGCCGCAAATATTAGCCGCAAACTTCGCTTCTTTGAATTGGTTAAAGATACCAAAAAAGTTGGAGAACAACATTATCTTAGATTAAAAAAATAATAGGGGTCTATTCTGACCATATTTTTGATATCTTGAACTTTTTGGACCTCGGCCCCAAAACCGGTATTTTGGGGGGGACCCACTCTGACTAACTTTTTTATTATTCATCCCAGATGGGGGTTGTGACATATCAAATCCAATGATTTTAAGGTGCTGATTACGAATTTGATGTTTATTTTTAGCTAACTGTTACCTTTGAGTCATCAGTGGCTTTTGGTCCCGTTTCCATTCCTAATATGATAAGGAAAGTCGTGTGATGTTTACACCAGATTTTTTTCATCTACATTTTTCATAATTTTTATATGTATAAAAAATTGATAATAATAATAAAACAGCAAAGGTCTTGTCTACTTCAATCGCTGACGGCTAACTCATAAAAAAATCAGCAGGAATAGCCTTTGTTACTCCACATTTCCTTCAGTTACCTTAAAATTTGCCTTCACAAAGTGCATATCTGGCGGTTGTTGTTGTTGTAGCCAGCTAGGCTACAGCTGGAGGGGTGACTGATGGTCTCCAGCCAACTTTGTTTCAAAGTTGGCTCGTCCTAAACCACATATTTCTATGTGCGATCAACCATCATGAGGACTTGGACTTTTCTTTATAAGCCATTAAACCCATAGGAAACTGCAAGCTAGCCTGGATTGTAAGGGTTGGCGAGTCAGTTCTCTGTTTATAGTCCTCTAGCGAGACACTGGTCTTCTCCCTGTTTATAATGCCCCAGCCAGACTGCTGGTCTTCTCCCTGTTTATGACACTGGTCTTCTCCCTGTTTATGACACTGGTCTTCTCCCTGTTTATGACACTGGTCTTCTCCCTGTTTATGACACTGGTCTTCTCCCTGTTTATGACGCTGGTCTTCTCCCTGTTTATGACGCTGGTCTTCTCCCTGTTTATGACGCTGGTCTTCTCCCTGTTTATGACGCTGGTCTTCTCCCTGTTTATGACACTGGTCTTCTCCCTGTTTATGACGCTGGTCTTCTCCCTGTTTATGACGCTGGTCTTCTCCCTGTTTATGACGCTGGTCTTCTTCCTGTTTATGACACTGGTCTTCTTCCTGTTTATGACGCTGGTCTTCTCCCTGTTTATGACGCTGGTCTTCTCCCTGTTTATGACGCTGGTCTTCTCCCTGTTTATGACGCTGGTCTTCTCCCTGTTTATGACGCTGGTCTTCTCCCTGTTTATGACGCTGGTCTTCTTCCTGTTTATGACACTGGTCTTCTTCCTGTTTATGACGCTGGTCTTCTCCCTGTTTATGACGCTGGTCTTCTCCCTGTTTATGACGCTGGTCTTCTCCCTGTTTATGACGCTGGTCTTCTCCCTGTTTATGACGCTGGTCTTCTCCCTGTTTATGACGCTGGTCTTCTCCCTGTTTATGACGCTGGTCTTCTCCCTGTTTATGACACTGGTCTTCTTCCTGTTTATGACACTGGTCTTCTCCCTGTTTATGACGCTGGTCTTCTCCCTGTTTATGACGCTGGTCTTCTCCCTGTTTATGACGCTGGTCTTCTCCCTGTTTATGACGCTGGTCTTCTCCCTGTTTATGACACTGGTCTTCTCCCTGTTTATGACACTGGTCTTCTCCCTGTTTATGACGCTGGTCTTCTCCCTGTTTATGACGCTGGTCTTCTCCCTGTTTATGACACTGGTCTTCTCCCTGTTTATGACACTGGTCTTCTCCCTGTTTATGACGCTGGTCTTCTCCCTGTTTATGACGCTGGTCTTCTCCCTGGTTAATGTCCCCCAGTCAGACTACATATCAGGCGGTCGTATAATGTAGTTAGAAACTCTTCATATTCACCTTGGTAAACACCTCTGCCATCAACTTGTTGGTGCGATAATCATTAATATTATATTATGCTTTATCAGGTAAGACAAAATATATACAGTAATATACAATAAAATTATAAAGAAAAAATAAATAGATTGAACAAAGAAACAAGAACAAAAAAGATAATAAAGCTAATGTCCTAACTAAAGGCCTGGGTTATTGCCTGTGGCAATCTCTTCCACCCAACCCTTATTCTCCTCTTTTCTCTTAGCAGCTGTCTTCTTCATCTGCACCTCAGGTAGAAAGTACATACGTATCTAGTTAGAAAGTACATACGTACCTAGTTAGAAAGTATATACTTACCAAGTTAGACATTACATACTTACCTAGTTAGAAAGTATAATCGTACCTGGTTAGAAAGTACATACTTACCTAGTAAAAAGTACATATTTACCTAATTAGAAGTACAAACTTACCTAGTTAGAAAGTACATACTTACCTAGGTAGAAAGTACATATTTACCTAGTTAGAAAGTACATATTTATCTAGTTAGAAAGTAACTACATACTAACCTAGTTAGACAGTACATAATCATATTATACTCACCTTGGTAAACACCTCTGCCATCAACTTGTTGGTCCGATAGTCCTCTTTTCTCTTATCATCCATCTTCTTCATAGTTAGACAGTACATAACTATATTATACTCACCTTGGTAAACACCTCTGCCATCAACTTGTTGGTCCGATAGTCCTCTTTTCTCTTATCATCCATCTTCTTCATAGTTAGACAGTACATAACTATATTATACTCACCTTGGTAAACACCTCTGCCATTAAACTTGTTGGTCCGATAGTCCTCTTTTCTCTTATCATCCATCTTCTTCATAGTTAGACAGTACATAATTATATTATACTCACCTTGGTAAACACCTCTGCCATCAGCTTGTTGGTCCGATAGTCCTCTTTTCTCTTATCATCCATCTTCTTCATAGTTAGACAGTACATAATTATATTATACTCACCTTGGTAAACACCTCTGCCATCAACTTGTTGGTCCGATAGTCCTCTTTTCTCTTATCATCCATCTTCTTCATAGTTAGACAGTACATAACTATATTATACTCACCTTGGTAAACACCTCTGCCATTAAACTTGTTGGTCCGATAGTCCTCTTTTCTCTTATCATCCATCTTCTTCATAGTTAGACAGTACATAATTATATTATACTCACCTTGGTAAACACCTCTGCCATCAGCTTGTTGGTCCGATAGTCCTCTTTTCTCTTATCATCCATCTTCTTCATAGTTAGACAGTACATAATTATATTATACTCACCTTGGTAAACACCTCTGCCATCAACTTGTTGGTCCGATAGTCCTCTTTTCCCTTATCATCCATCTTCTTCATAGTTAGACAGTACATAATTATATTATACTCACCTTGGTAAACACCTCTGCCATCAACTTGTTGGTCCGATAGTCCTCTTTTCTCTTAGCATCCATCTTCTTCATTTGCATCTCGGGTAGAAAGTATACTCTTACCTAGTTAAAAAGTACATACTTACCTAGTTAGAAAGTACATACTTACCTGATTAAAAAGTACATACTTACCTGGTTAAAAAGTAGATACTTACCCAGTTAGACAGTACATAATTATTTTATACTCACCTTGGTAAAACACCTCTGCCATCAACTTGTTGGTCCGATAGTCCTCTTTTCTCTTAGCATCCATCTTCTTCATCTGCACCTCGGGTAGGTTCAGATACTTGCGCCGTGTCATACTGCGCAGCTCTCGGGTGGTGAAGATCTTGCGAACGCCAGGTCCTTGAGACGAGAAGTGGGACCAATTAGTACAAATTAATATATATTTTTTTTATACAAAAAAAAAAAAAAATTACCTTGAAATTATTTTAGAGAGGTCTCAGTCAGTGACTGCTTTCACTCACTCACCTCTGCTTTCACTCACTCACCTCTGCTTTCACTCACTCACCTCTGCTTTCACTCACTCACCTCTGCTTTCACTCACTCACCTCTGCTTTCACTCACTCACTCACCTCTGCTTTCACTCACTCACCTCTGCTTTCACTCACTCACCTCTGCTTTCACTCACTCACTCACCTCTGCTTTCACTCACTCACCTCTACTTTCACTCACTCACCTCTGCTTTCACTCACTCACCTCTGCTTTCACTCACTCACCTCTGCTTTCACTCACTCACCTCTGCTTTCACTCACTCACCTCTGCTTTCACTCACTCACTCACCTCTGCTTTCACTCACTCACCTCTACTTTCACTCACTCACCTCTGCTTTCACTCACTCACCTCTGCTTTCACTCACTCACCTCTGCTTTCACTCACTCACCTCTGCTTTCACTCACTCACCTCTGCTTTCACTCACTCACTCACCTCTGCTTTCACTCACTCACCTCTGCTTTCACTCACTCACCTCTGCTTTCACTCACTCACTCACTCACCTCTGGGCTTCACTCTGGTATCTCCACCAACAGGACTAGGAGAGTCCCCGCACTGGAGAGCTGCCAGTAGGATCCTCTGCTTGTGCTGGGTGGAGTCCAGTTGCTCTCTCAGGTAGGACTTCTCGGCCAGGCATTGGCGTCGAACCTCGGCCCTGCTCACGTAGTCCGGACGGTTCTCTTCCAGATACTCCTGAGTAAATAATAAAAAAAATGGTTAACAATTGGGTGGAAGAGATTGCCACAGGGTTGGGTGGAAGAGATTGCCATAGGCAATAACCCCGCCCTTTAGTTAGGACTTATGTTTTTATATATTTTCTATTCTTTTTCATTTTCATCGTATACCTATATTGTTTCCATTTTTTTGATTGTTAAATTAATTATTTGTATGTACATAATGTCCATTTATACCTAATAAAGCGTTGTAGGTATAATAATAATAACAATCTCCTTTTTTTTTTTTTTTTTTTTTTTTTTTGGCATTGGTTGGCAAGGCCACATTCCATACAGTCATAAAATTGTAAACAATCTCCTTTATTTTTGTAATCTTAATATATAAATGTCGAAGTCACTGACTGACCATTGACTGACTGACTGATCATCGCTCTACAGCCCAAACCGTAAGTCCTAGGAAGCTGAAATTTGGTAGGTAGCTTTGTCTTATAGTCTAGATGTGCAATACGACGGGATTTTTCGAAATTCCTTCTACAACACCTGCCATTGACGAAAAAGGATTTTTTGCTTTCACGGCCATGCCTCGGCCCCGCAAAGCGGGCGACAGCCTGCTGGTATGTATTATTAATATAAAACTAGGATTCTTTAAATTTAAATTTAAAGAATCCTAGTTATATTAATATTACATATACCTAACATTACTTTGGATTTCTAATATGAACCTGATAACAAATAATTCTTTTTTTTGGCATTGGTTGGCAATGCTATTCCATACAGCCATAAAATTTTAAACAATCTCCTTTATTTTTGTAATTTGAAGATAAAACACTTGGCTTTTTTATGTTTTACAAAATTATTTATTTTCAGATAGCCATTTCGCTAAATAATAATAAAAAAAATGGTTAACAATCTCCTTTATTTTCTTTTTTTTTGGCATTGGTTGGCAAGGCCATTTCATACAACCATAAAATTTAAAACAATCTCTTTTATTTTTGAAATTTGAAGATAAATACAATACTTTCCTTATTATAGGATAAGGAAAGTAAAAAAAAACTTGGCTTTTTTTTGTGTTTTACAAAATTATTTATTTTCAGATAGCCATTTCGCCAGTTACGGCATCGTCAGTGAACTAAAGCTATGTATGTCCATAACTTACTAAAAGGTAACTTACTAGCTATGTCCATAAAATAGCTAATGAGGAAAAATCCATGCCCAGATGAATACAATCCATGGATACTTCCTTACTTAGTAAGTAAGTAAGTAAGTAAGTAAGTAAAGTAAGTACCAGCGCACAGTTACATAAGTTGCTGAAGTTACCTGTAAGGATTTGACCCGGGGTTTGGTGGTGACATCTGTGTCGGATGATGTACCACCGGTGGATGATGCCTTGTCCTCTGGTTCAATAGGTTTGGGCTTCAGTTTCTGAAATTGTAAATTATGGGAATTGATAATTGATAAAACACACTTTTACAATAATTTTAAAATTATCAAATGAATGAACATATATTATATTTATTTTAATATCTATAAAACAAGTCAATCATCTCCCTGGGGCACACAGCCCACAACTGCCGCCGCATTTCCTCTTTGAATTTTAAAATTAGACATTTAGTAATAAGTTCAATATTTACATATAATATTTATTTTTACAAAAATGACAAATTTATAAATCGTGAGGTCCAACACATGCAACCTTGCACATTGGACTTCACCTAAACTTTAAATACTATTTTTAATAGATATTCATATTCAATTGTTGAACATTTTTAAATTTTTGTTTATTACTTCCGAGAAATTTCTAATATTAAAAATCGGAGGTATTATGTTCGGTTTTGTAAAAAAAAATAATATATTTTTGCTCCGATTTTTTTCATATTTCTGGACGTTTCATAACCTCCTGAGCAACTTTCGTTTTGTGTCCGTCTGTCGGTCTGTCGATCCGTCGGTCTGTTGAAAACATTCTTTGTAACGTTCAAATCTCAAAAACCGCTCAACAGATTTTTCAATGAAATTCTTCGAAAAGTCTGCCCCAACCGGGAGTCGAACTCGAGACCTCGGGACAGTGGGCAGTAGTCATAACCGTTACGCCACGGAGGCTGGCATTGTTTACCTTGGACTTCTTGGAACGCGGCTGAAACGTGATGACGTAACCAACCGCAGGAGGGGGGGGCGTGTCCTTTCTGGCTTTCCCCCCCGCCTTCTCCTCCTCCCCCCCGTAGCACTTGCACCTCCCCATCCCCATCCCCCTCAGCCCCTCCCTCCCCTCTCCCTCTCCCCCCTCCTCCTCCAGCCGAGACACCAGGGCGGCCAGACAAGGACACACGGAGTTCTCTTTGTCCGAGGATTTGTCCTAGGAACATGAGAAACATAAGAACATTATTTTATTTTTATTTATAAATAAAGAAAAAAAACTGGCCTAAAGGTAGGATCACACGATATGGCAGAGCGACATATAATAATAATAATATCGCCTTATTTATACTGCCCGATTAGGACTATAATTAAAGTCCCATTTTTCCAGCATTAAGTCCAGGACATATTATTATGTGGTAAAAATCCCAAATGGGAGGATAACTTGTCATGTCCCGGATGGGTTTCGAACCCACGACATCTGGAATCTCTGGATCCACAGAGTGCCGCCTTTACCACTGAGCTACCGGGACAGACATTAGCACATTATTTTATTTAAACAAACTAAAGAAGAAAAAAAAACTGGCCTAAAGGTAGGATCACACGATATGGCAGAGCGACATATAATATGGCAAATCAAGGGAGTTATAGCGTGTGATCGGTCTTTGTTTACATGACCATAGAACTATTTGGGTCTAGGGCGACAAGTTTTTTCTATGGTGCCATAGGCGTATGGCAGGCTCTATGCCATTCGTTTGAGTGCTTTATAAGATAGGAAATTTCTCCAATGTCACCACATATTTGCTGTATAACTCGGCGTTGCTCAACATTACATTATAGGGTTAACACAAGGGGTTATCTGTCCCGGTAGCTAAGTGGTAAAGGTGACACTCTGTGAATCCAGAGGTTCCAGAGGTCGCGGGTTCGAAACCCAGCGGGGACATGACGTGTTATCCTCCCGTTTGGGAATTTTACCACATAATAATACGTCTTGAGCTTACTACTGGAATAATGGGACCGAATAGGACTAATCGGGCAATATAAATAAGGCGATATTATTATTACTATTATTATTTCTCCAATGTCGCCATATATTTGCTGTATAACTTGGCGTCGCTCAACATTAGATTACAGGGTTCTAGCCAAAAACACACCCAAGACTTGGGTTATTTCTTTTTTATTTAAGAATTCAGTAGGTATGTGACCCCATAATAATAAAAGTTGGATTTATCTTCAGTTATTTGAGGGTGTGACTACAAATAATAATCGAAACCTGAGGGTAAGATGGTATACACTGGTTTGAACGTCAACCTCGCCCAGTGGGTAACTTCCACTATAGAGTGTTATTATTACTATTATACCTGAGCTAGTAGTGAGGGTTGAACACTCTGAGGTTGATGCAACCAATGTGGTAGATTCAGTATAGAGTATTATTATCTGAGCTAGTAGTGAGGGTTGAACACTCTGAGGTTGATGCAACCAATGTGGTAGATTCAGTATAGAGTATTATTATACTGAGCTAGTTTGAACACTCTGAGGTTGATGCAACCAATGTGGTAGATTCAGTATAGAGTATATTATACCTGAGCTAGTGAGGGTTGATGCAACCAATGTGGTAGATTCAGTATAGAGTATTATTATACCTGAGCTAGTAGTGAGGGTTTGAACACCTGAGGTTGATGCAACCAATGTGGTAGATTCAGTATAGAGTACTATTATACCTGAGCTTAGTGAGTGGGTTGATGCAACCAATGTGGTAGATTCAGTATAGAGTATTATTATACCTGAGCTAGTAGTGAGGGTTGAACACTCTGAGGTTGATGCAACCAATGTGGTAGATTCAGTATAGAGTATTATTATAGCCTGAGCTGTATGGAGGTTGACACTCTGGGTTGATGCTAACAATGGGTGTGGATTCCAGTAGGACAGGTGCTACGTGGACTCTATGGACGGGCCGGTCGTGCTGTACACTGGGTGGGTTCCGGCGACTCGAGACTGGACTTGGCGTGCTTATCCAACTCAAGGTTTGTACGGAGCGGGTCATCATCGCGAGAGAGTTGATGTATTTTTATTCATCAAACCAAGTATAAGTATAAGTTGTGCTTTATTTAGACTGTCAGCGCAAGACAGGTAGTCCCATTATGCCAACAGTTTAATAAAGCACTTCTTTATTTATTTGAGTATAAATATAATGTAAATAAAATAATGGTTTGATGGCAGAGATTGCCTCAGGCAATAACCACGTCCTTTGTCAATATTATTCTTGTCAATAAAGAGTTAATATTATAGTTACAATGGCTAGTTCTATCAATTTTACGAAAACTCAAATTCATCAAATTCGGGCTTGTGTGCTCTAATTACAAAAGGAAATACTTACAGTTCAACCTTGGATACAATGGACTTGGATACATTAGAAAACTCTTTATAATAGAGAAAATATCAGGTCCCTGCGTCACCTGTTCAAGTGTTATAGAGAACTCTCTATATTAGAAACCTCTTCACTATTTTTGCTCTGTCCCTCGGGTTCTATTATATCCAGGTTCTACTGTTTTTTGACATTTTCATGTCTTTGCTCTGGCACATAACCAAAATTATGTGACGAAATTATGTAACGATATTATGTAACGATATTATGTAACGATATTATGTAACGAAATATTGAATTGTAGAGGGAGAGAAGAGAGAAGGTATGTGTCATGCGCACAATACGAAATTTGGTCAGTTGGGTTTTGGACCTTGAATAGTAAAGATGAAAATGTCCCAATGTTTGCAGACTCGTATGCAAGCGTTTTGACATTTTTTTTTAAATATATATCCTCAACGATATCTTGTAAAATTGAAGGTGTCCCAATGATAAAGCGTTCGATTCCCATCATGATCTTAAATACATATAAAATTGTAAGATGTGGATTCAAGCACCACCATGAATGAATGTATAATGAGTAACCACAATAAACCCTGTTTAACTTTTTCAGTAGAGTACCTAAGTGCATATTAATGTTGCTAATTTCTAATGAGTATTGAAATTTATCATAATTTTAAAAATGTTTTGTCAGCTGACCTCCACCTGTGTATATTTGTAAAATATTTATTAAACAAATAAAACACATTTTCAAAAAAAAAAAAAAAAAAAAAAAAATATACCTCTATAATATATCCTCAACGACAAAAGCTACTCCAATAGGAGTCGATGATTTTGAAGAAAAAAATAATCCTATCCTTACCTCGTTGATATTGTGCTTCAGCTTCAGACTGGAGGGGGGCAGGACAGATCTCTTCCTCTTGTATTCGCACGGCAGGAGGAGTCTCCCTCTCTCTTCTCTACTAGCTCTGTCCTTGTCCATCTTGTGCGCGTATATGGATTCTCCATCCTTCTCTGCTGCCTTGAGGTCTGGAAATAATACATAATAAATGTGTTTCTTTGTGTTATGAAAGAAGATAATACAATTTTTATTTATACATAAAACAAGGTGTCATCTTTTTTCATTGGAAGCACTGACAGTATGCTTCCAGCATTGCCTCTTTGAGTGGCAATGCTGATTTGTGTTATTATATCGGGTAGCGCAGAATTACAGGACTTTTCCACATCTTTATAACCCTAATATCTTTTTTTTGCCTATAATTCCGCCACTGCCCGTAGTCCAGAGGTCTCGAGTTCGACTCCCGGTTGGGACAGAGTTTTCGAAGAAAATTCTGTCCCTTCCAAACACGTGAGGCTGGCATTTCCGGTCCTACCCAGGCTGGGTGAGGTTAATGTGGGTAGCTGGTACGATTCCCAGCGAATGGAGGGTAAAACCCCCGTCCTGACTCTCTCAAATCAGGACGTTAAAACCGAAGAGAATCAACGGCTGACAATAGATCTAATTAGGTCGCAGTGTTAATAATTGTAAGGGTTTCATTGAAAACCCTGCAACCAGGTCAGATAATAATAATAATAATAATATCGCCTTATTTATACTGCCCGATTAAGACTATTAAAGTCCCATTATTCCAGTAGTAAGCCCAAGACATATTATTATGTGGTAAAAATCCCAAATGGGAAGATAACTTGTCATGTCCCGGCTGGGTTTCGAGCCCACGACCTCTGGAATCTCTGGATTCACATAGTGCCGCCTTTACCACTGAGCTACCGGGACAGACTAATAATAATATTTTTAATTGAATCCTGTTTTACAATTCAGGCTTCACTCACTCAATTTACCAAACAACTCACGATACTCATATCGACTTGTCGACTCACTCTCATCTCCTCCTAGTCGGGCATCCAACTTGGGACCAGCGGACTCCTGAACCGCGGGTCGCAGGTTCGATCCCCCGGCTGGCTCTGAAACGCCGGGCTGCACCGGTTGGGTGGAAGAGGACGCCTGGGTCAGAGTCTTGCGGATGCGGCGCGTCTGTTTGTACGCGGATAGCGAGCGCTTGAGAGTTTCCTGCTTCTCTAGGAGGCTGAAAACGGGGAAACCACTCTTGTCAACACCAACACTTGTTTGTTTTTTTTAGGACTAGACAAGCAATTACTGATGCGATCATTTATTGTGTGATAATTTACAAAATACATATTTTAAATATTCATAAATATGAGCTTTTTTTGTGGCATTGGTTGGCAAGGACATTCCATACAGCCATAAATAACAGCTTGAATAAAATTAAGGTTAAAATAATAGGCTGAAATGACTATTTTGAGCTATACGAGTGGAATGTGGATATCTAGGGCAAACAATTAATCAACATTTTGTATTAATAAAATGCCATTGTGAATAAAAATGTTTGACATTTTGTATCACCATTCTGATTAACACATGTATGTAGAATTGTAGATATGATTTTTATTTTTAATTTGTGATAGAGTAAAACAATGAAGCTTTTCTTCGAGTCGATCCATGAATGCGTTACGGAATAAATTCATTTATTTGAATAATAATAATAACACTCTTTAGTGGAAGGTATACACCAGGCGAGGTTAATGCTCAAATAATTGAAGAGAATGCCGAAGGCATTATCACCACCCTTGATCAGGCTTTGTTTATATTTATATCTAATTTGTTACCAAGTTCATTGGATATAAAAGATGTAAATAAAGCTTGATCCAAATGTTTATAAATAAAATAATTTTATACCACCTAACCATTGGTACATCTAACAAGGTTTTTACCTCTTTTACTATAAGCGCCTGAAGGGAGAGAATTTAAATATGCATGAATAAATTCAGTCTCGTTAGAAAATATTACAATCAAGCCTTTTTTTGGAGACCAACAAACAAGCCTGTAAGGGATACCTTCCGGTGCGCTCGTGTTGACCCAGCACCTAAATGGCAAGTATTGTGTCTCTTCTCGACCATCAGAGGGGAGGCATACTACGGGATATTGCATACTAATATTGCAGTGTTAACAAGTTATTTGTCAAGGCATTCAAGCAATTACAGAGCTGATGAAATAACTAAGTAAGACCTCGGAGTTAATAGACAAAATTTAGGGCGAAAGTAGCTCCTGTTTCATGGCTCCGAAATTAAAAAGGCTTTGAAACACTCATATTTAAAATAAAAAAATAATAATAAAAGAAACCAAGGCTTTCACCCCATCCCAAAAATTATCCGTGAAAAAAAAAATAATAGGTAATAATAATAATAAAAAATAACTCACTCCTTCAAATTGTTCAGGTGATCAATCTCCGCCTTTATCCAGTCCAGTTGGTTTTGCCTCTCCAGCTGTAGATACCCGACTAGGGGGTCCTTGTCCTCCGCCCCTGCAATCATTCCAGGGGGAATTTAAAGAAAAAGAAGAAAAAAAATGGAACTTTGATAATATTTTTTATTTATTTATTTTTTCCTATTTTTCGTGTATTTTAATTTAAATTTTGAACTCCCCTTTCTCAACACAGTTTTTTTTTAACTTTGAGAAAGGGTACCATTAAATCACTTTAAAATCTGTATCATATTATAATTGTAATAATTTAATAAATGGATTAAAAAAAAAAAAAAAAAAAAATGTAGAGCTCACACAAAGAACATCTAACAATAGTTCAATCACTTCATTCGAATTATGTAAAAAAAAGTTGCTCAGCCTTCTGAGCAACTTTTTACGAGTGTTCCAAGTCCAATAAATGGGGTTGGGTGGAAGAGATTGCCATAGGCAATAACCCCACCCTTTAGTTAGGACATATGTATATATTTTGTTTATTTTTCCTGTTTATATCAATTTTGTCAATTTTGTATTTTCATTTTTACCATTATTTGTTTGTATACCTATCTATACATAGATGTTCTTACTACTAACAAAGAGTTTCATAATATTAATAATATATGATTATTATTATTATTTTTTGAATTGGAGCACTTTTATTTACTAAGAGGAACACAATACTTGTGATATCTAGAGATTCACTAAAGAATTTTTCAATAAAAATAATAGTCCGATAGAATACCAATACGAAATTCACTCAACTACTTTGGCTGGTGCAGTTGTTGTGTCTGGTGACTTGTTTTGTACTCTGACCTACATTCAGAGGTGATCTACCTCTGAATGTTAATGATTAATTAGATACTTGGAATAGAAAGATAATAATTATTGGAGATCACAATAATTAATATTGCAGTGTTAACAAGTTATTTGTCAAGTCATTCAAGCAATTATAGAGCTGATGAAATTTTAGGGCGACATTTCGACAAAATCGATAACTCAAGTAATTGCTTAGCATCGGTTTTCCCCATCTAAAACAGTACGCAACCCGAGACGTAGTGCCACAGAGCTATTACAAAAATGTCTATTAGTTTCGCCCCCAATATTTTCATGCGTTAAATTGAAATTCTAATTGAAAGATAACCATCATAGGTATTTTAGTAATTATGGATTCATGCTGTTGATTTGTTCGAATTAAATTCAAATTAAAATCCAGGTTCTCTCACAATAACGGGAAATTTCAACTCGCGGCCTCACAAGTTATTGTTTATGAAAACCCCTCCCAATATTGTTACGGTCAGAAAATATTAATAATACTCGATCCAGTTACCAAGATATTTTCTCACCTGCTGTAAATTAACATAGCACTACGGCCTAATGAGACCTATATAATAATAATTCCGCGTCCGTGAGATAGGTATTGATACCTAAATCACGGTGGGGAGAGGATTATATGGACGCCCAGATCCAATGTCTAGGCTCCTTTCATTGTGACCACTATTGACAATAATCGTTTGTGTTTGTGTCTGTAGAAGAAAGAAAAAAATCCTATCTTATATTTTGTTAATATTGCAAATTGGTTATGTACCGTAAAATATACAATACCTGACGGTATTTAAAAAATAATAATAATAATTATTATTGAGAAAAAAAAAACTCCAGAGTGCAGTGTCGAACCTGCGGTCTTCCCGTTGGGCTGCCCGGCTCCCGCCCGCTGCCTCATCGCGTACAACTTCTCCGATTCCGTCACTGGACTGCGCCAATTGTCATCGCCACTGTTCGCTCCGCCCACTTTACTGGGAGAGGGGGGAGAGGGGTGAGACGAGAGAGTGGGGGAAGTGTCCGCCGAGTCTCGCTTCCTATTGGTCAGAATGGATTTGACTTGGACACCCGCGGAGACGGCACGCTGGGTATTAGTAGCGCTGATCTTGCTGGTCGGCTGGTTCAGTTTGTTACGATTCGCTGAGGAATGCGTGAGAGTGACGAGAGTGAGAAATGTCTATTTCGTGAGTTCTCATAAAAGATACACCTGTATATTTATGTATTCATATTATGTTTACAAACACCAAACTCTCAGTGTCACCCGGTGTATAACTATTGCGATTACAGCCCGTGTTTCAGAGGACCTGAGTTTGGACAAATTTTTGAAGGAAATGAGTACAGATGGCTACGAAATAAAAAAGGCTGTGAAACACTCATCTTATTTTTTTAAAATAATA
Source organism: Bactericera cockerelli (assembly GCA_024516035.1). Classification (NCBI taxonomy): domain Eukaryota; kingdom Metazoa; phylum Arthropoda; class Insecta; order Hemiptera; family Triozidae; genus Bactericera; species Bactericera cockerelli. The sequence continues at coordinate 8,203,103 of CM044964.1, forward strand.
ATGCAAATAAATTACAAATTAGAATACGGTGTACCTAACGCCGCCACAACATCTCTATAAGACTCACCTTGGCTCTGCTTCTCATAGAGTCGTCTCAGTGCCATCTCCTGCCTGGTGATAGCTGCTGGCTCCTCTTCTGATCTGGAGTCCGTGGGTTCAGACACTGGAACAAATAGAAATTATAGTAATAATGTTTTTCTTTGTGCTATTATGTTAAAATTTTAGTGGGTAGCTCAGAATCATAGGACTTTACCTACCACTTTAATATACAATATCTTGTACTATTTTTTTTTGTCTATAACTCCGCCACTGGTCGCTGTTTCACATCTAAGCAGCAATTCATTTTTCCTCACGACGTATTAAAAGAACAAAAAGAGCCACGTAAAAGCAAAATAATATTTGATTCTTAACAAAAGATGTCCTCGGAACAGGGCGGATTACAGAAACAATAGATGACTTTACCTTTGACCTATTCAGTCAAATCTGGATAAAAAAGAACTGGATATGAAAGAACAATTTTCAGGTCAAATTCAACTCTCTGTAAGGGAAAATAATAATAATATCGCTTTATTTATACTGCCCGATTAGGACTATTAAGTCCCATTATTCCAGCAGTAAGCCCAAGACATATTATTATATGGTAAAAATCCCAAATGGGAGACTAACTTGTCCTGTCCCGGCTGGGTTTCGAACCCGCGACCTCTAGAATCTCTGTATTAACATAGTGCCGCCTTTACCACTGAGCTACCGAGTCATTCAATACCTGGACGGAAAATGACCTCTTTATAAGAGAAACTTGGATATAAGAATTTTTTTCGGTCTATTGAGTCCTTTTCCACGTTCGACTGAGGTTGGGATTGACCATTGAAATAGAACTCAACATATTGACCATTGAAATAGAACTCAACATATTGACCATTGAAATAGAACTCAACATATTGACCATTGGGTTGAGTGAATCAGATCACCTTACACTTAAACTTAGGACCGAACTATACTCAAAACAAGATTCAATTAAAGATTTTTTTAAGTTATCATATTTGTGTTGATCACTTTCGTGATGTAACAACTACTCAAACTCGCTTTACTAAATCTACGCTGAAACCCGGACTTGAACTACCGACCTCCAGGTTACAAGTCCGCCGCCTTATCGATCAAGCTACTGAGGTCGGTCAATTAAAGATTATTATTATCATATTTTAGCATTTAATTATACAATATTGTATGTATGCTTTGATGGCTGTATGGCAAATTCCCATGATAAGGAGAATAACCAATGCCAAAAAATTTAAATTAAAAAAAAAGTATGCTTTACAAGAATGTATAATTTATTAAATGATAAACCAGACTGGCCCTCAAGTTGGACCTTCATGCGCTGTGATTGGCTGAAACTCCGAGTTGAGGGAGGGTCTTATCTTGAATTCAATCTTGTTTTATAATTAGGACCTGGAACGATAGAATGATCTTATTATGATGTAATGGGGTGTATGTCAAATTTCATTGTAATTGACATACATCTGTTTTGTATTGCACTTAAAAATAAATAAATAAATTAAATTAAAAAAATTATGGAAATAGACAATTGAAAGCACTCACCATATTGACCAGTGGGTTGATTGGGCGGAGATAAGGGGCGGAGCTTAGTTTTATGGGTGGGAAGAGTGAGGGATTGTCGATGAGAATCTTCCTCACTCGTGAGAGTAGTGGAGTGAGCACGGGCTGAAATGGTGAGATTTTTTCAAATTATGTACACTATATAGCTATAAGATATATGTATGTATGCAGTTTCAAAGCCAGAATCCGTGGCGTCATGGTTCAGGTTATTAATATGAATCTTGCTAGAGGTATCGCTAGAGGACTATAAACAGAGAACAGACTAGCCAACCCTTACAAGCCAGGCTAGCTTGCAGTTTCCTAAGGGTTCAATGGCTTAAAAAGAAAGTCCAAGTCCTCATGATGATTGATCGCACATAAAAATATGTGGTTCTTTGAAGTATAGTTGGCTGGAGACCAACATTCCTTGCTCCAGCTGTAGCTAAGCTGGCTAAAAAAAAAACAACAACAAAAAAGGCATTATAATAATAATTCCGTTTCCGTGAAATAGGTATTGATACCTAAATCATGGTGGATTATATGGACGCCCAGATCCAATGTCTAGGCTCCTTTCTTGTCCATTGATTCTATTTGGTTTTAACGTCCTGACTAGAAGTAGACAGGACGGGGGTTTTACCCTCCATTCGCTGGGAATCGTACCAGCTACCCACATGAACCTCACCCAGCCTGGGTAGGGCCCGAATTGACAGGCTCACATGTTCGGAGGGAACAGAATTTTCCGTGTGCGAAAAGTCTGCTCCAACCGGGAATCGAACTGAGGATCTCTGGACTACGGGCAGTAGTCACAACTGTTACGCCACGGAGGCTGGCAATATGATAATGATAATCCCTCTCTTAGTAGTCACTGTAGCAGAGCGAGTTAGCGCGCTAGGCATTGCACACATGGTGACCTGGGTTCGATTCCCAGCGGGGGAGGATTTTTTCTGCTCAGTACTTGGATGTTCGGGGTCCACTCATACCTCGTGAGGAAAAATGAGTAGCTGCTTTAATGTGAAGCAGCGACCAGTGGCAGAATCTTAGGCAAAAAAATAATATAAGATATTGTAAATTAAAGTGGTTAAGTCCTATGATTCTGCGCTACCCACTAAAATTGTGACATAATAACACAAAGAAAAAGCATTATTATTATTATTATAATCTCTCACTCACTCACCAAACAGAATGGACGGCTGCAGATTGTAAGCCTTGGGTGAGGGCTTGAAGAAGTCAGAGGAGGTCGTGTGTTCTCCGTCTCTCTCTGGTGTGACGTCACTCAACACTCCCATGCTAGACTTGGTGGCGGATTCACCTGAGGGACATTATTATTATTATTATTATTATTTGTAGGTATATTTTACATTAATATTGATAGTACAATAAACGGGGCGGAGATAAATCTCAAGCCAACAGGAAATCTTCATTGTTTGCAGTTGAGAAACTTCCTGGTAATATGACATGTCTGGAGGATCACTGCTTTCTGTATCATGTTGATATATTATTATTATTATAAAACCTGGTTGCAAGGTTTCAGATGAAACACCATACAATTAACACTGCGACCTAGTAAGATCTATTGTGACCAGGGTGAAAATCTCTCATCCTATTTCCCAGTTCTGTGCCTATGACGGCCCATCTGGGCTTCGTTGGGAGTGGTTGTCCAATGCTGAACACCCCAAGTCCTGAAACCTGTTCCCTTCATGAGAAGTGTCAGTGTCATTGAATATTATTCACTTATAAATAGCGGATTATCAGTCTCTCTCTCTCTGGTGTGACGTCACTCAACACTCCCATGCTAGACTTGGTGGCGAATTCACCTGGGTCCCCTGGGGGGCATTAAATGTTGTTCAGTTAATAGTTAGTAAGATTTAATGAAGGAATAATGTCAAACCTGGATATAAGAGAACAATTTCCAGGTCAACTTTACCTCTCTATAAGGGAACATATCGCCTTATTTTTTTTTTTTGAATAATAATAATATCGCCTTATTGATACTGCCCGATAAGGACTATTAAAGTCCCATTATTCCAGCAGTAGGCCCAAGACATATTATTATGTGGTAAAAATCCCAAATGGGAGGATAACTTGTCATGTCCCGGCTGGGTTTCGAACACACGACCTCTGGAACCTGTGGATTCACAGAGTGCCGCCTTTACCACTGAGCTACCGGGAACATAACTTTTTTATAAGAGAAACCTGGATATAAGAGAAAAAAATCCGGTCTCTTTTATCCAGGTTCGACTATAATCATTATTGACATTTTCATGTCTTTGCTCTGGCACATAACCAAAATTATGTGACGAAATTGTGTAACGAAATTATGTAACGATATTATGTAACGATATTATGTAACGAAATATCGAATTGTAAAGGGAGAGAAGTCTTCTAATATCGGATATCGATATTATGGTTTCGATATTTATTATCGATATACCTATTATCGATATTTTCGTTTCGATATTGCAACCCTAAGAGAAGAGGGAAAGTGTGTGTCATGCGCACAATACAAAATTTGGTCAGTTGGGTTTTGGACCTTGAATAGTAAAGATGAAAATGTCGAAATGGTTGCAAACTCGTATGCAAGCGTTTTTTTAAACAAAAATTTAACATTGCTTTCAACTGCAGGGTCAGATCAGTAGTCACCGTGGCAGAGTGAGTTAGCGCGCTAGGCATTGTACGCATGGTGACCTGGGTTCGATTCCCAGCGGGGCAGGATTTTTTTATCTGTGATAAAGTCTCCAATATTGAACACTGATAATTTAATACCATTTCAAAACTTGTCACCATTTCAAACAAAACAAACCATCTTATTCGTTTGTTATTATATTATGTTTTATTAGGTAAGACAAAATATATAAAGTAAATTACAATGAAATTAAAAAAAAAAAAAATAAATTGAACAAAGAAACAAGAACAAATAAGAGAAAAGCTAATGTCCTACCTAAAGGGCGGGGTTATTGCCTGTGGCAATATGCACTAACATTTGATTTATTTAATAAATGTTAATTTTATTTAGCTCTAGTCATTTAGTAAATATTATTGCTAAGCGTTAGTTATTCCTTAGTTATGATTTTTAAAGATTAGATGATAAATGCTAAGATTGTGTGTTAAACTTGAAAGTTTTCTTGTTTTATTATCATTTTAAATTTTAATGTTTTGTAAAATGGGTTTCCATGGTAACCGTAAGAAACGCAAAAAAAATATTCATGTACGAGTATGCTAATATGCTATACAATAATATTGATTACTAACAGAGGAAATTTGCTAACTATAGTTTTATTTTATTTTTTTAAATATTTTTTCATCATTTACTTATAACAATTAACAAGCACAGAAACATAAATTAAATAAATTAATATTATATACACAGATAAAATGCTTAAAATGGTTTTTTTGTTATTTAAATTGCAGTAGAAGAGACCCGAAGTGCGCAAGCATGTGTTGGGTCTCTTAATTATTAGAACGAAATTAATAGAACATTCCAATTATTTCGGACATTTATAAATATAAAAAAAGACTAGCCGAGTTTTAGCTAGGACTGCCGCGCGGTTCTTTCACCGAGGCATGGCCGACGCCTTGACCACTGGCTTGTGAGTTTCCAGAAAGTGGAGGGTAAAAGGGTTATACCCTCGCGTCATGATATGATCGTTCAGTTGATTTTTTACTTCCGAGAAATTTATAATATTAGAAATCGGAAGTATTTTATTTATTATAAACACAATATATTCTGTCCAAATCCGTGGCTCAGTGCTTAATAGCATTGGTTGCTGACCAGTAGATTGCTGACCCGGAGGTTGCGGGTTCGAATCCCGTCCAGAACGTAAAATTCTGACTGAGTTTTTCCGTTTCCGAAATGGTATGGATGTAAAGGTAATTTGCACTGAAGTAATGCGAAAGCGGTTCCGGGGCACAACGTTAAGTTATCATATTTGTGTTAATCACTTTCGTGATATCACAATCTTGCCAGCCTCCGTGGCGTAATGGTTGTGACTACTGCCCGTAGTCCAGAGATCCCGAGTTCGATCCCCGGTTGGAGCAGACTTTTCGAAGAAAATTCTGTTCTCTCCGAACACGTGAGGCTGGCATTTCCGGCCCTACCCAGGCTGGGTGAGGTTAATGTGGGTAGCGAATGGAGTGTAATACCCCCGTCCAGATCAGGACGTTAAAACCAAATAGAATCGTTGGCGTTAGGAAGGGCATCCAGCCATAAAAAAAAAACGTGCTCCATCCTACCAACCTCAACCATGAGGTTGAACAATGCCGACCCCAAAAGCAACACAAGCTAATATGGGATAAAGGAGACAAGGGAGATAATATATACTTTCGTGATATCACAACTACTAAAACTCGCTTTACTAAATCTACGCTGAAACCGGGACTTGAACCACCGACCTCCAGGTTACAAGTTCATCGCCTTATCGTTCGAACTACTGAGGTCGGTACAACTACCTTTAACAAAATTAATAATTATATTCTTACCTGATATATTCTCTTCTCTCGACTGTTCCTCTCTGCCTTCCACTGCAGCACTCACAGGAGTGAACGGTACGTTCTGATGCAGAATGGTATTCCGATAACGATTCTTGTCATTGATATCATTTACATATCGATCTTTCTCATTCCGATATCGACTATTAGGATCGGTACCGTTCTCAAATCGATCTCCTTCTCGATTTTTCAGGTTGATATTTCGGTTTCGATGTTTGTCAAAATCGATATCTTTGGTATGATTGTTTTGTAGACTTTGCTTGTTGTGATCGACTCCTTGATAATCATGTCGTATTCTACCGGGATTGGTTTTCCCATTACACTGTCTGCTGTTTTTTCTTTGCTCGGTATACTCATGTTTACTATTTTGAATATTATCATCAGGTTCACTATTCTTATGTTTAATGTAATCACCATTTTTCTTATTAGTTTCCGTAAAATCGCCATTGGCTTTTTCACAATATAGCCCATTTCTAATATGATTCATACCATTAACATGTTTATCTCTAATGTGATCACCAATTTTCCGATAATTTCCCGTAAAATCATCATTTTCAATACATTGTCTACGATTTCTAATATGATTTCCACGATCATTATTTTTTCCAATGTAATCACTTTTGTTTTTTCCAGAGAAATCATGTTTGTTATTTTCATAATATTGGGCACCATTACTCTGATTTTTACCAGCGCAGTCACCATTGCCACTTTCAACACATCGTTCGTCATTGCGTAAAGTTTCACTCCGAACACAATTATTGCCAACACCAAATTCCTCATCTGGACTTTCATCGATTTTTTTCTGGCTCAACTCAATGGGTTCAGTGGCTTTGACAACATTCAACGGGCGCTGCTCACAACTTGTTTTGTATTTTCGATTTTCGCGCTCAATTAGACCGAAATTTTTTGAGTAGGGCGCGTTCACACCGATGGATTTCCGAGTCCCGTTGGCCTCGTGGGAATTAACCAGATCGTGTGAACTGTTCTTGATGAGCGTGTGAACGAAGTGCTTGATGAACTTCTTGGAGTTGCTGGAATGCGCGAGGAGATCCTGGAATAGAATGGAATGGAGGTTAACGCGCTAGTCTGGTAATCTATTATTATTATTATTATACAATTCTTTATTAGATACAAAAGGACATTATGTACATATAAATAATAATATTAACAGTGAAAAAATTTAAAAAAAAAAACAATATATACAATAAAAATGAAAAAGAATAGAAAATACATTTGAAAACATATGTCCTAACTAAAGGGCGGGGTTATTACCTATGGCAATCTCTTCCACCCAAGGTAATCTAGGTAGCGTAGGGATTCGTTGGTTCAAATCCCACCCCGTGCATGAAATTTTCCTCATTAATTTGAGTTTGTGACCACATCATAATAATAAGACTCTGAGGGTTAGGTGGTAGAAAATGCTTTGAGCATTAACCTTGCCTGGTGGTTGCCTTTCACTAAAGAGTATTAACACTATTATTATAACTTTGACCGATAGATTTTTTGATGCTGTAATAATAAATGATTCACTCTAATGAATGCAATGAGAGCCCAAAGCGTAGATATCCCGAAGTAATGTATCACAGGGTTCCGGGATCTCCTACGTCTTCTGAGGATAGGTTTTTAGTGGGTAAAAATCCCACACCCCAGGGAGTGAGGTGGCTGGGTGTCTTTAGAACATTTTTCTATCCACATTAATAATAAAAAAAATATGAATGCAACAGATGGTTTGAATAGATTCAATTTATTAGATGAAAATAGGAGGGCTAGTGTGCTTATGTTTTAAGTACCAATTTTGTTAATGAGTTCAATGTTGTTGTTGTAATTGTTGTTTTTGTTGTTGTAACCAGCTCGGGTCATTCCTCGGGTCGGAACTCAGGTGGAGCCGTTGATTACACTCATACCTCGTGAGGAAAAATGAGTGTCAATTTGTATGAATAGCAGCGACCTGTGGTGGCATTACAAGATATCTACCTGAATGAAATTCACCCCCGTGATGACGTCACACTGCAGGGTGGAAGAGAGAGAGGAAGAGCTGACGGAGTGAAAGAGGGCATTGACCTCTGGCTCGGGGTCAAGGTCATCCTTCTCCTCTTCAAGGTCATCGGAGCTCGAGTCTGAAAGTTGGAATGGGTGTAAGGGGGCCGAATTAAAAAACAGGAAGTGGACACAATTAAGCTATACTGAGTGCGCTGCGATTCGTGGAAAGTGTTGCCATTTCAACGTGAGGCTTATCTTGAATATAATTAGGGCCCAAATATAAAATAGTATTAGATCTAACCTAACATAACTTTAACCATACTTAAAAATCACCTTTTACGAGAGTTTAAATTACATCACAAAGTTTATCCTTCGGAATGCCTTCGTGGCGAAAATACCAAATAAAAGTTATTCTTATCTTATCTTATCCTTATTACATGCAAAAAAAAACCGTCACGCCAGCCTCCGTGACGTAACGGTTGTGACTACTGCCCGTAGTCCAGAGATCCTGAGTTCGATTCCCGGTTAGAGCAGACTTTTCGCACAGAAAATTCTGTTCCCTCCGAACATGTGAGGCTGACAATTCCGGCCCTACCCAGGCTGGGTCAGGTCAATGTGGGTAGCTGCTAAGATTCCCAGCGAATGGAGGGTAAAACCCCCGTCCTGTCTACCTCAAGTCAGGACGTTAAAACCAAATGGAATCAATGGGACATGAAAGGAGCCTAGACATTGAATCTGGGCGTACATATAATCCTCTCACTACCGTGACTTAGGTATCAATACCTAACTTACGGACACGGAATTATTAATTATAATGCAAAAAAAACTGGCAACATTTTTTTTATTATATATTTTTGTTCCATCTTGAAATTGACTTAAAAAGTTCTGAGCATGTTTCTGGTGCTTACTTTGAGTGGCTTACTTACTTTGAGTGGCTTACTTACTTTGAGTGGCTTACTTACTTTGAGTGGCTTACTTACTTTGAGTGGCTTACTTACTTTGAGCGTCTTACTTGTTTTGAGTGTCTTAATTACTTTGAGTGGCTTACTTACTTTGAGTGGCTTACTTACTTTGAGTGGCTTACTTACTTTGAGTGCTTTACTTACTTTGAGTGGCTTGATTCTGCTCGTACACAGCACCGGGGAGATACTCGAAGCTATTGACTCTGTCTATCTGGTCCGATCTCTCCACAGTTTGGAGTCTGGCATCCGGGTTGTCTGCCTCACCACCCTCCATATCTGAGAACACAACATGTTTTTATTATTATTAGATAACACAACATGTTTTTATTATTATTAGATAATTGCTTATTTATTTCAGTAGCTTAATGGATAAGGCGGCGGACTTGTAACCTGGAGGTCGGTGGTTCAAGTCCCGATTTCAGCATAGATTTAGTAAAGTGAGTTTGAGTAGTTGTGACATCACAAAAGTGATTTACACAAATATGATAACTTTTTATGAAAATTTCATTATAGACAATTCGGTGCCTATTTACCTTTCATTTGTTTTTAGGTTCATATAACTATAAGTTCATATATGGAAGAGAATGCCGTCGGCATTAGCACCGCCCTTGATTAAGTTTTGTTTTGTTAATTTTAATTTCTATGTATGCATATATTCTATCTTATTTGTAAATAAAACTTGATCCAACATGTTTAATAAGTATAAGTAGTGCTTTATTTAGACTGTCAGCGCAAGACAGGTAGTCCCATTATGTTTTAATTTAGGTTTAACGTCGCTTTCAACCACATGGTCACGTCACAATAATAATATTTTTGCTTTATTTATACTGCCCGATTAAGACTCATGAGTCCCATTATTACAGCAGTAAGCCAAAGATGTATTATTATGTGGTAAAAATCCGGGGGTAGGATCGGGAATTATTTGTTATAAGGTTCATATTAGAAATTCAAAGTAATGTTATATGTAATAATAATAATAATATCGCCTTATTTATACTGCCCGATTAGGACTATTAAAGTCCCATTATTGCAGCAGTAAGCCTAAGATGTATTATTATGTGGTAAAAATCCGGGAGAAGGATCGGGAATTATTTGTTATAAGGTTCATATTAGAAATTTAAAGTAATGTTATATGTAATAATAATATCGCCTTATTTATACTGCCCGATTAGGCCTATTTTAAAGTCCCATTATGTGGTAAAAATCCCAAATGGGAGGATAACTTGTCATGTCTCAGCTGGGTTTCGAACCCACGAATCCTGGAATCTTTGGATCCGCAGAGTACCGCCTTTACCACTGAGCTACTTGTTTTATATAAAATGTTTTATATAAAATTATTATTATTATTATTTTTTTTTTTTAAGTGGGGTTTAACGTCGCTTTCAACTGCTATGGTCATATCACGACGGGGGTTTTACCCTCCATTTGCAGGAAACTCACAAACCTGCTACTCACATTGACCTCACCCAGCCTGAGTGGGGCCGGGAAAAGCCAGCGTCACGAGAATTAGAATTTGAATGGTCACCCATCCAAGTCTTAACCTCGCTGGATGTCGCTTAACTTCGGTGTTCTGAAGGGAACCGGTGTATTCAACATGCCATCGACGCTGTAAAATTCTTTAAATTTCAAGACTGCCAGTTTAAATAAAATATTACATACAACGTAAAAATCCCAATAGGGACGATAACTTGTCATGCCCCCGGCTGGGTTTACATAGCTATAGTCATGTTTTCTATAACTATACGATACAGGAAGCTGATACCATTGACAGAAATTGAAGGGTCACATCTCAGGGAACAGCATATCATTATAGAGACTGGTCTCACAAATACTTGTTTAAGAATCGTTCACACTTAGTTCAATATTATCTTACCTTGATTATCAACATCTCTTCCTCCATCACTGCTTCTACCTTCGTTATTGTAACCATCTCGCGTGTTGTACATCTCAGAGAATAGCCTATCATTGTAGGGACTGGTCACACGAGAACTTTGAGCGTTGAAAGGACCGTTCACACTCTCAGGGCTTCGTTCGTTTGGACTTGCGTCTGGAGGAAGTGGCATTTTAGGCTTGGGTTTTCGAGTGGGGTATTTTCCAGGGTTGTCTTCTAGGTTTTCACCGTCGGGTTTTCTGGTCCAAGAAAAAATAATGTTATTAAAAGACTAGCTACTAGGAGAGATAAACTAAATTTGAATCCTAGGTTGCCCTCAGGAAGGATGGTTCCAAGAGATTTCTTTTATTATGGACACAATAGTTCCTCGTGATTGGTTCACATTGTATACACTTGGCAATTTTTTGATTTTATACTAAATCTGTTGTATCTCCAAAACTGCTTAACCAATTTGAACCGAAAGAATTTTCACTGGGACCATCTACAATACGTCTCCTATATGTGTAAAAAAAAATCGTCGAACTCTATTCAGTAGTTACTGAGATTTGCGCGTTACAAGGAATGTAGTTACCAGACAAAAAATATTTTTAAAAAAAAAAAAACGAACACAATACTACCGATTTCTAATATTAGAAATTTTATGGAAGTAATAATATTTTCTTGCTCTGATTTCAATTTTTTTCATATTTCGTTCCAGAAATCAGAACAAAAAAATATTAATTTTTACAAAAACAAACACAATAACTTCCAATTTCTAATGTTATAAATTTCTCGGAAGTAATATATTTTTTTTTCTTCATAAACGAACACAATACTTCCGATATTATAAATTTCTCGGAAATAATATTTTTTTAAAAAAATGTTAAATTTAGTTCGATTGAAAATGTGTCATAGCAATACGGGTTCGGTGGAAGAGATTGCCGTAGGCAATAACCCCGCCCTTTAGTTAGGACATATGTTTTTATATATTTTTCTATTCTTTTTCATTTTTATTGTATACATTGTTTTCATTTTTTTTTTTTTTTTTTTTCATTGTTAAAATAATTATTTGTATTATACAATCATCATCATTGGGTGGCGTCATCGTTAACGATGGTAGCCAGACAGTGGAGGAATGACGCAGTACTTCTACCACTGCCTTTACAAGGAGGCTAATAATCGACAAGGGCCCCCAGAACCAAGCCAATGCTGGTCTCCTCCCTGTTTATAGTCCCCCAGCCAGACTTCTGGTCAACTCCCTGTTTATAGTCCCCCAGCCAGACTTCTGGTCAACTCCCTATTTATAGCCCCCCAGCCAGACTGCTGGTCAACTCCCTATTTATAGCTCCCCAGCCAGACTGCTGGTCTCCTTCCTGTTTATAGTCCCCAACCAGACTGCTGGTCTCCTCCCTGTTTATAGACCCCCAGCCAGACTTCTGGTCAAGTCCCTGTTTAGCCAGATTATAAATTATGTCCATTTATATCTAATAAAGTGTAAAATAATAATGTTGTTGTTGTTGTAGCCAGCTTGACTACAGCTAGAGGGGTGAGTGATGGTCTCCAGCTAACTTTATTTCAAAGTTGGCTCGTCCTGAACCACATATTTCTATGTGCGATCAACCACCATGAGGACTTGAACTTTTCTTTATAAGCCATTAAACCCTTAGAAAACTGCAAGCTAGCCTGGCTTGTAAGGGTTGGCTAGTCTGTTCTCTGTTTATAGTCCTCTAGCGGGACACTGGTCTACTCCCTGTTTAACGTCCCCCAGCCAGACTAAAATAATAATAATAGTAAGTTACCTTTCATAGCGATTGTTATAGTAAGTCTTGCCCACCCAGGAGCCCACTGTCTCCTCACTCCCGATGCTGTCCAGAGTGTTGCAGTTGGTCTTGCAGTCGCCCGGGTTCGATTCCCGGATGAGCAGCACGTTGTCTTCCACGTCGCTCGTGTTGTGCGAGGGAGCGATGTGCTGAGTGCCGGTGCGGCGCGGGTGCACGCCTGGGGAAACACACAAGTCAATAGGTAATGAGGGGAAGTACATACATCAAAAAAGTTCATAAATGATAAAAAAAAGTACATAAATGATAACAAAAAGGACAAATGATAAAAAAAGTACATAAATGATATAAAAAGGTACAGTATGATATAAAAAGTATACATAAATGATAAAAAAAAGGTACATGTATGATATAAAAAGTATACATAAATGATAAAAAAAAGGTACATAAATGATAAAAAAAAAGTACATAAATGATAAAAAAAAAGTACATAAATGATTAAAAAAAAAGTACATAATGATAAAAATAAAAAGTACATAAATGATTAAAAAAAAGTACATAAATGATATAAAAAGTACATAAACCGATAAAAAAAAGTACGTAAATGATAAAAAAAGTACATAAATGATATAAAAAAATACATAAATGATAAAAAAAAAAAAAAAAGTACATAAAATATGAACTACATAGAGAAAACCCGTGCACTGGCATCCAAGTGGTTAACGCGATAGTCTGGTAATCCAGCTAGCTCTGTAGGTTTGAATCCCACCAGTGCATGAATTTTTCCTCATTAATTTGAGTTTGTGACCACATAATATTTAAGACTCTGAAGATTAGGTGGTAGAAAATGCTTTGAGCATTAACCTCTCCTGGTGGTTACTCTTTTTGAAGTACAATTTTTTACGTGTGATCCACCATCTTGAGGACTTGGACTTTTTCTTTATAAGCCATTGAACCTTAGTGAACTGCAAGCTAACCTTACTTGTTAGGGTTGGCTAGTCAATTCTCTGTTTATAGTCCTCTAGCAAACACTACTGGCCTTCTCCCTGTGTAACGTCCTCCAGCCAGCCATCTAACTTTACATCACCTCATTAACTCTCAGTACTCTTACCAACTTTAAGACTAAGATCAGTGATCTCTTGCTGAAAATATCGCCATATACCAAAGATGAATACGCCATATACCAAAGATGAATAGTATCATCATTGGTCAAATGACCAAACATAAAAAAAGGAAAAAACAATAGTAAAATGATGTTTGTAATTTTTATTGTATTTTATTGTACTGTACCGACCATTGGAATGCCTTCGTGGCGAAAATAACAAATAAAAGTTATTCTTATCTTATCTTACCTGTACAAACCCCGCCGTCTTCAGTGCAAGGCACGGTCTGCGTGGTGACCGAACTTTGGACCGCGCTCGAGGTCTGACTCAGTTTGGACAGCCTCCGAGGCGACGCCTCCGCGTCTGCGCGCTTCGTGATGATGGTGGAGAGGGAGGAGGAGGAGGCGGAGTAGGGGGGAGGGAGGGGAGGCAGAAGCATCGGGTGGTGGTGGGGGGCACCTGAGGAGAGGGGAACAGAGAGAGAGAGATAGTATTACTTTTGGTGGTCGAGCCGGTTAAGGCGCGAGTCTGGTGATCCAGGATGTTTACGGATCCGTGGGTTCAAATCCCACCCAATGAATATTTTTTGTTATCTTTTTTTATGCTTAATACCACACAAGTATTTTATTGAAATATTATACTACAACAGAAATTATACTCAATCATTTGAAACGTTGACCACATGAATTATCATGTGGTCCACGTCACAATAATGTTATGCTTATGGCATGTGAATGAAGTTGGGGTTTTTTGTTTGTTTTTTGTTTTTTTTTTTACACAGAATAGAAGTGATATTTGTTCTTAATTTAAATACTGTTATCTTCTGCCATCGTTCTAGCTAGGGTAAGTAAATCTTCAAAACCAATTTATGAAGGTCAGAGGAATTGTTGATTCATTATTAGTTGATAAAGAAGCAGTGAAATACCTCAATTTTTCAAGTAAACATTACAATAGACTAAATGTTAGCTTACCTTGGACAAAATCCCCATCGTAACATCCCGAGTCCTCGTTACCATCAAGGGTTAAACTCGACACACTATGATAGCGCGGTAGTGTGCTCGACTTTAACCCTTCGGATTCCAACATGTGCTCCAGCGAATTTGTGCGACGTAAACCGCTCCCATCTTCCGTACAGTGAGGAAACAAGCGATAGTATTTGCGTCGGTGCTTCAATTGCAAAGGATTTCTCATGTCTTTCTCTCGAACTCTGTGATTTTTCCTTTCGTCATTAATCTGTTCAAGACTTGAGTTTACTTTATACGTTTCTGTGTTTATCTGACTCTGTAGTTGATTTCTGATCGGTCTCGATTCTCTGAAATATATTTCCTCAAGAGATTCTACAACTGAGGTGTCTTCGGGTAGAATCCTATCCACTCTTTCATAGCTGGTAGCTTTTCGTGGTAGTCTACTAGTAAGGCTTTTGTTGGTGCTCTTTTCATGTCCAGACGTGGAAGGTCGAACCTCCTTTAAGGAAATTGGAGGCAGAAATGATTCTTTCTTTTTAGTCTGCTGGTTTTCTTGTTCGGATAAGTGGTGGGGATAGTTCTTTGGGTGCTCCGTTTGTTTCAACTGCTCTTGTGGGATTGTTTTTGTTGGCTGTTGATTTTGCTGGTCGTGGTTTCGATGTTGTGAATATTGTTCTCTATGCTTTTGATGTTGAACATGTTGTTGTGGATTTTCATGTTGCTGTTCCTGATATTTATGAGGATATTGTAGATTTTGATGTTGTTGGTGTTGCTTGTGTTGTTGGTCAGTCTGCTTCATTTGCTGCCGGTGTTGTTTTAAACTTTCGTTGTACTTCTCCACAATTTGCTTGATGTGTTCGTTGTTCTTGCGACACTGGTCGACCGCTTTCTCGTCATTCCCTTCCCGTTCTGAACCGGTTGTTTTTCGAACACGAAACCGAAACGTCCGTTGCATGTTCGCCACTTCTGTGACCCTTGTCCTGACTGGCGCGACGTTTGGTTGCCTCAAAGGTCGGTTTTTCACAACTACTGTAGGACTCATTGCTGAAGGTTGGATTACTATGAACTGTGGGTGAGTTTCTTGTTGGACCCAACAGTACCAACAGTTGGTGCAAGGTTTTCAGTTTCAATTTTCAACTGTTCATTACTTTGTTCTGCATTTTCTCGATTAGAGGGACTGTTTTTACTTGAGCTTGGAACATCACTGGAGTCGTAAGTCTTTCTGGAGCTGCTTCTACTGCTTGAACCCCAGTAGGGCTGAGAGCTACTCGAGTGGCTGGCTGATTTACTTCCACCACTTCTCTGACTACTTCCTCCAATGTCTTCCCGTCTTGTTCTGCCACGTCCGTACTTGGCCAGAACTTCTTCAAAGTCACCGCTCATTCCTCTATCTTCCTTTTTCTTATCTTTCCTTCCGTCAGTTGCTTCTCTCTCACTTCTTCTATGTCCACTACCTTCTCCGCTACGTTTCTTCGCTTCATCTCTTTTTACTAATCTTTCACGATCTTTTTCATCATCCCTTCTTTCAACATTGTCTTTGTCTCTTTCACTGAGTTCATTCCTTTCCATGCAATGTTTGCTATACATTCTCTGACTGTTGTCTCCACTCTTCTGGTTTCTTCTATCTTCTCCTTTATCTCCCTCACTCTTGTGACTTCTGCTATCACTGGGAACTCCATCACTTCTTCTCTGTCTCTTTCTTATCTCATACTCAGTGATTGGATCGTTATCACTGCTCGAGCCAAAAGGTGCTTCATAATGACCGGCTGCTCCATCACTATTTCCGAGAGGTCCGTCGTAGATTTGACCGACTGCAGCATCGTTATTTCTATTTCCAATGGGTCCATCATAGGTTTCACCTACTGTGCCTTCAACGTTTCTGTTCCCCTTGTTGGCAAATACATTGCTGGTGGCACCTTGATTGGAACTGTGGTCTCTGTAAGAAGCACGTTCCTTGTTGAATGAACCATAATCTTTCTTGGATGTACTGTACTCCTTACTAGGATTACTATAATCTTTATTGGCTGTATTATACTCATTGTTAGGGCCACTATATTCTTTGTTAGACGTAGTGTACTCTCTATTAGAGCCAGAACCGACATAATCTCTACTTGATGCAATATATTCTCTATTAGGACCACTCTTATCTTTATTAGAACCACTATAATCTTTATTAGAGCCACTATAATCTCTATTGGACGCATTGTACTCTTTTGATCCATTCTTGTAGTCCCTCGCCGTCTGGTTGTTACTATTGGGTGTAGATTCGGCGACTGGTTTTCCCAGCTGGAATTGCAGTGGTTTGGCGCCGCTCAGAATGGTGAGGGAGGGGGTGTTGGCAGGGAGGGGGGGCATGGGGGTGAGAGGTAGAGGGCCGGAGGGGGGAGGGTTGCCCAGGGACTCTGTTGTACCTGAGAAGAAATTGAACAAAACAATGGTAAAATTAACCTACTAGATATTGTGATATAATCAACCTCTTCCTAAAATAATAAATGAGAAGCGATAAAAGGCATATTATTTATCAAAGACAACAGATATTTCAAGTGTGTTGAATACAGCAGTTGCAAAAACCTGAGTTGCATACAGGCTATGTGTATAATTACTCAAATTCGAACCCTGTTATCACGCAATAAAAAAATTGTTTGGGTTGTAACAGGTCTTTTTCTGCTCTTTTTTGATCAACTTCAGCTGGGTTTTCATTCTAATTTAAACAATTTTCATTGAAGAGGAAAATAAATATATCCCCTTGACTTTTACATAACTTTTTGCATCAAATCTTTTTTTACCTTCTGGATCAAACCTCCTCTCCGTTTCCATGGACACGATTCTCTCCAAAGTATCTTGTCCAATAGTGCAGCTGTCTCTGTCTCCCCCGCCATCTCCCAATGTATCAGAGAGAGATGCCGAGTGCACATTGGAGTATCCTACGTCTCCCAAGTTGTCCCATTCCAACCCGCGCTTGGAATTGATGCTGCTCACTGGGAAATTCATTCAAAGACAATTTTAACAAAACAACGAATAAGTTTATGAAGGGAGAAATTTACTTCTTTTTCTTTCTTTTTTTCTTGTTAGGTATTTTATTTTATTTGTATTTTTTCATAATTATTTTTTTGAGGGTAAAGAAAACTTACCATCTTTCTCTAAAATAATAGGAGCTTAACTCCACCCTCTTCTGTCCTCACTGTCATCATCATACTTTTCATTAAAATCATCACCATCATCATTATCACCACCACCATCATCATGACCACCACCCTTATCATCATCATCACCACCATCAATACCATCATTATTCCCTCCTCCTCCTCCCCCACTTATTCTTCTAACTCTTTCTGCAAACATTTTATTACTATCATCATTATTTTTATATATTACGGGCTGTCGCCCGCTTTGCGGGCCGAGGCATGGCCGTGAAAGCAAAAAATCCTTTTTCGCCAATGGCAGTTGTTGTAGTGGGAATTTCGAAAAATCCCGTCTTATTGCACATCTAGACTATAAGACAAAGCTACCTACCAAATTTCAGCTTCCTAGGACTTACGGTTTGGGCTGTAGAGCGATGATCAGTCAGTGGTCTGTGTCTTTGACATTTATATATTAAGATATTTAATTTTAAGCTTGACGTTGTACACATACAATAATGTATAATTTGTACAAAAAAATATGATAAATAAATAAATGGCAATGCCAGAAGAGAGGAAAGTTTACCATTTAAATTTTGTGAGTTACACCTTATTTAAAATTCAGCTTATATTTTTGTGGTTAAAACAAATTATTGAGATGTCACAAAAAAAAGATGTCCCAATTACTGAAACCAGCTATACTAAAATTCACATGATTTAAACTAAAAATACTAGCCTCCAGATTTTTTTTTATTTATACTTATTATAAATCTAGAACTAGGTATCTACTTCTGAACATGTATTACCTGACGAAGGAGTAGGAATTCTTCCATCTGGCAATTCAAGAGATGTATCTGCTGAAGTGACATTGGAACAGCCAACTGGATAGTTCCGGTCTAAGCTCACCCGAGGTATTTGAGTTATAATCTGTATTTCATCATTAGAATTTTTATCTGAGGACTCACTGCTAGCAGGTGCACCTGAGAGTATAATGATACAGTGAATAAATCAATAAACAGTTTAAGAAAAAGAAGAAAAAAAAATATCAATCTATTCTTTATTATTGCTACCTTGTATTAAAAAATCTTGAGCAGTTAGTTTAGCAGTAATTTGAGAAGAAAAACTAATACTACTGCTTGTTTTCTTTGCGAGTGTGGGCAACACACTAAATCTCAACACATCACCCATGTTAAGCAAGTGTTCAACAGAAAAAAATGTTGGTACTGACCCAAAACATAGTATTGTCTTTTTGTCCATTATGAGGAGTTTTAATTTATATTACTTCTGTAAGATGGCAAAAAGATACACAAAACCATGTTGTTTTATGGCAGAGAAAGAAATTAAATAACCACTTGAAAGAAATATAATGTTACCTATAAAGATTATTAAAACTACTTTTTCAAGAGAATGTCACAGAGGCATTATCATTATATCTACAACATTAGTACCTATCAAAATTACGATTAAACATATGTTACTTTCAGATTGATTTGATTTTTTTTTTTTTTAACAATAAAATAAAAGCTATCAAGTACTAACCCTCATATCTAGGTCTTGGTTCAAAAGTGTACAGCCCTATCTTTTTGGTTTCCTCATCAGCAGAGGAATTGTTTTCATGTAGGTCAATGCTGCTTTCATTAGAAGATGTAGAGGCTTGGCCCACCAAAGGTGGTCTAATATCATTTTTCTTCCCATCCATTCTGCTGAAAACGAAAATGTGTTGATTAAGAGTAATTTTTAGAGTTTACTAAGTCATAAAACTTGAACTTTTTTTACATATGTAATCCAAAGCTCTCAGGAGTTAGTCTTCACTTGATTCTGAAAAGAGGTACTTCTTATAATTTAATAACTTACATCAACAAAAAAATGTGTTTGTTTTAGTAGTAAAAAAAAATGTATTTTTACCCTGATTGAAATAAAAATGTAGGTACTTCTGGACATGTTGTATTTGTACCAAATTGAGAATTTTTGTACAATCACTGAGGTTGAGAACTTTTGGTTTTGTGTCTGTATTTCTGTCTTTCTATTATTTGCATTTTATGCAAAGGGAAAATACCAAACAGATCTCAGAAAACACCAAACAGATTTCAACAATTTTTTCTGCAGTTATAGAAGAAATATTGTAGATGGTACCATTTTAAATGCATCAACTTTGAAGCAAATGATCTTGGATAAAGACCATAAGAAATTTACAATTGCAATATGAATCATAATAATAACATGCTTTAGTGGAAGGTAACCACCAGGTGAGGATAATGCTCAAAGCATTTAATTTTCTGAATCATTCAAAAGAAAGAATTGTGTCCATAATTGCCAGTGTCTTTTTTAAATTGCTATGAATTTTGCATGTTTTTTTTACTATGCTGTTACCTCCTTATTGTTTTTCCTGTTTTAAATTTATCAACTTTCATTGTATTCTCATTAATTTTTCTCAAACTGTGAAAATTTTCACTGGAGCTCTGATTGATTTTTTTCTCAAAATCCGTACAAGATTTGCTGAATTTATTGAAAGCTTTTTCAGCTTTAAGAAACTGTCTTTTTTCTTCCAGGAATATGCTCAATGTCATGTTTGCCAACTTTTTTGGATCATCAGACATGTTCAATCCATCATACATTATAAAAAAAACTTCTTTCTAAATGAAAGCAAGGACAGGAACAGAGTTGGATCTGTAAAGAAAAGAGAAAGGATGGATAGTGTGAGGAATGGAGGAATTAGGGTTTCAATAATGTTTGGATTTTTTTAAGGAAACTTAACCCAGATGGGGCTGACGTCCTTCCAGAAGGACGTCCTTCTGGAAGGACGTCAGCCCCATCTGGTGAAAGGTACTACGTTGTGGATTTTTCTAATTAACTCAGCTTGTTGAGGTTAGTTGGCGACACCTTAAGCTCTTTGTTTTGAGTCCGAGTGATAAGTTGACAGCACTTATTTTGATTCAGGACTCAATTTATATCACTCCAAAAAAATAAAATAAAAAAATTCACCGCGTTATCTGGGTTAAGATAGTTAAGATCTTGTCTTCTCACAAATGATGTGATGAGGACGCATTTTTTTTTTTTTTTTTTTTAAGAGTGAAGTTTGATTCCTCACCATCTTAGGTTTGTGTGTATGTGTAGGTTGAATGTTGAGTTTGCTGAAGTCCTACATTCCACAAAAATACATGTCCTAGATTTAAAGAAAAAGCCTTCCTCTGTTTTCATCCAAGTGTAAATCAATATTCTACAATGGAGATGAACATTGAAAACAAGGCTTTCTGTAAAAACCTACTTCATATAAATTATAGTTAAAAAAGAAATTTCAAATTATTCTTACCTGCTTTTCTAGACTTTTGAAGAGCGTTGGATCCTTGTTTACTAGAGCTTTAGAATTTCCAAAATTAGCATTCTAAACTTGTGTAACCGTTGAAGGTACAAGCTTTGGTTTCAGTCTGTTGTTTCATTTAACACTAAATGGGTTTGAAATAATGAAACTTTTCAAGTTAAAATTGGAAAAGGGGAAAAATAGAGAACTTGAAACCCTTATAACATTTGAAAGTTTTCTATGAATGGTCTATCTCAAATTTCCAAATTTTCCATTTTGATTTTTCAAAAAAATTCAAATTTTGTAAACAAAAAAGAACGCAATACGTCTTGAGTTTTTTTTACAGTTTAACGCACTACTCATTGAACTTGAATAGGAAATGGGCATTAGAATAATTTATGTAACCCACCGAAAACATGCCTTGATAATAAAAAAAAAACTCAAGTCTTATTTCCGTTACAAAAGTTTAGTAATACAGTGAAATTCACTTATAACGACGCCGGATAAAACGACCTTCCTCTTATAACGACGGAACTTCCGGGTCCCTAGAATTTTCCTATACCAGTACCATAACGTGAATCTACACGCTATGCCAGTACATTGAGCCCCTCCGGTTATTGCGACGTCGCTTATAGCGACGAAGTCGGTTACAGCGTCCTGATTTTCAGGCAAATTTGGAGTTATCTTTCACAAAATCCTCCGGTTATAACGACGACGCCTTCCTATAAATAGATTATTTTTTTGTTTTCATGTTGTGACTAGTATAGAAATAGACAAGACACGTGCTACCATTGTAGAGATGTGAGAATTAGTATCCTTTATTCCTTTAGTATTGTTTTGAATTCATTATAGGTTACTGTGTCGCATAAATTAAAAAAAAAAACCTATTTTTTTCATTTTTAAAGGTTTTTCATTATCCCAGACAGCACAGTCAACTGGATGTATACCATACTGTTAGGTGGAAAAAGTCTACTTGCCCACCTGGAAATCAACTGGAGATTTCCACCTTCCACCTGACCTCCACCTGGAAATCAACTGGAAATGAACTGGAAAGTAACCCAACTTTTAACTGGAAGTCAGTTGCCCAAAGTCAACTGGATTTGTTCCACTTATTTCCAGCTACTTGTAGCGCTCTCTAGTGGATGGGTAGTAACTCACTACCACAATGTTGACATACCTATTTACCTATACTGTACATTATACTACATAATAATCAAATGCTACGCTCTTGGTTTTGAGGTCATGGGTTCGAATCCCATTATATGCATTTTTTTTTTTCAAAAAAAAAATAATAATAGTAATAAAAATACTAGAAACAAATGTATATTAGGCATAAATTCAATTTCAGTTATTTAATTTAGAGGCCATACATTCAAATCTCATGAAGAATATTTTTTTTTGTATAAAAATAAAGTAATAAATTTTAAATAGGTTTTTTTAACACATACCCACACACAAATTTGGGTATAATTTTTTTTATAGAAATTTGGAAAGAAAAAGAAAATAACTAATCTGTTTTAAACAACACAATTCAAATAAGACTCGTTAACATGATTATATTTTACAATAAGAATGTTTATTATTAAAAAATTGTCCCAAAAGTGTAAAATGCACTATCAAATTTCCACCATGTCACAAGACCTTGTACCAATGTATCACAATTATTTCCTAAGTAGGTATAATCTCTATATATAAAACTCAAAGTTGTGCATGTCTGGCTGACTATGTCCTCTTGGGGTTACAATACCAAACGGTACTCTCACTGAGAGTTCACCCCCCCTAAGCCACCTTCAACATACTAGAAAATTATCAAAATTAAAATATCTAATACAATTTTCAAGTGCACTGGTAATCAAGTGGTTAACGCGCTAGTCAGATAATCAACCTAGCGTAGGGTTCCGTTGTTTCAAATTTTTCCTCATTATGGTTGTGACCACATAATAATAAGACTCTGAGGGTTAGGTTAGTAGAAAATGCTTTGAGCATAACCTTTAACCTTACCTGGTGGTTACCTTCCAATTAAAAGTGTTATTATTATTTTTATTGGGACACCGGCCATGAGAAAAAACCTTAATGGTGACAAAATGCCAGGTTTTAGCTAGTATAGAAATAAAATAATGATATCCAATTATAAAATATGCTCATAACATGTACATAATCACAATAAAATAATAATACTATGTAAATTAAAATATATTTCTTTTGTGAAACCAAAAATAACAAAGAAATAAACTAATAGCCAGCAGAAAATGAAGATGGGGCATGGAATACACCAGTTTTCATGAAATTGCAAAAGTTAAGCAATGTCTAACGGGGTTGAACATGGATTAGTGAATGTTATTATGTATTTGTAATCCTTCATGACAATTTATATACTGCTGTGGCTAATTAGAATTGCTGGGTTGTTTGCTTTGAGAATTATTACCAAAAAACATTGTTATACTTAAATTAAAACAAAATTGACTTGTTAAGACTAGTGAAATTATAAAACACAATAGTGTGGCACACTTTTTTTAAATAGATATAAAATTAACTCAAAATTTAAGGGCCTTCATAGTAATAAGGTGGTAGAGAGAGCACAATAGTTATTATTGTTATTATGAACAGTGCACAGTAAATTGGCCAAATAATTTTAAATCAAGTAATCAGGAAGCATGTCACAAAGTAAACATCATTTTTTAGTGTGGCAGAACCACCTATCAGTGAAAATTCATTTTATAATGAATATTTATATTTTATAAAGTATTGTACATCTAAATAAAATCCACAGAGTGAAAAATTTCACTATCTAGCACTATGCATTCAGCTGTTTCTTTGCTTGAACCAGAACCTTTTTTTAGCCAACCTATGGTCAAGAGATCTTGAGCATAAAAAATTCTGTTTCCCTTAACACATGAGACTAGCATTCATGGTCCTGCTTTGGCTTGGCTAGGCTAGGTGAGATTAATATGGGTAGCTGGTATGATTCCAAGTGAACTGAAGGGTTTAATCCCACTGAAGGTCCAGGAACAGCAGAGTGCAGAAAGTTCATTAGGGTCCAAGTGGATGTCTCTAGAAATGGATGGTTATTGTCAGATGAAAAAGGTGATCCAGTATTAACTGCTTCTTGTCCTCTGATTTCCTTCTGTCACGATTTAGACAAACTTAAGAACTATTTTTTGAAACATCTCGAAAGCAAATTTGGAGTTCAGAAATGACAAAGTAAACACTTTCATAGTTATAAAAAAGATGTTCAAAACTAATTAAAATATTATTTGTATTTAAAATATGTTCAAATAAATGAAATACCTATTATTTAAGAGAATTATTAATTATTTAAAACAATTCACAATTTGTCACAAAAATATCACAATTTCTGAATTTCCTTCAACAAAGGACGAGTTTTATCTAAACACTTCCAGTACCTAGTTTTAAAAAAGATCAAAACTAATTAAAATGATATTTGTATTTAAAAATGTTCAAAACTAAATGAAATACATATTTAAAAGAATTATTAATTATTTAAAACAATTTACAATCACCATATCACCAATATCACAATGATTCTGAAATTACGAAAGATCAAAGATGGCGTCTTCAACAAAGGACGCGTTTTATGTAAACTGGAAAAATATGGAACATTTCCAGCTGACTGGTCAACTGACTAAATTCTATTTATGTCCTAGCTGGAGAGATTCGTTATACTTCCAGCTGACTGCCCAGGTGACTGAGTCTAGATGGATTTTTGTTGGAAATATCCAGGTGGCTGGTCAACTGATTTAATCCATAATGGAAAAATCCAGCTGTCGGGACAGCTGGAGGTCCAGTTGACTTTATACACCTGGATATTTCCACCTTAAATCCAGACTGGAAGTCACCTGCCGTGCTGTCTGGGATTTATGCATGCCTGTACCAGCTTAGGTAGCGTCCGGATATAGCGACCATCCGGATATAACGACGGGAAAGTTTGGTTCCTTGGACGTCCTTATAAGTGAACCTCACTGTATTTTTTTCAAAAATTTAGGGCGGAATTAAAATAGACGCTTTTGTAATACCTATCTGGCGCCAAGTCACGAATGCACGCTGTGTAAGGGCGAAATTAGTAGACAAATTGTACATCACAAGTCATTGCTGAGCGTCGGTTTTCCCATATCTTACGCAGTACGCAATCCGTGACTTAGCGCCACAGAGGTATTACAAAAACGTCAAATTTTTCCGCCCTAAGAACCTGCCCTTAGCGGTGACTTGTGATATTGAATTTGCCTATCAATTTTGCCCTAAAAGGGTTTACAAATTAGTAGAATGTGGCGTGGCTTTTCAATTTTAATTACCGAGGTACCGTAAAAAGGGATACATTGCTCCTTTATTCATTTATTGAACATGGTTGGATCAAGTTTTATTTACAAATAACATAGAATATACATATACATACCTACCTACATAGAAATTAAAATTAACAAAACAAAACTTGATCAAGGGCGGTGCTAATGCCAACGGCATTCTCTTCCAACATGTTTGTTTAATAAAGCTTCTTGAGGGAGAACTCTACTCAACTTTTTATCCAACAATTTGCAGACCTCTCGCGGATTTTCACAAGATGCATGTTCATGCTGCCTGTCAGTTGAGAATTCAACTGTTCAACCACCATTTTGTCTTTCCGTTTGTGGTTCTGCAGAGGCCTCTCATTAACTATCTCTATTAAGTTTTCTTCTCATTAACTATCTCTCTCTTTTTCTCATTATTAACTTAGCATCTCTATTTTTCTTGTTCCTCTCTTATATTTCCTTCTTTATCAATAGCTTAGTGTGAGAGACTGATAGTAATTGACAGGCATAGTCATGTATGACATACATTCATTATATGGAGTGTTCTCCGCCTTTTTGTCAGACATAAATGGCATGGCATGCACACAATTTTATTTTCATAAGATGTCTTATCAGGTTCGCTCTAAAGTTTTTATTTTTTTTTATTTTTTTAATTTAGTAATTTTCCTATTGGATCTTGTCTAGAGAGAGACAGAGAGGGGGGGGGGGGGGGGGGAAATTGTGGTTGAATAACGAACATATTATCGTTTCCGTTGAAATTTCAGTGTTTTTTAGGCGATTTTTTTACGTTATGCGTGAAAAGTATTTTATCCAAGTTGGGCTGAAAAATCATAATCTCGCGTACGAGAAAAATTTATTTCATCCATGCCAGTTTAAACAGAGCTAACCCCTCACTCGGATATTACTTCAGAGAAATTTCGAATGTTAGAAATCGGAAGTATTGTGTGTTCGTTTTTGTAAAATAATAATGTTTTTTTGCTCAGATTTTAATTTTTTTATATTATTATTAGATACCTATCATAAAACTTAAAAAAAAAAGAAAATCAGTTACTCTGAAATTTATAAACTTTGTACAAAAATATCAATTTATTTTGTTTTCATCAGAAAATACACATAGAAATAATGTAATTTACATTAGAACCTACAAACCAAATTACTACGTACAATCTGATAGTTGGGTCCATCGCAATATCAGCCTAGCTGGCACACAGCACATGACTAACCCACGCATGGGACCATAGGACAGTCCAGGAATCCACTATTTTGATGGAATTATGAGTTACTGTAATTTTGAAGTCCAACAGTTCCCAGCACACTGGCAGTCACCATGTCTTGTGTCTCATTTAAAACTGCACTTTACAAATGTTATTGCATCTAACACCAATAAGTAACAGAGACTTTATTTAGCCTATGAGATTAAAGGGAAAGAGAAACATTCATGATGGAAAAGCAGAATACCTAGGATTATATTGACTTTTCTTAGAATTACTTGAAATATAAAAATACCAAAAATATATGTCATTAAAAAAAAAAATCTCAGAGTTGAATTTGCGATGGACTTTTTACTCAAAGTTACTTAGATAATTGTTATAAAGTATTAGAGTAATATTTCAATGGTCAATGAAATAAAACATTCAAGAAGAAGTTAATAGATAGGTACGTATCTTTTTAAAACGAAAAGGTACTGGCGCTATTTCATAGAAATAAAGGCTTTCTAAAATATTTTCTCCATGGGGGATAAACAACATTCACAGTCGTGTGACATTGTCAACAGTGTTGCAAATAGTAAACTCCACACGTTGTAAATAATAAATAAAATAAACTTTCATTCAGAAAATAATAAAATAATGTATACCTACATAATTAATGAGGGCAGTAATGAAAATAATTAATTATTTTCAGATAATATCTGAAAATATCGGAGATATTTGCTTTTAGCGTTTAAAAGAGCATTATTTTGCGTGAAATCTGAAATACGTAAAATCTATAATAGGTAATTGAAGATAAAGAGCTAGTCATTTGTTTTATCATGTGACAATTTTTAGTGGATAACATCGACATTACGAGAATTAATATGCTAATGCATCATAATATAATTTATGTACAACCAACTTTCGTATTCAAATATCAATCTCGTAATGCCGCCACTGGTCGTCCCAATGTCCGCCCAGGCGCACACTCTAAAACTATCTCAATTGTCCTCACGAGGCTAGACGAGGCTTCAATTGTGCTCACGAGGCTAGAGGAGGTCCCGGGTCCCTACATCCAAAGTACAGAGCCGAATGTTTCAGTGTTTCACTACAACTGCTTCTGTGTTTCACTACAACAGTGAGTCAAGCTAAAACTTTTCTCCACAATATTGTCCTTTTGCTAACCTCGTATGCATTTGAAGACGAAGCTGCCCTTTCGTATATTGAAAATTAGATGATGAGAATGTTCTGTTCTTTTTTTTTAAATAAAAAACATATCTAACAATATTATTAAAATTATTGTCCTTTCCTTATTATTTAGTGTTCTTCATTTATGTGTTTCAATCTACTGTTTTTTTTTTCAACCCAACCCACGCTGTTTCACCACAATTTCCTCTTTGCAGTTTCATTACAACACCGAGTCAACCTCAAACTCCTAAACAATAGCCCCTTCATTGTTATTTTTCATGTTGTCTTGATTTTACTTCCGAGAATCTGTAATATTAGATGATATCGGAAGCCTGTTTCTTTCACTGTTTCACCACAGCTTCCTCTCTGTTTCACTACAACAGTGAGTCAAGCACAAACTCTTCCACGATAGCCCCTTCATAATTATTTTTCATGTTATCTTGATTTTACTTCCGAGAATCTGTAATATAGGTTTTATTTATTTAAAATACAAATTTGTTTAACTCATAGATAAAACACCTCCCGCATATCTGCTGTCTTCGTCAATGTCCGCAACACACTCGCTGCATTTCCAACCTGAACAGCCAAACTTATTCTTTGCATTAGATATGATTTTGCTATCTTCTCTCCTGTCACACATGCTATCCGCTCTGTAATATTAGATATCGGAAGCCTGTTTCTTTCACTGTTTCGCCACAACTTCCTCTCTGTTTCACTACAACCGTGAGTCAAGCTCAAACTCTTCCACAATAGCCCCTTCATAATTATTTTTCAGTCAAACTTATTCTTTGCATTACATATGATTTTGCTCTCTTCTCTCCTGTCACCCATGCTATCCGCTCTGTAATCGGATTAGATAATCGCACGTTGCATAGAACAGTGTCACATCTCATAACCTTAACTTTCAGGAGACCTTTTGCGGTTTTGGCGATACAAAAAATCCCAAATGTGGATAAAATGAGATGTGACACTATTCTATGCAACGTGCGAATTATCGGAAGCCTGTTTCTTTCACTGTTTCACCACACCTTCCTCTCTGTTTCACTACAACAGTGAGTCCAGTTCAAACTCCTCTCCTCCGTACAGAATTTATGTGTTTCAATCTCCTGTTTTTTTTTTTTTTTTCAACCCAACCCACGCTGTTTCACCACAATTTCCTCTTTGCAGTTTCATTACAACACCGAGTCAAGCTCAAACTCCTCCACAATAGCCCCTTCCTTATTATTTTTCATGTTATCTTGATTTTATTTCCGAGAATATCGATATCGGAAGCCTGTTTCTTTCACTGTTTCACCACAACTTCCTCTCTGTTTCACTACAACAGTGAGTCGAGTTCAAATTCCTCTCCTCCGTACAGAAAGTTGAACATCGCATTCGACATGGCCTCATCCTCTTGGGTCCCCTCGTCAAATTTCTTGTTCTTGTTGTTTCGCCTCGTCTTCCTCTTGCGTCCCCCGCCGGTGGAATATGTCCGCATTTCCGCGTTGAGACTGTTGGATCCGAATGTGTCATCTGACAGGTCTTCGGCCATGGAGTAACGCTCGCGGATGTCCTTCATGATGCAGGACTCGAGTTTCTTGTGCTGGAACACCGAAGAGGAAAAATAAAATATTAAACCTTCAGTAAGGTCAGTTTATTTATTTATTAAATTGATCAATTTTAAAATCACAGGAGATAGACTTGATCCATCCCACTTGCATGAGGCAATGTACCTAACATGCAGGTAGCATTACCTCGTTGGATCGCCAAAGAAATCCTCTGAAAGAGGAAAGCCTTGGCGGCCCTATTGCCAGTGAGACGAACTTCCTTCAATAAGGGTTTTCTTAGTAGCCACATAAAAATGGCTTAGGATGGGTCCTCTGTAAAAAAAAGGGTCGGAGTTTAAAATGGTTTAAAAGTACAAGGTCCAAATATATAGTGTAATTTGACGCTAATATTATGACCCTAATAGCCTAATGAAACCATAAAATCATAATTATATCGAGTTTTTTGTGCTGACAGACCCAACAACAACAACAACAAAAAATGTCTACCTTGTCTGTCCCGGTAGCTCAGTGGTAAAGGCGGCGGTCTGGTAATCCGGAGGTCGCGCGTTCGAAACCCAGCCTGGACATGACATGTTATCCTCCCATTTGGGATTTTTACCACATAACAATATGTCTGGGGCTTACTGCTGGAATAATGGGACTTAATAGTCTTAATCGGGCAGTATAAATAAGGCGATATTATTATTATTATTATTATTACTGCTGGAATAATGGGACTTAATAGTCTTAATCGGTCCGTATAAATAAGGTGATATTATTATTATTACCTTGTAGCATCTGAAGAAGAACATAGGTCGGATCATCTCCCTGGCGAGTTTGTCATGTCTTTCGTCGGGAACACACGAAGAGAACTGTCGGCAATACTCGACTCCTTCCGTCATGTCTCGTTTGAGATCGTCCGAAACCGGCAGACGGTTAATGCGCTCCACCATTCGGACGTAGTCGGGTTCTAGGTTCGAATCCAGCTGAGGGATAAAAAGTACATTGGACACAAATAATAAAAAAAATGTAATCGGAGCAAAAAATTATTATTTTTTTACTAAAACGAAACAATTTGTATTAGAGACTTAATATATAAATAAAAGTAATATATTTTTTAAAAATATTTCCGAGTTCTAATTTAAGAAATTTATCGGAAATCACAGTATAAAAGTATAGAATGTACGATTAGACTATATTATGCAAATTCAGTAGCTGCTGTTTCATGGCTACGAAAAAAAAAATGTGAAACAGTCATCAAAAAAAGAAAAGAAAAATAAAGTTGGCCAAAATTACCTACTTTGCGTGTACTGAGTAATTTTTCAGGCAGAAGTATTTTCATGGCTTTTATTATGAGTTGAATAGAGGTAGGTAGGTACTTGTTATTGTTACATATTTGCAAACCTGCGCCTTAATTTTTTTTTCATTTTTCCTACAGTAAAATACTCATTACAACTAAATAAAGTGACAAAGAAACTTAACTGAGAGGGTGGCTTGCCCATTCACAACAGGGAGAGAGAAGAGACCTCTCTTCCCACGGCAAATGAGAGAGCCTGAACATTAAAGTACATACCACCACACTAAGAAAGCAAAGAATTTTTGCCCCTTCGTCCTATGGTGTTTGCCCCTTC
The DNA here is from genome assembly GCA_024516035.1 of Bactericera cockerelli. Taxonomy (NCBI): domain Eukaryota; kingdom Metazoa; phylum Arthropoda; class Insecta; order Hemiptera; family Triozidae; genus Bactericera; species Bactericera cockerelli. The sequence continues at coordinate 8,234,095 of CM044964.1, forward strand.
GTCTTATGGTGTTTGCCCCTTCGTCATGGTGTTTGCCCCTTCGTCTTATGGTGTTTGCCCCTTCGTCTTATGGTGTTTGCCCCTTCGTCTTATTGTGTTTGCCCCTTCGTCTTATGGTGTTAGCCCTTTCGTCTTATGGTGTTTGCCCCTTCGTCTTATGGTGTTAGCCCTTTCGTCTTATGGTGTTTGCCCCTTCGTCTTATAATGTTTGCCCCTTCGTCTTATGGTGTTTGCCCCTTCGTCTTATGATGTTAGCCTTTTTGTCTTATGGTGTTTGCCCCTTCGTCTTATGGTGTTTGCCCCTTCGTCGACTTACGACTAATGGTCTTTAAATTTTAAACATAATTTTTCCTCAACAAATACGTGTTTTGTTTGTTGATTTTTTCTAATAATTACCTAGATAAAAATTAAATTAATATCGCTTCTCCGTAAATTATTCGCGACAGAAAATTAGTCACAACTCAGAACCAGTTCATTACAAAATATATCCATAGCATTTTTTTTTAAAGTAAAAAGTGTATCTGTAGGGTGAAATAAGTATAGGTACCTATTTTACAGACACGGAAAAAAAGGTAAAAAAAACGATCATTCAACTTATTTGAAACCAGTTTGATGAGAACATTGGCGGAAAGAAAGTAGGTACAGTAATTATTATTCAATAAAATAATATTTGATTAGGAATTGAGATAGAGTCAATTAATCACGCGTCAGTAAAGAGTAATTAATTCCTTTTTTAACCACTAGTAAAGAGTAATAAATAATTACTTTTACTTAACCACTATCACTTTCATCCAACACATGGATTTTTTTGGTTGTTTATAATTAAAACTTATGCAAACCGTACTTTTTCAACATTCAGCATAATATTAAGATAGGATTTTTTTTGGCAAGGAAAAAAAAATGTATTAATATTTGTACTTTCCTTATCCTATAGGTAATAAGGAAAGTAAATTTATATCTTACGAACTATAAAACCTTTATATTTAGTAGCCATGAAAGAGCAGCTACTGTCTTGTGGTCTGTCTTGTAGCCTGCCCACGTCAAACTATAAAGCAGCTGTACCTCCATTACATAGGTGCCTACTAATATTTCAATTTTGAAATAAACGAGGAAACCCCCCCCCCCCCTTTTTGTATTCTAGGAATTTAGAATACAAAAAAAAAAACAAGCAAACGTAATCAAATGAATAAATTTTAATTTGGGTTTAACGTCGCTTTTAACTGCCTGGTCATATCACGACGGGGGTGTTACTCTCCATTCGCAAGAAAATGTCAAACCTGCTACCCAGCCTGAGTTTGGCCGGAATGCCAGCATCACGAAGACTTCACCTCACTGAACGTTGCTTAACTTCGGTGATCCTACGAGAACCGATGCATTCAATGCGCCATCAACGCTGGCTAAAAATGTGACTTTGTTTAGACTGTGAGAGTAAAGGGACTCTGTAGCTTCATTCTATGCAAGATATAAACAGAGTATTGTATTGTAAAAAAGCCTGAGAACAACAATGTAAAATAGTGCTATTATGACTATTTTAAGTGGCAGAGAATGCCTAAGACATTAACTTCGCCCCGGATTACAAGACAATATTGTACATTTAAATTTAATTTTTTTTTTGTTTCTTTTTTTCCATATTTTATTTTATAAATATCGTTATTTTTTATCTCTGTTAATAATTTATTGTTGTTTGTTTTGTATTTTAAAATAAAGTGTAAATAGATTAATAAACTCACGTATCCAAGTTCTTGCATAACACAGGTGACGTTCTTAACTTTCCCCGTCATGCGAGACAAGCCCTCCAGCTGTCTCAGATCCATGTCGCGGGATGACCGCCCGGGGAAGAAAGGGTTAAGCCCGAAACCGCTGTACAGGGCGGCAGTGTAAGGGTTAATCTGGAGAAAGAAAAAAATATTTCTGCGGTCACGCTTGGTCGTGGAAAATAGAAAATAAATAGAACTAATAACTGAGAACAATTACAATTACCTCGATGCATTTTAATAGAATTTGTTAATCCAAGCCACTATCACTTAACAGCTGATATAATTGCGCTGTGATTGGTTGAAATTCCCACTAGAGGGCGTGTTAAGGGATAGTTTAGGATTAGTTAATCTAATCTTATTTTATAATGCGGGCCAAAATATTTAAATATTCTGTCACTTTGTCTTTTCCCAAAACATACTTGGGGTTGGTATTAGTCAACCTTTTCCTCATGGTTGAGGTTGTTTACTTCTTGGACCTCTCCTTCGACGTTTCACGGCTGGATGTCCTTCCTATTGCCAACGTTGATTCGTTTAATTGTAAGTACTTGATTAAAATTATCTTTTAGTCTGGGATGACAAGTCTGGTACTGTATTGAACACCCCATCAAGACCTCATGTTTCATTGTAACAAATTTTAAGTAATGTTTTTCACTATAAACAGTTTTCTTCTTCGGTACGAAATGAATGTACGAATTTGTGGCCTCAAAGTGAATATCACGACAATTACTTGGTATGTATTAGCATATAGCAGGGACTTATATTTAGTGACAAAATTAACCCATTGCCTACCAAGCCATTTTTATGAAACTTGCCATGGGGACCAAGTGTATTTTCCTCAAAATCACCTGGCTAGCATCTGTGCAACAAGCGGTCACCCAGACCAAAACTTTTTTCCTTGTCACTAGGGACCGTGTATAGCATATGTGCTAGACAAATTGTCTTGCATATATGCTATACATGGTACCCAACATGGTTAACACTTTACTTCTCGATTCTCAATATCAAATAAGTGGTAACCGTATGGGTTTGATGGCAGATATTGCCTCAGGCAATAATCACGCCCTTTGTCAATATTATTCTTGTCAATAAAGAGTTATTATGACAAGGTTCAAACGTGTCTAGCATATATGCTACCCCGGTATCCCAGGCAATACCAGTGTCTCGAAAATGTGCTACCCCTGGTAGGCAATGGTTGAATGTACGAATTATTAGAGGTCTCGAAATGAAAAATCACCGAAAGAGGCCCTCACCTGTCCTGCCCCCGCCGCAGCCGAGAAGAACGGGTTCAGGGCCTGACCCCCAAACATGTTACCCGGGTAGAACATGGACCCCAGGGCCGAGGCCACGGGATTGTTGTAGGCCGCAGCAAAGTAGGGCCGCAGCTGGTTTTGACTTGCGGCCGGCAACTGCGACAGGGCCGCAGCTGCGGCGACTTGCTGCAGGATATTCGAGTTGCTGCCTGCGGCCGTTTGTTGCTGTTGTTGTTGGAGAGAGTTGGCTTGCTGTTGAAGCGTCTGTTGTTGTTGTTGTTGTTGTAGGGCTGAGTTGGCGTGTTGTTGTTGAAGGGCAGAGCTGTAGGGTGACTGTTGTTGGGAGGATGGGAGGTGGGTGTGTTGGGATTGTTGCTGTGGGTGGTGCTGCTGCTGCTGTGAATATAAGATGGTGAACTTATTTTCAAGTTGAATTTTTTGAATTGAATTGAATATTTATTTATTTGAATACATAGGTACAGTTAACAAGGTTTTTACCTCTATTACTAGAGTCACCTAAGAGGGGAGTTTACAAAGGGAGGGGGGGGGGGGGTATGAATATATATATTTATTATAAGTTTGATACCAGATACTATACATGGGTGGGAAGAAAATGTTTTATTTTAGCAGGGTATTTCATTGTTAGGCTGTCGCCCGTGGCTGGCGTCCTATTTTGACTTTTTTTACATTCTCAGTACGCACCTTTACTAAAAGAAGACTGTGCCAAATTGGAAGTCATTTGGTTCATCTCCTTTTGAGTTCTACTGATTATGAATGAATTAATGTAAACTGACTCACTGGATTGTACTTTTTTTTAAGATTATGACCACTTTGGAATTCAAATTGTCTAAGCAATGATGAAATATTTTGGGCTACATTCTCTTTAAAGTGTTACAGCTCCTGAGAGAATCAGGCCCGGCGTACAGGTTCATAAAGGGGAAGAATTAGGGGCCCGGAACAAAAACCAGACTCGGGGACTGACCATCAAAGCTCTGCACAGTCCTCGTTGAATTTCCACGTTGCGTGAAAGCTATCGCAGGGGGGTCTGAAATATTGACCACATCTTTTACAGTATTGTCTTCATAAAAAAAAAATAATAAAGTCGTCGTGAAATTCTATACGATAAAGAAAGTAAAAATGTAACCGTAAAAATGTAAAATAAAAATGATAATAACCATGCAGTAGAAAGCACAATAAAAAAAAAATACAATACTTTTCTTATCCTATAATAAGAAAAGTATAAGGAAAGTAAAAATATAGATACATAAAAGAGGGAATGCGGCGGCAGTTGTGGGCTGTGTGCCCCAGCCCCAGGGAGATGAGTATGAGTTGGATAATGAATTGTAATGAATGAATAAAAATAGCAACACAAATTCTTACACTGTTGACATTTTTGTATCCAGCCAAAATGATCTGCTGCAGTTTGGCAATGTCGATGTTGTTAGCGGGCGTCGTTTTGCTTTCTTCCGGCAACGTCGCACTAGATGACGGCTTATGGAAGTGACTACTAGCGCTGTGGTGCGGCGAAACTTTGAACGAATTCGTGGACGTAGCGTAGGCAGGAGTGGAAGGCATCGCGATGAAAGTGGAGCACTTAGCTGAGGCCGCCTTCATTTCTTTTCGAACCTCCTTGAGAACTTCCGGCCCGTAACAACTCTCGTAAACCTGTGAATAACAATGATTTTTATGCATTTATAATTTTAACATATTAACGGGCATAGTTCATGTTTATTTAAGATGAGCTGTTACATAAAGCAATAGGCCTGTCATTGATAACTATGCAAAAATAAATACAATAATTGTTAACCCTAATTGGTTATAACAATATGATAATAATCTATGGCCGGGGCAAAATGTCCAATCACTCCTTGGACCACTGTGATAACTTCAATGAAAGATGTCAAGTATGGAAAGTTCTTGTCTGCTTTGATAGTCCACAAGCAAAGTATTTAACTTCAGATACTTATCAAGCAGAGTTTGGAGAAAGCAACCAACTGTGGTTTTAGTGGGTAGATGCGCAGTGTGGGTACTGTTATACAAATCCCACACTGCGCATCACGCTACCCCACGATGTTCATCTTTTGAAGATTTTCCTCTCTCGCAAAAAAGAACAAGAAGAAGAAAAAAAAAATAAACAAGGACAGTGGACATTTTTAAGACTGCACTATTACTTCCGAGAAATTTCTAATAATTATGAGAAATCGGAAGTATTGCGTTCGTTTTTCTAAAAATAATAATATATTTTTGCTTCGATTTTTGTATTCTGCAAAGGTATACCAAGGTAGTAAACAATTGATAGGATACGATGAGCTTTCTTAATTGTTTGGTTACATAGTGATGCACTTGATTCCAAGTATTTCTATGAAGAGGAAATACAAAGGACCGAACTATGAAACAGGATTAGATTAATCTAAGTGAGCACTCTTCCTTAATACGCCCTCTGGTTGGAATTTCAACCAATCACAGCGCACTATACCCTGAGACAAGCGATAGTGTCCACTTTGATGAATCTAATCCTGTTTCATAATTCGGGCCATAAACTCTACATGCTCACCTTCATCTGGCGATTTCTTGACAATCTGTCGTCACTACTGGTGATGGCTCTACACTGCTTACCTTCATCATGGCGTATTTCTTGACGAATCTGTCGTCACTACTGGTGATGGCTCTACATTGCTTACCTTCATCATGGCGTATTTCTTGACAAATCTGTCGTTACTACTGGTGATGGCTCTACACTGCTTACCTTCATCATGGCGTATTTCTTGACAAATCTGTCGTCACTACTGGTGATGGCTCTACATCTACATTGCTTACCTTCATCATGGCGTATTTCTTGACGAATCTGTCGTCACTACTGGTGATGGCTCTACACTGCTTACCTTCATCATGGGCGTATTTCTTGACGAATCTGTCGTCCACTACTGGTGATGGCTTACACTGCTTACCTTCATCATGGCGTATTTCTTGACAAATCTGTCGTCACTACTGGTGATGGCTCTACACTGCTTACCTTCATCATGGCGTATTTCTTGACGAATCTGTCGTCACTACTGGTTATGCCGGAGGAGACATGAATGAGATTTGAAGGAGACTATGTAGGACAGCACAACACTCCTCAAATACATTTTGTCTGGAAGCACACAGAAGAAGTACATTGGATTAGTGAGGTGAACAAAAGCAGTAGTCCTGGAAAGAAAAGAATCCCAAAATACAAGAGGAAACATGAGTCAGATGTAAGGAGACAAAATGTATGAAAGCACAATGCTCCTCAGATACTTGCATTTTGTCTGGTAATTGACAGATTAATACAGAGATTATAAAACGGAGTCATTTAATTTACGGCCTTCAAAGGTTTGAGTTACTTACAAAAAATAGGTACGTTATACAAACTTTATTCAATACGAAATTTTAGGAATTGCCTATTTTCATGTTTAAGTGAATGGTAAAATTATTGAAACACAAACCCCTACGCACTGGACACGGAAGGACCTCAGAACAGTAGTTCCGGAAGTCTAGATATGGTGGAGTGATTGATATCTTTGCACCATATCTACAAAATTAGGGAAATAAATCAAAGGGAAAATAAAACAATAATTTTGTCATAAAGAAAAATCAAAATACCACCGTTGTAAGTTTCCAGATTGGCTTTCGTTTTAATCTAGATATTGAGATCTAGATCAAAATCTAGATTTTTCGGTCAGATTCGCTAAACTGATATCCTTGCGATATCCAGCTGTTAAACGTCTGGCAAACAGATCTTGTGATTTATGAAAAGTGAAGTGAGTAGTTACATGCAGTGCACTAAATAGTTCAATGTCTACACATATGTGATGGTATCTGTATGATTGCTATTTTCGTTACTAGCATGTTTTGTGGAAAGTGAGATATGAAATCTAGGTTAACTGCACAAGATCTAGCATGTCTATGGAAAGATGTATGTTTTTGGTTCATTTCACCAGATCCATGTTCAATAATAACTCTTTAGTGGAAGGTAACCATCAGGTGAGATTGATGGTTAAAGCAATATCTGCCACCTAACCCTCAAAGTATTATTATTATTATGTGGTCATAAACTTAAATTAGGAAAAAATCATGCACTGGGTGGGATTCGAACCCACGGATCCCTACGCTACCTGGATTACCAGACTAGCGCGTTAACTACTTGACTACCAGTGCACGGTAATAGGACTTACGTCTACTTCGGTACATTCTGTACCAGTGTACCTTCAGGCAATAAAATTATTACTGTACAATTGGTAGCGAAATCACCACTGATGTAGGTAGTACCGATTCAACAATACCTGAATTATTTCAACAATCTCAATTATTTGCTCTTGAATTTGAATTCAAATGGGTATTGGTTGATCTTGGTACGTTAAATTACCAATTGGAAATCATGCTTGAGAGCCATTTGCCATTTTACGCAAGAAATTTTCAAGTCGAATGGTTAACAGATTACTGTAACTGTTCATTTTAATATTTCTCTTTCAATTTGACTTCTTTGTCATTGTTATACAACTAACTCTCGAAGCTTAGTCAAATCGATCATAAGAAACTTGTAGGTCTACTGACAATAGTGATTCGCAATCGCGAATACGAATCAATTACCTACATCTCCAATATTATTACATATAAGTTTAGTGTATAGTTATTTCATCTGGATATGATACACCTGTAACAGGAGACATTTATGTGTCTATTCACAGAATGTCTTCATTTGGCTTTAGTGTGACAGTCTTAAATAGTCTGTCAGATTTCTATCTGTATGATGTGTGAATAACTGAATACAAGGAAGATTTATATTGGTAAAATTTCATGGTGGTCACTTATGTAGATAATGATTTTTTTTTCAATAACTTTATCATATTTCATTTAACATACACAATTACACATCCTTCATTTAATATTGAAAAGTTCCTGCAGTCCAATGTACTTTTCGGTATATGGTGGATTGTAGCATATTTTTAAACCATAGACAGCTGTTTCAGGGAGCCATCCAGAACTCAATGAACTTGGTAGAATTTTATTTTGATTCAAATGACAGGATTCATTTCAATATCGTTGCAGAAAATGTCAGAAAGCTGACATTTAGAAGAGTTTTTTGTGTCTGGAATACACAAAAGAAACCTCTCGCTACTTACTGTTCCTGTTCACAATAATGGTGTTTTCATTAGAATAGAAGGATCAGTTGGCCATCATGTAAATGTCATATCTCTTTCAGGATCCATATTGTGAAGCATTAATTTTTTTTTCTTCAAGTTTCCATTAATTGTTTTCACAAAATAGCTTCATCAACAAACAGTAAGGGTATGGTATGTATGATTTTATTTTGTGGTGAAGCAAAATGCCTCTTCACAATTTTTGTGGGTGGCCACTGGTCGTTACTCATAAAATTAACTACTCATTTTCCTCACGAGGTATGAGTGGAACCCGAACATCCAAGTATAGAGTAGAAAAATTCCTACCCCGCTGGGAATCGAACCCAGGTCACCATGCATGCAATGCCTAGCGCTCTAACTCAATCTGCCACGGTGACTACTGGGTATGGTATACAGGTATATAACCAGTCCTTCAAAAGATAAATATTGTGCTGAATTTTTTGAAGGTACAATGGTCAATGATGTTCATACTACAATTATTATTGAAAAGCTTTGTCGTATTAAATCAAATATAAGTGTTAACAACCAAAGACTTACTCTTTACCTATTCTCAGCAACTTCTCCAACATTTCTCACAGGTCTAATAAAACAACTATGCACCATTAGTCTCCATACTCACCACATCAGAGAAATGCGTGACACACGATTACCTCAAAGGTCAACTTTTACTTCTCACTGAAACAAAGCCACTTATGTCAATTTGCCAATTACGTCCGTTCGCCAATCATGTCAATTTGCAATCGAGTAACGCATGTCGGTGGCAGAAGGTCAAATTTCTTATCAGCCAAATCTGCCCTGAAGTGAATCGTTAGCAGACCCCATCGTTAGAAATAAGCATCAGGTAGAGTTAAATCCCAGTGACCCGTTCAATGAAATTACCCATCAAGTAATAGGAAACTATAGCTCAGTAGTTACAGTAGGTAATGGGCACCTATTTGCTGTTTTGAAAGCACTATCTACCGCAATACATCTCAAAATTCCTGATTTCTTCGTTAATATTTGCCACTAAGTGCAGCGCGCACATGCATTTTAGACTGATTTTCCCAAATATATATATATTTTTTTTTTATGGAGGGAAAAATTTACATGTTCAAACACAGGCGTAGTTTGGCAATTTAGGAGCCTGTGAAAGGGTTTTTTACCCTCTAAAAAACCCCCCAGAGATTCTCTAATATTATGTATTCCGTCTAGGTATATTGTATACAGCCTACAAAATGGCTTGTTGTGTTTTTCTGGGGAGTTCATAGGTAGTGGGTTGAATTCTAACTTAAAATTTCTTCTGAGCCAGCATGCCTTTAGTTCATAAGACGAATGACCTATCTTAAAGTGGTTGACAAGCGTAATTTTTTTCAAGCAGCAGTGATATTATCTATGATCTTAGCTATCGGTCGAAGAGATGCGGGCAACATCACTCTTCTAATAGGCAGGTGAATAACTCACCTATTCTACCGTTGAAATACTCACCGCTTACAGCCATCAGAACTATTCATCGCCTATTAGTGGCATGCAACAATATGACTAATCAGATAATGGTTGCGGTGAGAACTAAGTGGACCGCAAACGTCCCGCACAAAGTGACCGCAGACCGCACGGAATGCGGCAATTTCAATCAAGCCGGTATGTCTGCACAAAGATGGTCACACGGATACCGCCTAGGCAAATGAGAATCTCAATGTCTGATTAATTTGAAGACAGCGCAGATCGGAGGTACAAGTTCCAATCGGGAAATTAAAAAAAAAAAAAATCGCAAATATCCCAATGTTTTTCCTTGAGAGTTGAAGGAACAGTTCACGTATAATTGACCGAAAAAAGTTTAAACAAGACAATTTTCTAGATGACCGTAAATTTAACACGATAATTTTCCAGACGTTCTTTATTTCAACAAGACAATTTTTCATATGATATATTCATCTCTTATCAGTTTTCTTTTTTTTTCTCGTAAATATTGTCTTTGGGCGAAATTGTCAGTGGACTTTCTAGATTTGGCCTATGGTATTCTTCTTCCTTAACTTTGCCCTTTTCCAAGTCTCCAAGCCTACTTGGGATCGGCATAGGTCAACCTCTTTCTCATGGCTGGGTCTAGTTAGTTCTGGCATGTGGGGAAAAAGATAGTAAAACAATTTCTCCCTGGTACCAGTTTCTGTCTCAATTCAGACTTGAAATCTTTCATAAATACGGGTGTTAGTTTCAACAGGACAATTTATCAGCCTGTCTGTTTTTCTAATTGTTTGTTTGTGAGTGATGCGATAACTCTTCAAATATGATAGGGTTCCGTATTTTTCTGCGCAGTTTTTGGTCTAGCCCAATATTAATAATACATATTATATGCACTCGTATGTAGGTATACTGAAAATAATGTAGGTATTTCCACTTCAAAAGTTCGCAAATTATTCTAAATATTAAGGTAGGACCTGAAATTTGGTGAAAACCACAAGTATTAATTTCTGAAACCCAGCACAAACCACAAGCTACCAATGAACTCAAGGAAGCAAATTAAGAAGTCCCATTAGAGCACCAATAACATTATTTTTTTACTTCCGAGAAATTTCTAATATTAGAAATCGGAAGTATTGTGTTCGTTTTTGTAAAAAAAATTTTTTTTTGCTCCATTTCAAAAATGTTCATATTTCTGGACGTTTCATAACCTCCTGAGCAAATTTGGTTTTGTGTCCGTCTGTCGGTCCGTCGATCTGTTAAAAATATTCCTTGTAACGTGCAAATCTCAGAAACTACTGAACGGATTTTAATGAAATTTTGCACACATCTAGGATGGTCTGTAGATGGTCCCATTTTAAATTAATCGAATTCGTACAAGCGGTTCTGGGTGAAAGAGACCATGCGCCTGACCACTAACTTTTTACTTAAACGATTATATCTCGTGAACGGTACACCAGATTTTGATGAAATTTTGTATGTATATGCAATTATGCATATTACCTATTGTTTTACATAGGCTATTTATATTTATTTTTTAAATAATTATAATTTGACTTTGATATTTAAGAAAAACCGAAATTTTGGACAAAAACATAAAAAAAATATGGACCACGACTTGCCAATACAGAATTTTTTGTTGAATATAGAATGTATAAAAAACGATATTCTACCATATTAAACGAATTTGAAGAAAATCGGTCTAGTCGTTTTGGAGATACAAGTAATTTTGTATAAAATCTCAATATTGGCACGTGTTTACAATGTGAAACAATCACGAGGAAGTATTGTGTCCATAATTGGCAATGTTTTTTATCTTAAATTCATCAAGTATTGTTAAAATAAGACTTTATACAAATATACACATCGCGTAGATATTTTTTACGAACCGCAAATTTTGATTTTGGTACATGTAGATATTATGATTATTATGCTAAAAAGAATCTGTTTATTTTTGTTTTTATTTATTTCTCCTCGTCAATTTACTTTACCATTGCTGGAAAAGAAGTTATGGAAGATTTATTGGGAAAGTAGTTTACACTTTGAGAGAGTATGATGACGGCGACATACAAGCCTGTGAGAGTAAAGAGATTTTTAGTCTCATTCTTCCAGGATAAACAGCCTTTTGTATTGTGTTGTATTGTAATTATTGTATGTACACCAACATTGGATTCTTGATTTACTAGACCTCGATTGAGGAATTGTAGGCAATTTTGTCAAAAGTTAAGTTTGTATGAATTCAGAAGTGAGTGGGTGAAGTTATACAGGGTGGACCAAAAAAACGTTTACACCCGTTAATGGTAGATTACTGACGACATTTCCAGGCCGGATCTGCAATCCGTTTTTTCGGATTCGCCTTCGTAACTGCACAAAGTGATTTTTTGCAACTTTCCGAAAAAGTCCGACTTTGGTTTATTCTTCAGGTCAGTACTTTTTTCCTGTTTAAGGTGAGTTGGTTCTGAACATTTCTGCAGAAAGCCAACAAAATTTCGATGTTTCTAGCTACACTACTTTGTTTTTTACGATTTGGTTTGTCATATTTTTTTACACCTGAACAGAAAAAAAACACCCAAAAAAACTTTTTTACTAAATAAAACACTCGACATTTGTCCGAACAAATTTTGGCACAGACATGGGCAAGTTTGATAAAAGTTGGCGGCCGCCCCGAGGATGCTAAAAAATAATTTTACGATTTTTTATCACGTGATCATCTGGGAAAAATTATTAGATGTTTGCCAAAAACTCTTCAAAAATCCTAAGAGTTTTCTAGCTGTAGACTGTGTAAGGGCGTCTTGTGTTGTTTACAAAAATTGTTTACATTGCTTTTTTTGAATACCGCGGTCGCACATGCCTTCATCAGCCAGTTTAGGAAAATTCAAATGATAAATTTCGTGCCTCTCAGATTGTCAGTGGTGTTAGCTAGATGTGGTAGTGCTGAGAGTGTTAGTCGCATGACCGAGGTTCAATTCTCGATGGTCCATATTATTTTAATTATAAAAAAAATCTGATGGAATATTTTATTCATACCTGTATCTGACCTGTTGTAACACCAACAACTTATGGTTTTTTTACAGATGGTATATCTGATATAACTCAATTTACAGATGGTATATCTGTAAATTGAGTTATATCAGATACAATTGGTATCACAATACACATAATGTAAGGATGGTTTTTCTTATGCTTCCCTACGAGAGAAAAAAAAACTAGCGAATTTTCCAAACGAAAATAGAGTTTATGAAATAAATCCAGGTAAATATGTAGGTAGGTTCTTCTATCATAAACAATATTAATTAAATAACAAATATTTACCGATTGCCAACTCTTAATAGAAGTCTTGAAAAAAACAAGATAATATTTTGTAAAATTAATAAACTTTTGCAGTCTTTATTATGTTTTATACTATTTTGATATAAACAAAAAGGTATTTAAAAAAACATTTTGTGTTAGTATGTTCAATGAGAAACGATTAGACGCGCACGATTAGCTCAGTGGTAAGCTAGTCCACCCGGTCCAAACGCCAGAGCCAGCAAAAAATTCATGACTTCAAAATAAAAAAGACTGTTGCCATTTTTTATTTAGCCATAGTACCTACACACTATGGATTCTCCTCACACAATTTTTTGAAACCAATGGTGACTTTAGTACCTTAGTTCTAACTCAGAACTGTCCCTCTACCTTCTTGCCTTTCTCTCTCTCTTTCGCTCTTTGCCTCTCTCTCTCTCTCTCTCTCTCTCCCTTCTCAATTCCCTTAGAGGAACTGTTGGAAGTGGCGTCCACCTTCCTGGATGCAAAGGTTGAACCTCTTGGCAACTCCATATGCTAAATGCGTATCTGCCATTTCAGCATCCGAATTATAATATTGTAACTTGTACTAAAAGAAACTCAAGAAGTTTAAAGATAATATTTCATAGAATGCAGAAAAATATGCTTGAAAACTATCATCGAGAAACAAACAATCATTCATTTGACTGGCCTTTAATTAATTCCAAGGAAAATAATTATCAGACATAAATAGCTAATTACTCTTTGAGTACAAGACGACCCTACACGGTCTACACTTTTAAGATTTTAAACATCATTTTTTGAGACTTACCTGGTTTGTTTACCCAGAAGATCACGTGATAAAAAATCGTAAAATTATTTTTTAGCATCCTTCGTTTGGCCGCCAACTTTTATCAAACTTGCCCATGTCTGTGCCAAAATTTGCTCGGGCAAATCTTGAGTGTTTCAAAGTGTAAAAAATTTACATGAGAATTTTTTTCTATTCAGGTGTCAAAAAAGATGCCAAACCAAACCGTAAAAAACAAAGTCGTGTAGCTAGAAACATTGAAATTTTGTTGGCTTTCTGCAGAAATGTTCAGAACCAACTCATCTTAAACAGGGAAAAAGTTCTGACCTGAAGAATAAGCCAAAGTCGGACTTTTTCAGAAAGTTGCAAAAAATCACTTTGTGCAGTTATAAAGGCGAATCCGAAAAAACGGATTGCAGATCCGTCCTAGAAATGTCGTCAGTAATCTACTATTAACGGGTGTAAACGTTTTTTTTGGTCCACCCTGTAGATTAGCTACCACATATTGATTACCACTGCTCATGAGATAGTTTTAGGAAAATAAGAAATTGTTGTAATGTTTGAATAATCTAAAAAATGAAATTGCGGTTTGTGGAAGATTTGCATTAAAACCACAGGATAAAATAATTACCACTACTATAGCAGGTGTCTGTCTATCATCTACTTTATTCATACACAATAGCAGATGTAATTCTAACAGACTATCTCACCAAAGCCAAATGAAGACATGAGTTCTGTGAATAGGTTGACAAGACAGATGAGATACATTGAAATAAGTGTCTCCTTATGTCTGGTATTAGAGAGGTATCTATGTAAATTATTTCTTGTTGAATTGTTGATATTATCAGAAAAAAATATAAAATAAAATTAGAACAGAATAAAAAAACCGTCCTTTTACAAGACATTCATGAGCTCTGAGATTACTGATAAAGTCCTTTCCTGCTCCAAATTTTTGCACAACATTTCATCCTCGTTGCAGGTAATCCAATTATCTAATTCAGCCTTAATTTTTTAAAAATTGTATATCATTTTAATCTAGGAGAAACTCTCTACTCAAGAAGACATAGAAGAAAATCGTTTTAAATCTTTGGCGATTGCTGTTGTACTCTCATAAACTATTTATTGTCAAGACCAAGGAACCAAGAGAAGGACTTACAAAAGAGAGAGAAAGAGACATACGGACAAAAATGAAATCTAATATCCGAAGATATCATTTTATTAGTCGCTTATTAAGTTACGGGGTGATCAACAAATTTATTGGTAACTGATTTGTTGGTCCTTTAAATTGAGTATTTAATGTTCGTCAATGAACTACTAGATCACTCAGAGGTTGGTATTTGGCGCTGAAAACTAAATCGGTCGAGATTTTGCTTGTTAACATAATGCTAGCTCTGTTAGCTGGTTAATAAATTTTTTAATACATTTTTTTTCGGAACAAAATAATATTCTGTACATAAAACAGCTCTTACCACCATGTTTTGAACAGAATATTCTCCCTTGATCTATCAACAAGTGAGGTGAATTATGTATGTTCATGAGTGAAGTAGGTAATTAGGAATTGCTTTATTCAGATATTCAGCAATCACAGGTAATCGCAAAACAACCTTCACAGGCATGTGAAGACTAATCTTGAATGAGGTCAACGGCCTTTGAGGCCACGACCGACGTGACGGCGACGTCAATATTAGAGCGAAAAGCGTCGAATAAGATTATTAAGCTTACCACTCAATTCTGAGCTATTATTGGTCCGAGTGACTCGCCCTGTAGAACAGATTGCGAGACACATTATAGGATATTAATAGGAGAACTTATATAGAAAAGAAAAAATGGAAATGTTTTCTTCTGTCTTCACGCCGTTTATCTCCTGGCATAAATGATCTGGGAGACGACATACATAGGAGAGACGGAGACGGGGATAGACTTGATCATAGGCGTGAGAGAGATCGAGAAATGAGCAGATGGACTCACGCATATCTCAGTCACATTATGCAAGTGTAGAGAGAGTTGTGTCCAGTGACAAAGATTGGAAGTGGCATGAAACAAAACATGTTTTGCATTAATTTATTAGACAGGTGGAATAATGTATTTTACTTCATATACTGGAAATAAGAATCTGTAAAGAAGAACATTTTTGCACGACAAAAGATATGAGTACCTATAATACTTGTGTTTCATTTTATGTGCTGAGCAAAAGAGACGCTATTCAACACAACGTACAAATAAATACCTTTACAAAAGAGATTCTATTTACACTATTCAACACCATGGTACAACTTGACAAACTTGTGCCATAGCTTTGAAAATCAGAAAATAAATCATGAAAAGTTAATAGTTAATACTCATTTGAATACTTTACAGGCATGAATATTGCACAACATTTGAAAAGCCTTCAGGTTTCACAGATTGGAAAAGAATTTAGACGTGTTGATTTCACAGATATTCTATTGATTTTTACTTTAAGAACAATACTCGGTAATCATGCGTGATGATCTTGCTCTTCGGATAGAGTTGGGTGACAAAATAATAGAAATTTGTTTACTTGAGAATGGTATCAAAACTTTCAATAGGTGACACAGGATTGGACATTTTCAAAATCACTTACATCAAATACGAGTATCTTATCTCAATGATTCCGCCATTGCTCGCAGATCACATCAAAGCAAGCCGTTTTCCCTGGCGACAATAAATAATGTGTACACTGGACGTCCATGAGAAATGTCTACCCAGCCGTGAATCGAACCTAGGTCACCCGCATGGGCACTTGGCCATGATGACTATTTGAATTTAGGGTCTCCTCTTGCAATGATAGACGTAGATTATTATATTATTATTATTATTATTATTATAGATTGGTTGGAGTTCCACAAGTGAAGCCTCAATTATAACACTAAACTCTATTATATCTATGGTGACCAGTTGATTCTATTTGGTTTTAAGGTCCTGATTTTAAGTAGTTTTACCCTCCCTTCGCTAGAACTCGTGCCAGCTTCTCACCTTAATCTCACCTAGCCTGGGTAGGGCCGGAAATGCCAGCCTTGTTTGGAGGAAACAGAATTTTCTTCGAAAACTCTGCCCCAACCGGGAATCGAACTCGGGACCTCTGGACGGGTCAGTACAACTATTACACCACGGAGGCTGGCTATAGATAGACGTAGATAAAAAGTACTTATGGGTGAATATTTCCAAACGTGGTTTTTTCAGGGCAATTTTTGTCCCCAGCCAATTTTTTTAAAATAACTAGCTGAATGTGGGGAAATCAAGTACCTAGGATATTAATATTTAGGTATTTAGAGGGTGCACTTCTGAGAAATTATTTTTTCTCTATTTTTCCCTGTTTTTTAAAAAATAGAGATAATAGGTACAAAATAGCCAGAGGAAGGACTACCAGAGGAGAGACATTTTGACTATAACTCTAACTTTTAAGTGCAATATTAAAAGAAAAATATTAATATTGTTTTCGAAATGGAGAAATAATCTGCAAATAAAATAGAAACATCTCATTATATTTTTTTAAAGTAAAATAAATCTTTTCTTTTTACTTGCCAGAGGAAAGACAAGCTCTTCTGTGACGCACTTACGCACAACCTTACTTCCTGAAAATCTTCAAACAACCAAAACATCGAACAAAACTAACGTGGAAATTAGAATCACAAGAGAGGTAGGAGACGTTTCCCCTCCTTTCATAGAGTGACGTTACTTTCCCCTCTTTTGAAAACGGCAATAAAGTGGCTTGCCAGAGGAAGGACAAAAAGTATGGGGACACACTTTAAAGTCAAAAATAGAAATAATTGAAATGGTAATTAATAAAATAAAATTCAATGTTAAGTAGTTGTCTTCTTGGCTTTTGAAAAAATTATATTTTAATTTAATTATTTAAAAAGGAATTGAGCTATTATAAATTTAAACAATCTAAAACAAGCTGGGGACAGGCCAGAGGACGGACATTTGCTGATATCATGTACTTATTTTTTATATAAATAATTGTTACATACTGTATATCCTTAATCCAACACCCTGTATGTAAAGTCGAAAACAAGCCTCAACTTCGTTGGAGCAGGCTCTCGAACTACCAGCTTCCAACATCGAGAGCCTGCCTTCAGTACACCTCTATCAGCAACACGTAAGTGAACGGAACCAATCGCCCCATCACATATTATTTAGTCCACTGCTCATATATTATAAGAAAACCAACTAGTCAAAGGCCACGGCTTTTACAGTCCTCCGTGTCCCTTCCTTGCTGTCGAACAAAATTGGTCATTCGGTCCAAATTAGAATCGCGAATTTTTGGGGGGTTAATTGTTCTTTTTTTTCTCGTTTTTTCCGCTTTCCGCTCTACGTTTTTTCGATTTCGCGTTCCGTTCAAAAGATTTTCTGTTTAGGGAGGTGTGCCCGTTTTCGTTTTATGTATCTTTTTGTTAGTAAAACCGCTTTTTGTTGAACCGCCTTTGTGAAACCGCTTTCGTTAAACCGCATTCTTTAAATATTTTTTTTGGTAAACCGCTGTCGCACGATTTTGTTCGCGATACTTTTCAAGTTTCTTTAAGTTTTATCGCTAACCCTAAATTAATTCAGGCTTTCCGCTTTACCATTTTCCGCTTAAATATAATTATATTTTTTTCTTTCAGTATAACTGCTAGATTAATTTAAAATTTAATGTTAATTGTAACTACTTAAGGTGGGTTTAATTGTGTTTCTTTCGTGAAAGTACATGGAATTGCCATAAATTAATTTTTTTTATTAATTTCATCTAAAGTTTATTAAAATAAGTGCATAAATACATAAAGTAACCTACCTACTTACTTAACCATTTGATTTTCAATAGTTATAATCTGAAGTGATTTTAAGTTCAATTACCTAAGTATCATACATAATTATCAGTAAGTTCTAGCGTAGGTACTCTGAATGGACGCACGTAAGTCATTTGGGCATGCATGTTTGTGTCTTGTAGTTCTTCGTTTTTGATTTTTGCTATTTTACCTGCTCTTATTTGGCTTGATCTTTGATCGCCATAATTATTATTTACCGCCTTCTTGTATTACCGCTGCAGAGGTTTATTACTCTCCGCTCAAATTAATTTTTTTTTGGTTTATTATTTTATATTTACCAGTTTTTTTGCTATCTATCTGTAAAACATGGGTGTAGATGAAGATAAATTAAATAGCCTTCTCTATCGTAGAGAGAAGATCTTTTCTCGCATGCAATCACTGTTCGACTCCTCCTCAGACCTCTCAAGTAAGGAAAAGCTAGCGTCTTTTCTAGTTAGGTACGATAAAATCGATGAGCATTATTCCGATTATGAGACTGTGCAATGTGATATTCATGCTCAGTGTATGAAGATGTCAGATGAGACAACACAGAAAGCGTCAGCTCAACAGACAACTACTTTTGAGGATCTTTATTACAGTGTAAAGGCTACAGCTAGGCTAAATAAATTTAAAACTTCTAGTGAGAAACTAGCTGAGCTGGCTATTACTAGTCAGGTACCCGCAGCCACGCCGCCGCCGGTTAGTGTGCCGACGCCGCCGGCACCTCGTTTACCCAAACTTGAAATTCCTGTGTTCAGTGGGGAACTGCATGAGTGGCCTAACTTTTACGCGTTGTTCAACTCAACGATACATACCAATGGCTCTCTTTCCAATACAGAAAAGCTTCAATATTTAAAAACTTTTCTTACTGGTACCGCATTATCTCTTATCGAGTGTCTACAGCTTTCTCCCGCTAATTATGAGATAGCTTACAAAACCATTGTTGACAGGTATCAAAATAAGCGTAATTTAGGGGCTTTTTATCTTAACAAAATATTTTCTTTCCGCCAGATAAATTCCAACTCTTTAGAAAATCTAAGAAAATTTTATGAATGTTTTCAAACCACATTCAACGCTTATACAGCTCTCGAACTGACTCAGCCTGCGGATTATTTCGCAATGCATTTAGCGCTACGTGCTCTTGATGTAGATACACGTCAGCGTTTTGAATCTGAATTTGATGTAAGTGATATCCCGACCTTTGAACAGTTAATGACTTTTGCGCAGAAGCAATGTCACATTCTAGAGATTAGCAGTGATGCAGATCGACAACCGCATGCTTCGGTGCAAAAGAAAATCCCCGCTTCGCACCAACCTAGTTCTTTCAGATCCACCCGCCATACTTTGGTTTCTACCGCTCAGCTGAACGTTCCGCCCGCTGCGTCTTCGTCTTGTCCTCATTGCAAGGGAGATCACCGCTTGTTTAATTGTTCTTCGTTTCAGGCTGCTGAGGCGACTAAGCGATACGAAATCGTGAAGTCCCTCAGGAAATGTTTTAATTGTTTAGGGAACCATATTTTATCTGACTGTAAGTCTAGGTCGCGATGTTCAAAGTGTCAGAGTGGATCCCATCATACATTACTTCATTTTGTAAAACCGCCCGCTATCCCGCCTGCAGGAATCGCTACTTCCTCCCGCTTTGCCGCTACCGCTACTTGTTACGCTAGTGAGAAGTCTACTGTCTTACTAGCTACCGCTCAGGCGCGGATTCAAGATTCATGTGGAAATTATCAATCTATTCGTCTAGTAATTGACCCTGGGTCTCAAATTAGTTGTATCAGTGCCAGCTTTGTTCAAAAACTTGGTTTAAAATATACGTCATCCCGCACCAATATCTCAGGTATTGGTAATGAGTACACCTCTATCAGTAACACGTAAGTGAACGGAACCAATAGCCCCCTCATAATTATTTAGTCCACTGCTCATGAAAACCAACTAGTCAAAGGCCACGGCTTTTACAGTCCTCCGTGTCCCTTCCTTGCTATCGAACAAAATTGGTCCTTCGGGCCGGACTTTTGGTCCACACTAGAGACCAAAATTGGTCCACACTAGATGGCAAGTTCACTGATGGTAAGTCCGAAGAAATTTTGGACAGAACAACAGCGTCTGTAGATACTTCTGGTGTCATAATCAGAAATGAGCATACCCTGCAAAGTAAAGGTAATGTTTTTTGCAAGTTGATACCATCTCTGATTATGACACCAGAAGTATCTACAGACGCTGTTGTTCTGTCCAAAATTTCTTCGGACTTACCATCAGTGAACTTGCCATCTAGTGTGAAAGAGCAGTATTCGTCCATTTCGCTAGCTGATTGTGATTTTCATAAATCTAGTAGAATAGATTTTCTGCTTGGAGCTGATTTATACCCACATATTTTGATTACCAAGGGTCCCACAATTATACAGGGTGAACCAGTCGCGGTCAACACGATTTTTGGATGGGTCCTCATGGGGAAGGTTCCGGTAGCTGATGAAGTGTCAACGCAGAACTCGTTGTTTGTTCGTTCTGAATCGCCTGAAAAATCTCTGGATGCCGTTATTAAGCGTTTCTGGGAGGTTGAAGAAGTTTCAGAGAGGAAGTTCGAGAATCCGGAAGACTTGAGATGTGAGAAGTACTATGAGGACACCACGAATCGTGAACCCGATGGTTCTTATTCTGTTTGTTTGCCCTTTAAGGAGAGTGTTCCCGCTGCAGGGTCTACTAGAGACGCTGCTTTGAAACGGTTTTTATCGTTAGAATCCCGCTTGCATAGACAACCGCAACTTTTTGCCGAGTATAAAAAATTTGTCCACGAATATTTGGAGTTGGGTCATCTCAACGTAGCTCCGCAACCCTCTCCATACGTGATCCCGCACCACTGCGTCATTAAGGAATCCAGTTCCACTACTAAGCTGCGCGTGGTTTTTGACTCCTCGGTTAAGGATGATAAGGGTGTCTCGTTAAACGAATGCCTGATGATTGGACCAAAACTACAACGAGATATTCCAGACATCATTTTAAATTTCCGTTTGCATCGAGTGGCAGTCTGTGCTGATGTGAAGCAAATGTATCGGGGTATTTTGGTCGACAAAGAACATCGTAAATATCAGCATATTTTTTGGCGAGATTCTCCTGATGATCCACTTATCGAATTTGAATTGAACACGGTTACTTATGGGTTTTCTTGTTCGCCATATCTAGCGCAGAGAACCATGCGACAACTTGTCGCAGATGAAGGTGAACCCTTCCCGCTTGCCTCTCAGGCAATCTTGTACGAAACGTACGTTGATGACGTCACGGCTGGGGCTGTGGACGTCAAGACGGCGTTGTTATTGAGAGATGAGCTCATAGAGTTGTTGGGTAGAGCAAACTTCTCGTTGAGAAAATGGGCATCAAGCCATCCGCAGATCCTGACTGACCTGCCTAAGGATCATGTGCAGGCTGCCGTGGGCTTCTCGCCTGAAGGAGATGGTGCGTTGAAGGTGCTGGGGTTGGAGTGGAAACCTGACTTAGATGTTTTTCTTTATTCAATAGCTCCCCCTATTGTTAATGAGCAGCACACAAAACGGTCCATCTTATCTACAATCGCACGTCTCTTCGATCCGCTAGGTTGGTTGTCTCCCGCTATTTTTTTCGCTAAATGTATAATTCAACGCACTTGGTTAGCAGGCAGTGACTGGAGTGAACCGCTCCCTGAAGACATTACCGCCGACTGGAAAAAATTTCTTTTCCAGATCGAATCCTTATCTGAAGTTAGAATTCCCCGCTTTTGTAATATTGAACCAAATGCAGAATACTCCATCTTCGGCTTTTGTGATGCCTCTGAAAAAGGATACGCCGCTGTATTGTATCTCCGCTCTGCGTTACATGAAGATATTCGTATTTCGCTTTTGATAGCCAAGAGTCGAGTAGCGCCGCTGAAATCCGCAACAATTCCTCGATTGGAACTTATGGCTGCTGTTTTGCTTTCACGTCTGCTTGTTTCGATTCAGGATATTGTGAATAAATTAAATGTCAAGGAGATCTTTCTCTTTAGTGACTCGACAGTTGTTCTTGGTTGGTTACGAACTTCGCCGCATCGTTTAAAAATATTTGTAGCAAACCGCGTTGTGGAAATATTAGATAACACTTCTCCCTCCTCTTGGAGGCATATTTCTACTCATGAAAATCCAGCGGATTGTGCCTCGAGAGGGTTATACCCTCAAGATTTAGTTAGCCATCCTTTGTGGTGGACGGGGCCTTCATTCATGTCTGAACCGCGCGACACTTGGTTGATCGACAGTGTCATTGTCCCCGATGCAAATCTACCGGAGCTGAAGTCGACAGTCTTAATTGCCGCCTCGGAAAACTCAAGAAATTTATTTTTTGATGTTATGGAGAAGTTTTCGTCGTTAGTACGAGTGCAACGCGTCATAGGTTTTGTACTTCGCTTTGTTAATAATCTTCGCTGTGATTCCTCGACTCGCAAGTCAGGGCCGCTAGAAATTGAAGAGATGAACAGGGCCATGAATCTGTGCATTCGTGTGGTCCAGAAGGCTGAATATGAAGTCATAGTGCAAAAATTAAAGGATGATCCGCAGTTGAAACATTATTTGAGACGATTGTCACCCTTTATCGATGAAAACCAGCTTGTCAGGGTGGGCGGTCGGATTAAAAATTCGGAGCTGCATTATTCAGCAAAATATCCGCTTTTATTACCAAAATGTAGTCATTTATCAAATTTGATAGTCAAACATTATCATCTCCAGACGCTGCATGGAGGACCACTCATTGTTCAGTCTCTTATTCAGCAACAATATTGGATTATCTCTCTTCGTAGTCTTGTTAGACAATGTATATTTAAATGTTTGATTTGCTATAAGCTCAAGGCAAAATCTTTAACCCCGCCTATGAGTGATTTACCCGCCGTTCGATTTGAACAAGTTCGAGCGTTTCTTAATGTTTTTGTTGACTATGCTGGCTTTTTTGTCTTGAAAGAAAGCACTCGGAGAAACGCGAGAACCTACAAGGGATACCTCGCAATTTTTTTATGTATGTCTACCAAGGCCATGCATCTCGAAGTTGTTACAGATTTATCTACTGCCGCGTTCTTGGCTGCGTTGGATCGATTTACATCTCGCCGTGGATTAGCTGCTAAAATCTACAGTGATAATGGTACGAACTTTGTAGGTGCAGCTCGCCATCTTAAAGAAGTGTACACTCTGTTGTACAACTCTGAGGAGGTGATCAGCAATCATCTTACAAAGAGAAAAATTCGTTGGTATTTTAATCCTCCAAACGCTCCCAACTTTTCTGGTTTAGTTGAGCGAGCGGTCAAAAGTTGTAAACACCACATCAAACGCGTCATCGGAGAGCAATCCTTGACGTATGAAGAGTTTTCAACTTTAATGTGCCGCATTGAAGCGGTACTCAACTCGCGTCCACTTTGTGGAGTCCCTAGTTCGGATCCCAATGATGGTAATGATTTTCTTTCCCCCGCACATTTCCTCATTGGCTCGACAATGTTGTCTGTTCCTGAAGAGAACTTGACTTCTCAACCCATGAATCGACTTAATCGTTGGCAGTTGATTCGTCAGGCTGTGCAGTCATTCTGGAAGCGGTGGTCAATCGAGTATTTACATACTCTGATCCCACGTCCTAAGTGGAACACAGAAGATAGAGAGCTAAATGTAGGAGAAGTAGTTTTTGTTCAATCTACTATCAATCAGATGAATCCTTTGAGTTGGCCTATTGGTAGAGTTGAACAGTTGATTGCGGGAAAAGATGGGGTAACACGCGTCGCTAAGGTAAGGGTCGCGAATACAATAGCTACAAGACCGCTTACAAAGTTAGTCCCACTGCCTTTGGCGACCCATCCAGATACGTAGGACAGGTACAACCTACCTCCTAAGTAATATTTTTTTTTGTTAATTTGGCAATTACGTGTTCGTTCGCGTGAGTTAACCGCGTTCGGTCGCGTTTTGTATTTTCTGTTTTTTTTTCGATTTGAATTTTCGTTTTGTTTTGTTTTGCACCGTGGTACTGTTTTTGTATATTTTGTTCGTGCCGCGTTGTCGCAAAATTGGTTATTTTGGGTGGGCGGTTATGTTACATACTGTATATCCTTAATCCAACACCCTGTATGTAAAGTCGAAAACAAGCCTCAACTTCGTTGGAGCAGGCTCTCGAACTACCAGCTTCCAACATCGAGAGCCTGCCTTCAGTACACCTCTATCAGCAACACGTAAGTGAACGGAACCAATCGCCCCATCACATATTATTTAGTCCACTGCTCATATATTATAAGAAAACCAACTAGTCAAAGGCCACGGCTTTTACAGTCCTCCGTGTCCCTTCCTTGCTATCGAACAATAATAATAAAAAAATATGTTTTATGTACTTTCAAGTTAAAGCTAATGTGTTCCCTTCATTTCACTAGTGGATTCCTTTATTTTTTCCTTACCGATTTGTTTTTATTCAATGAGGACATCAAAAAACCACGTTTGGAAATATTCACCCTTATATCATGTTATTATATTGATGACCATAAAAAATAGAGAAGATAGGAGACGGTGATTTCAATTCATTTCGTTTTCACTTGTCCATCAAATCAGAAAAAAATATCTTCATAATATTATCGATATAATTATTATATCCATGTATACAGTGTGTCCATAAACTATCTTCCCACCCCCCGTATCTCAAGAATGTCTGAAAATATAGAAAAACGCCTATTTTTTGGGGGGATTAAGTTTCATTAAAAAAAAATTCTTACACAGCCCCAGTCAGGCTGGACACGGACCAACTTTAAAATCTTAAATGAAATGGTTTGTTTTGTGGCATGGCGTTAACACGTATGAGACGGCGTTCCCACCGGTGGGCACAGATAATGCAATTTTTAATATATTTTTGTACTCGCCCGTCCCAATTTTTTTTGTTGTTGTCATAATTATTTGGAACACATACCCTAATTTGAAGCCGTCCCAGCGTACAAACTTTAGAAAATAGGACCCGTCTCATACGTGTTAATGAACACCTTGTATAGTATTATAAACATTATAGTAAATGATAAATAGACTCTACATTATTTTGCATTTGTAGAGGATAGATAGAGGAACCTTATCAATGCTATTTGCCGAAGATATTCCACAGTAGATAATACCTACTGCATTTTTCAAATGACATTGCACTTTTTCAATGATGGATATTGCTTTTTTTCATTCATTGCAAAAAAATTATTGCCTGTGATTGAGACTGTAACTGTTCAGAAGATTAGATGTTATTTCTTGCACTGTGAAATATTTATGAAGAACATTTTCAGATTTTTTTTAATTTGGGTTTAATGCCGCTTTCAACTGCATTGTCATATGCTACACTGAGAAATCTTTGTTATCTGTCTAAAGTGTGATGGACTTTCATAATTACGTTCCGTTGTTTTTGAAGATTTAACCACCAAATTTTTTTATTACAAATAAAACACTTCACCCAGCTTTATGGCAAAGAGCCCAATATGCTCGCTGCATTACCCCTCTTTATGGCGAGGAGGAAAATTTTCTGCTTGAAAAAGTCAGGCCTTCTCCCATCTCCAGAACTCAATAACAATGAAAGAAAACGAAGACAAGATCTTTTGATGAGTAATTGAGTATGCCGTGTGTCAAGCAACCAGTTAAAGGCTGGCTTCTAGATCCTCGATGATCTTTGCTATCTGATGGACTGTGCTTTGGAGACCAAAAATAAAATCAATTCACAAACCCAATTTTGTCTATTTCAGAGATTTTGGCTGCTAGATTGTGGATGATCTCTTTATGTGGAAGGCTGTTTATTGATAACCAAAAACATTTACAAACCCAATTTTGTCAATATGTAACACCACAAATTATAGCCTTTTAATGTTCTCTGTATGAGACCACCTACCTACCTAGTGCAACTCGCTTTGATAAGAGCTCAAGAGCAATTTGTCAATCATTCTACATATAAGACTCAGAGTTAGCAGAAAAAATAGGGTTATTGACATAGGCAATAACCCCGCCCTTTAGTTAGGACATATGTGTATATTTTGTTTGTTTTTTTTTTATATTATTAATATTGTCAATTACTTCCGAGAAATTTCGAATATTAGAAATCAGAAGTATTGTGTTCGTTTTTGTAAAAATAATAATATTTTTTGCTCCGATTTCAATTTTTTTCATATTTCTGGACGTTTCATAACCTCCTGAGCAACTTTGGTTTTGTGTCCGTCTGTCGGTCCGTCGCGTCGGTCTATTAAAAATATTCTAACTTTTTTTTTTACTTTTTACTTAAACGCTTATATCTCGTGAACAGTACGTATTTTAAATGAATTTTTGTATGCATATGCATATTATTGTTTTACATAGGTTATTTGTATTTATTTTTAAATTAATTATAATTTAACTCTAATATTTAAGAAAATCCGAAATTTCGGACAAAAAAGTCAAAAAATAAGGTCCACGACTTACCGATACAGAATTTTTTGTAAAATCTAGAATGTAGAAAAAATAGTATTCTACCATATAAAACATGTTTGAAGAAAATCGCTTAAGCTGTTTTGGAGATACAAGTGATTTAGTATAAAATCTCAAAATTGGCACGTGTACGTCTGTACGTGTAGGTATAACTGTATACAATGTGAAACAATCACGAGGAAGTATTGTGTCCATAATTGGCAGTGTTTTTTTTCTCTTTCTAAGAAAAAAACCTAGTTTAACATAATGCTAATATCAATTTCACCTTTAAAAAGCATAGCAATTAATTCCATTGTTTTGAAGATATGAGTTTCTAGAAAGCTGGGATGCAGGTTGCATTAATGCAATACCTACAGTAGACGTGCACTTCCATCAGTTGCATCACCAGTACTATGAATGCACTTCCACTATGCCCAGTAGCTGCATTTTCATAACCCGTTAACACCTAGCGCTCTTTCATCTCCTGTTTATTGTTCCGGAGATATCCGCTTAGCTCCTCGAGATCATAATTATCGAGATATTCGCCCGCACTTATCTCCTGTTGTTCCCGAGATAACAGCTTGCATGCAGGTCCAATCTGAGCGCTAGGCTACTGGCCAACAGACACGCATGATCGATCATACCTGACTTCCGAATGATTCTAGTGATAGTGCACATGATATTAGTGATAATGCACATGATACTAGTGATAATGGCCATGATACTAGTGATAATGGTAATGATTCTAGTGATAATGCTCATGATACAGGTATTATAGTAAAGATAATCGTCATTTTACGGACCTAATTGAATGACGGAATGGATATGATACTCCATGTGATACGGACTTGGCTAGAGGACGGTAAAAAACTATTATATCATATTTTTATGTTGATGATACACGTAATAAAATAATAGAATTCGTATGCATATGACGGTAAAAATTATATTACATTTTATGGTCATAATGAAATAACAGAATATTAATACACTAAGGTTTCGTGATGGAAATCAAATCTACTTTCTTGTGCCATTCGAGCCGCTTTATATCGCCAAGATGAGTAGTGAGTTAGTAAGTAGTAGTAATAATAATATCACTCTTTAGTAAAAGTTGACCACCAGGCGAGGTTAATACCCTAAGCATTTTCTACCACCTAACCCTCAACCCTCAGAGCCTTATTATTATGTGATCACAAACTCAAATTAATGAGGAAGAATTCATTGACTGGGTGCAATATATCTTAGCTTCCCTGCACAACGGAACACATATCTCAAGCGAAAAAGCATTGCGAATTTAGGATTAAATAAAAGGTTTCAGTATGTACTAGAGTTAACTAGAGGTTTCAGGACCATGGGTTTCAGCCTTCACTTGAAGAAATTATCCTACAGTTGTTCGGGTGCACAATGTAGATCAGGAGGGGTGCCCAACCTTTACAGAAAAAGATCTACTATAAAGTCTCAGATAATCAACGCGATCGACCCCCCCCCAAGGAATTCAATAGCCATATCAAACCTTATTATTATCATTTAACACTTTATTGGTCAACTACATGATTCATTCAACAAAATATAACATGAAAAAAAAAGAACACAATAGGATATGTAGTGAACCAAGGGCCGAGGTTAAAGCCTGCGGCTTTCTCTTCCACCAAACCCCAGTGGAAGAGAAAGCCAAACCTTCTATTATGTGCACTAGTAGTCAAGTGATTAACGCGCTAGTCTAGTAATCCAGGTAGCGTAGGGATTCGTCGGTTCGAATCCCACCCAGTGCACGAATTTTTCCTCTTTAATTTGAGTTTGTGACCGCATAATAATAAGACTCTGAGGGTTAGGTGGTAGAAAATGCTGTGAGCATTAACCTCGCCTGGGGGTCACCTTCCACTAAAGAGTATTATTATTACAATGAAACGTTTAAATAAGCATTCAACTAAAATACTCGTTTAGGCATAAACAACTATGTCTAGGACTCTACAGACAGTGTAATAGAATAAAGTAATTATCTTTATGTTAACGAGTAACAAAACCTGAGGCAAGTAAATTGTGTAATTACTTTTATTGACAAGTAATTGATTTCCGATACTAAACTTGTTATTTATTTAATTACTTTCATAGCAAAAATGTCTATGGGGAGTAACTACTTGCTAATCGGTTTATGGTAATTTGAGACTCAGAGATGCTACGTCTTGATTGACTTGGTCATCTGTTTAATAAAAAAAGTTGTCATATTTGTATTACTCACTTTTGTGATTTCACAACTACTCAGGCAAATAGATTGTGTAATTACTTTTATTGATGGTAATTGATTTCTGATACTTGTTATTTATCTAGTTATGTACATTATACACACTTTCATTCCTAAAATGTCTATGGGGAGTAACTACTTGCTAATCGGTTTATGGTGATTTGAGACTCAGAGATGCTACGTCTTGATTTGACTTGGTCACCTGTTTAATAAAAAAAAAAGTTGTCATGTTTGCATTAAACACTTTCGTGATTTCACAACTAACCATACTCGCTTTACTAAATCTACGCTGAAACTTGAAGCACCGCACCGTCGAGACAACTTTTCCAATTAAGTTGCCTGGGACCTTTACTCCCACCAGCTCTAGCCAAGCTGGTAACAACAACATAATAGTGATTGTGATACTAAATTAAAGTGGTTGTTGTTGTTGTTGTTGTAGCCAGCTTGGCTACAGCTGGAGGGGTGAGTGATGGTCTCCAGCCAACTTTATTTCAAAGTTGGATCGTCCTGAACCGCATATTTCCATGTGCGATCAACCATCATGAGGACTTGGACTTTTCTTTATAAGCCATTAAACCCTTAGGAAACTGCAAGCTAGCCTGGCTTGTAAGGGTTGGCTTGTATGTTCTCTGTAGTCCTCTAGCGAGACACTGGTCTTCTCCCTGTTTAACGTCCCCAACCAGTGGTTTTTATAGTGGTAATATTATAGTGGTGATATTGGTAACCTTTCTGGTTTTCAATCAAGTATATGTTTGATATTTTTAAGCGCATTCGCCCTATTAATTATTCACCAGTTATTTTCACAAGGCTCACATCATCAGAAACAGAGCAGCACTTCAACAAGTTCCAGCATTTCAACATCTCTAACAACTATAATGTTACCTAGGTGAAGCAGGAATTACTAATTAAAAAGTGCTTCCAATATGGCGACTGGATTCTCGGACTAAACCAGGAGATTCTGGACTAATCTTGAACTTTTTATTGGCTACATTAGCTAAAATAATCGTTCCTGAAGCTAAATATAATGAGCTAGGAAACTATTTATAGCTAGGATGTGCTCTTACGAGTATGTATGTGCTGAGAGTAATCTAAGTATGAACAGTACCCCATATTCATTAAGGAAAGTTAGGTACCCGTTTAAAGACATGATATACAGTAGAGGTACGCATAAAACTAGGTTCAAACATTTACTGACATGATTTATTGCTGCTCACTTCATTGGCGCTAAGGTCGCTAAGGACTCTTAAGTAGGTAATTAAATGAAGTTCTATGTCCAGGTCTGGTAGTCAAGTGGTTAACGCGCTAGTCTGGTAATCCACGTAGCGTAGATGTCCGTTGGTTCGAATCCCACCCAGTGCATGAATTTTTCCTTGTTAATCTGAGTTTATTTAATCCATAATAAAATAAGACTCTGAGGGTTAGGTGGTAGAAAATGCTTTGAGCATGAACCTCGCCTAGTGGTTACGTTTTACTGAAGAGTGTTATTATTATTATTAATAAGGTATATTCTGGTAGTATAATAATTGTTAGGCCTGTTCAGGTAATATAAATAAAGGTCTCATACTGAGTCATTAAAAGTTTGTATGAGAATAGTTTGGTGAAAACTCTACAAGACACTTCGGTTCATGCAAAGCTTATGCCGTTTCCCAAAAGTTGGGAAACGGCATAAGCTTTGCATGAACCGAAGTTCGACTTTTTTGACACACAGCAAAATGATAAAATCCAAGCTTTTGAACATTACTCAAAACCTAGTAAACTTTCACCACTACCAGACATGCGTCTCATCCCTCTGATACACACATTGATGACTGCTCTCATTGTCCCCATTCCTAGTCTTGTTCTGATCCAACTCAGCATTCTCCCACAGTTCCTCCACTGCGCCCAAGTTGCAACCCGAGGCATGGCCCTGTATTTATTTTTCCTAACCCTACTCTACACAATGAGGCATTGCCGTACTATCGAGCCGAAACTCGGCAGCATAGAGTTCATCAATGTCTTCTCTGCAATTATTTCCGCTAAAACCTTAAGCTTACAGAATCAATGCTTGGTAAGTGAAAAGTTAGCTTTGTGTAATGGTCTGCAGGTGCGTTGCGGATAATTGACTTTTGAAAAATCTCATTTACAAATACGTATGTACCTGATTACATATTAGTAGGAACACTGGAACATACAAAGTTGTCTTTATATGTAGAAGTAGGTATCGTGTAATTTATTGATAATCAGGTGTTGCAGAAAGTTGACTGCGCGAAGGAGTAGAATTAATTGAAAACAGGTGTAGTCGTGTACTGATTAACAAGAACTATATTAACCAGAATCTAAACCTATTAACCAGACTCCAAACCTATCAACTAGAATCCAGCCAGCCTCCGTGGCGTAACGGTTGCGACTACTGCCCGTAGTCCAGAGATGAGTTCGATTCCCGGTTAGGACAGACTTTTCGAATAGAAAATTCAGAAGACGTGGGGCTCACATATCCGGGCCTACCCAGACTGGGTGAGGTTAATGTTGGTAGCTGGTACGATTCCCAGCGAATGGAGAGAAATACCCCCGTCCTAATCGGCAAGTTAAATCAATTTTTTTTACCGTTTTATGAAAAAATCTTTTTTTACATATTTTAAACATCTTCAGAAATTGGTCGAATTTTGTTCGGAGGAGGGGCATCCAGCCTTAAAAATGTGCAACAAGCAACTAACCTTGACGATGAGGTTGAACAAGGCCGACCCCGGGTGGTTTGGGAAAGGACAAAGTGAAAGAAGAGTAAGAATTAGTACGAAGGTATCTCTTTCTGTCTTCTATCTTTTCTCTCTCCCTAAGAGTTTACTTTCAACAATTTGCACGATAGAAAAAAGCAGTTAAAAAACTTATGATAGAGGTGAAAATCATTGTCCGTAAATTATTTATTAAGTTAAAAAAGGTAAATCATATTTATCAGAGTACAGCGGCTTATGATGACCTCTGCACGAGACAAAACGGAAATGAGGTGTGCATGATATCATTTATTTAATTAACTTAATAGTTTAATAGATATTTAATTAACTTAATAGTTCATTTAGAAAATCCTCTCTTAAGGCTTAAACTGAGAATATACAATGCACAAAGCTCCTCTATGGAGTCTATGGTAAACATGTATACTCTTGAGGTAATAGTTTATATAATAGATATTTAATGAACTTAATAGTTCATTTAGAAAATCCTCTCTTAAGTCTTAAACTGAGAATATACAATGCACAAAGCTCCTCTATTGGTAAACATGTAAATTCTTGAGGTGATGACTGATGATAAATGAAAGTACCTCGGAATCGAAAGCTGCGGGTAATTATAAATGCAAGATTAAATCGCACTTGTAATGAACATGAGAGTTGCGAGGCAACAAGAAGAATACTTTGAATTCTTAGATATTAGAATTGAAGTAACTTTTGTAGAAGAGTGAAATGCTACATGTAGGGGTCAAAGGTTTTTAATTAAACTTATTAATGACTTATTATGTACTATTATATGGAATGGCCTTGCCAACTAATGCCAAAAAAAAAAAAATGTACTGTTTTTGAACTGTACTTAGGTATCCTAATCTATTAGATATACCATATTTTTTTTGAAAAATTGTTTATTTTTTAACATCTTTCTGTTAATCTTTTTACGGCGTCAAATCTGGACACGTAATAATAATAATAATAATAACGGATTTCACCAGCGTCAAGGGCACGTTGAATAGAAAAAATCTCGTCAGAATTCGGCAGGTTCGGACGTCGTGGGTGTGACCACTGACCACTCCTGGCCCAAGACAGGCTGGGTGAGATTACTGTATGTAGCTGGTTTGAGAGTTTCCCAGTAAATGGAGGGTAAAACCCCTGTCTTGTATTATAACATGTATAAAGAAATGAACAAAAGAAACTTATAAAAAAACAAATTTAAAACAATGTTAAGTGAAATTATAATCAACTGTAACAAAAAAACAGAAAAATCAGAATGATTAGATACCTACAATTAGGTATTATTTTTACATGACCGGATTTCAAGAGATTGGGTCTGTTTACCATAGAGCTAAACGAAAGTTTACCGTAACACTTGTTCGGTAGGTGCCACTTATGTATGCATGGTTGCAGATGTGCAACATACCCAGATCTTTAGTAGCTATTGATGCTCATGGAGCCAGTAGACCAGAAACTGTATCATTTCTATACTGATGGGGCCGTTGCTGAATGCATAGTTTCGCTTCTAAATGGAACGTTTGTCGCATTCATCATTCTTGGAATGTTACTTACATTTTGTGTCCGAATCATCAATGCCATGCGATTGAATTTTCACAATATTGAGCAACTTTCACTGCTAGCTCGCTTGCATCTTGTAAATATTGATGATATCTTTGTCGCATCCACTAATAATGGAATATCTGTCACATCCACTAATAATGGAATATCTGTCACATCCACTAATAATGGAATATCTGTCACATCCACTAATAATGGAATATCTCTCACATCCACTAATAATGGAATATCTGTCACATCCAATAATAATGGAATATTTGTCACATCCATTAATAATGGAATATCTGTCACATCCACTAATAAAGGAATATCTCTCCCATCCACTAATAATGGAATATCTGTCACATCCACTAATAATGGAATATCTCTCACATCCACTAATATAGGAATTTTATTTTGTTACATGAATGAACTAAAAATGAATTATCTGTGACATCCACTAATAAATGGATTATTAAAATTACATTCACTATGAGAACATGACTGTAGGAAATGCTTTTTTTCTAATAAGCTTTGGTTCTCTTGTGATGCCTCAGGAGCTGATTGGGAAGTAGGTAAGTTTAGAATAACAATAATAACATTGCCTTATTTATACTGCCCGATTAGGACTATTAAATTAGACTATTATTCCAGCAGTAAGCCCAAGACATATTTTTATGTGGTTAACTTGTCATGTTTTTGAACCTAAGATCTTTAGGGTTTCGAACCTAAGATCTTTAGAATCTCTGGATTCACAGAGTGCCGCCTTTACTACTGAGCTACCGTAACATACATAGTTCGATGCCTTGCGTATAATGCAACACAATAAGTTGACTCAATGAAGTGAAATATTATGCTGTAAATATGAAAATCATTTTATAGGGTTGTAATTATACAACCCCCCCCCCCCCCTTAAGTGATAATAGTTTCTAGTTTCCAAATGATCTGTAGATTTGTTTCTTACAGACCCACTGACACGTTTATTGCAACTATTTACATAAATAAGCAACTATATTACCTAGTATACTTTTACCTACCTTAGCTGTAATGATAATAGTATTCTATGTAAAATTAGTATATTATACTTAATAATATACAGGGTGTCCCACCAAACTTGGACACCTTAAATTACTCGGCCCCTGAAAGAGTTTTTGAAAAATAAAAAAATCTAGGGTACATGTGCTAATTATGCGGTTTCAGTTATGAAAAAAAATTTATACAGGGTGGTTCAAAAGTCAGAAATTGAGGTGTCAACTTTTGATTTTTAAATGGATCGACCTGAATTTTATTTGATAATTTTACTTCTAAATGATTCCTGAGTACTTTTTTAAACAAAAATATTACATACAGGGTGGTTTTTTTTCGACCAATTTTTTTTCTAAATCTTGAATAACTCAAGTTCGGTTAATTTTTTTGATAACAAGAAGAGAATGTGTTTGTGTAATGAATACACGCACTTTCAATTGGCATCAAAAAATTTTATACAGGGTGGTTCACAAGTAAAATAATGACTTGATTTTTTTAAAAACCGAGTTTTTTAAATTTTTTATTTAGGATTAATAATTCTCGTCTAATTTTACACATTTTTCGTTAGTCATATTGAAAAACAAAACTAAAGTGTTGTACAGGGTGAGACATAATTTTTTTGTAACACCCTGTATATGGGCAGTCAAAAAGACGCAAAATTAAATATAAAGACTAAATATGCAAGAAAAACTTTGATTTTTAATTAAAATAAAAAGTTATGGTGTTTTAACTAATATTGTTGCATGGACCACCCTGTAGATATTTTCTTAAACCATCATATGGGTAGTCGAAACTGTCTAAAATTCAACGAGGAGTCCAAATCTGAAAGAAAAAAAATGAATTCAAATAGCCATGCTCAATTTTGTGTCTACACCTACCTACTTTTTATTTCAAGTTTTAAAATCATTCAGTGTGGACACCAAATTGAAAATGGCTTCAAATTCGTGTTTTTTACTTGTTTTTCCCACATGATTCGAAGTGTTCGTTGAATTTTATACAACTTAGAGTAGCTACATGATAGTTTAAGAAAATATCTACAGGGTGGTCCATGCGACAATATTAGTTAAAAAACCATAACTTTTTATTTTAATTAAAAATCAAAGTTTTTCTTGCATATTTAGTCTTTATATTTAATTTTGCGTCTCTTTGACTACCCATATACAGGGTGTTACAAAAAAATTATGTCTCACCCTGTACAACACTTTAGTTTTGTTTTTTCGATATGACTAACGAAAAATATGTAAAATTAGACGAGAATTATTAATCCTAAATAAAAAATTTAAAAAACTCGGTTTTAAAATAAATCAAGTCATTATTTCACTTGTGAACCACCCTGTATAAAATTTTTGATGCCAATTGAAAGTGCGTGTATTCATTACACAAACACATCCTCTTCTTGTTATCGAAAAAATTAACCGAACTTGAGTTATTCAAGATTTAGAAAAAAAATTGGTCGAAAAAAAACCACCCTGTATGTAATATTTTTGTTTAAAAAAGTACTCAGGAATCATTTAGAAGTAAAATTATCAAATAAAATTCAGGTCGATCCATTTAAAAATCAAAAGTTGACACCTCAATTTCTGACTTTTGAACCACCCTGTATAAATTTTTTTTCATAACTGAAACCGCATAATTAGCACATGTACCCTAGATTTTTTTATTTTTCAAAAACTCTTTCAGGGGCCGAGTAATTTGAGGTGTCCAAGTTTGGTGGGACACCCTGTATACTTTGTATATGTACTTGTATACAAATAGCACATCCAGTGCCATTCTGAGCACTAGTGCATTCACATATGCACTCGAGCGAAACAAACTGCAGTTTATCTGCATAACTGCATATGAGATGAGCAGATTAATGAAAATTGCTCTAGCACACTTTGCAGCCCGGATCCGTGTATACAAACTGGAGATTACACATCATAAAGTTGTAAGTTCACTGACTGATAACTTTAGATTTGGTTCTCATCGTGTTGGAGTCGGTAGCGCACTTTGGTTTGCATTCAGGTGACCCCTCTTAATCCCTGAATGGGCACATTTTTTCATTTGTACATAAATTGTACTTACAGAAGGCAAACATGACGTATATATGCGATGGGAACCCAGCCACACGCGTGAATGTGAAAATTGATGATATTTTTTTCTTCAAATTTGTGTTAGACAGTGTTTTTTTTCATTTTTTTTTTTTTTTTTTTTTTTTTTTTGTCAATAAAACCATAATAGTCATGTCTATAGCTCAGTGGTCAAGAAGTCTCGTCGGCGTAGTAATCCAGAGGTCGCGGGTTCAAAACTCAGGCAGGACAAGACGGTTACGAATCTATATCATCTTCATGTTCAACAATGCTTAACCTCACTGTTCCGTGAAAATTGTTAATTTCAGCACGGCATTTCTATTTTTTTTTTTTTTTTTTTTTTTTCAGAAAAAAATAGAGATAAAAAAACTACGGCACATGACTTGATGGAATCTCCAGTGGTGATAAATTATGTTAATTTTTATTTTAGACCTAAAACTACCTGTTTCATTATGTTCCTACGCATGTTATAAAATAGTTTTAATTATATACCTCTTAAAGATCTTAAACCATTCCATTATGTTCTTTTAATTAATTCCATTAAATATGTTAATCGAGTTAATTCAATTATTATAGAGGATGTAGTTGTGTTATTTTGTGCAGCATACGTTCATTGGAGTGAGTCAAATGCATATTAAATATCCAGGAATTCTTGGTGGTCAGCTAAACGCATCAACACCTTAGAAAGTTCTTGACGTAAAGATGTGGAAGTCGGGTTTTATTTCCGTTTGACCTGTTTTCTTGATTAAATACACACTGCTATCTTTTATGTGTTAACTTACTGACTGACTGACACACTGATGTGTGTTAATTATTGACACTGATTAATAATAATAATAACTAGCTTTAGTGGTAACCACTAGGCGAGGTTAATCCTCGAAGTATTTTCTACCACCCACCCAACCCTCTGAGTCGTATTATTATATATGTATTATGGTCACAAACTCAAATTAACAAGGAAAAATTCATGCACTGGGTAGTGTTCGAACCAACGAACATCTACGCTACATGGATTTCCAGACTAGCGCGTTAACCACTTGACTATCAATGCACATTCAAGCAAGACCAGAATTAAGAACTCTAGTTTCGTAATTCGCAACGCTATCCAACTGAACATTTTGTTTCAATATGAAAAAAGGAAAGGCTCAACATAATTGAGAAACATTCCTCCACATTAAATATTTTCATATTTCTATGAGCACACTTCAAGTTGTCTATAAAAATGATGCTCAATCTCCAAGCATTGAGAGAGAACAAAAAAAAGTGGCTAGAATGACTTATTGTTATAATTGTTTAGATATGTCTTGAAACAATGGTAGCAACGATAGCAATTGACAACATTTTATTTGTACTATAACTTTCTGCAAATGAAGGCCTGGTGGTACCATCATAACGCCGTGTATAAAACACAGAAAACAGCAAGAAAAACCACACCACACAACACCTTGTCTAAAAATTGCAGAAACAACACAAAAACTACACTAACACAAAACAAGAACAACAACTTGAAAGTAAATTTTATTGTAACAACAACAACTGATGCCAGCCGTCAGCTCACTCATCACAGAACATTAGTCATCTGAATGATGGTCTGACAAGCAACACGATTAAAAAAGAATGAGATGAACAATAAGTAACATAACTACAGCACCATCAACAACAACAGCATCAACATGATTAAAATGAATGAGATGGAGCAACACTCAACAATTTACTTTCTGTTCTGAAAGAATGTAATAATTGTAAAGAGAGCAACACCAGGAGACTTGATCATAGATCCTCTCCTGGTGTAATACCCTCTTGTAATTCACATCCTCAAGAGGAGGTATCCTAGAGAAATGATAATAATAATATTAAGGTTTGACAATACTCTTTATTGGAAGGTAATAACCAGGCGAAGTTAATGCTTAAAGCATTTCTCACATTCTCACATAAATGAGGAAAATCCAAGCGCTGGTTGGATCCAATCAACGAATCAAAGATCATAGATCCATGCTATGGATTGTTTACATAACATGTCTAGCGCCGTAACCACATAGACTACCAATGATTGGTCTCCGTTATTATTATTAATGAATGAATGCTTTATTAGAAGTACAAATACAAACAAATAATGACAAACAAAAAAAATATATATAAAAAATGGATACTATAACGAAATAAGAAAAAAAGAAATACATGAATACAATATACAGATTTCCTAAATAAATTTAAAGTACCGTAAAGTATTAGACATCACATACTCAAAATAAACCACACACTAAAAATTACCACTACAAAGCAAAGTACTAAAATAAAATGACTATTTATTAAATCTAGTTCATCGTTTATTGATATTACGAACGAGTAGGAACCTTTGACAATATTCTTCGTAAGATCCGTGGAATTGTACAGGGTACGTTATTCTCACTATATTATTAAGTTCCAGGTAAGGTCTTTACTTTTGCAATAACTTCAGAAGCATTAAAAATAGTACAATGAAAGTTCAACACGACACCTTTCAACAATATTTGAACCCTCTCTCTCTCTATCCCTCTTTCTCTCTCTCTCTCTCTATCCCTCTTTCTCTCTCTCTCTCTCTATCTCTCTCTGTCTCTTTCTCTTCTCTGTTATTTTTGTGTATAAGTATAAGTAGAGCGAGTTTGAGTAGTTGTGACATCACGAAAGTGATCAACACAAATATGATAACTTTTCGAAAAACTTTTCAATGCTCTACAGTCAAAATAAAAGTGTTGTGTTTTTTGTTGGACCACCCTAAACAATATGCACATATTCCTACTGCTCTATTAAACCATTTATCAAGTTGAAAATGTTTTTTATTTACATTATAAAAATGTTTCTGAAATATTTTTCCATTTATGTATTTCTAATTGACCTAACTGTTCTTCCTCCGGTGTAAAATACCGTGGAATTTATTTTAATGCCTACTTGCTTATGAAATTGCTGTGTGAATTAAGCGTGTATGAAGATGAGTTTGACGTGATGATGAGAATGAAAGAATGCATGGGATAGCATCCAGGTGAATTATTGGTCACTTACGCATAGGAAATTCGCACAATAGTAAAAATTCTCGTGCTCAGCATTGTTTGAATGCGTAAGCGTATGGTAGGTATTTGTGTAATGTGTAGGCATCTAATATTTCTGTACGTATAGTGTGGACAGTAATATATTAACGGATGAGTTGATAGTATAATAATTAATAATTCCGTGTCCGTGAGATAGGGACAGATACCTAAATCACGGTGGTGAGAGGATTGTATGGACGCCTAGATCCAATGTCTAGGCTCCTTTCATGTCCATCGATTCTATTTGGTTTTAGCGTCCTGACTTGAGGTAGACAGGACGGGGGTTTTACCCTCCATTCGCTGGGAATCGTACAAGCTACCCACATGAACCTCACCCAGCCTGAGTAGGGCCGGAAATGCCAGCCTCACGTGTTTGGAGGAAACAGAATTTTCTTCGAAAAGTCTGCTCCAACCGGGGATCGAACTCGGGACCTCTGGACTACGGCAATAGTCACAACCATTAAGCCACGGAGGCTGATAGTAATCTAAATAAACTGGTGTGACACCACACGACTTTCCCTATCACTCGAAAATGAAACCACTGGTGACTCAACGGTAACAGTTAGCTAAATATCAATGTCAAACTCGTAATAATCACCTCAAAATCATTGAATTTGATATGTCACAATCCCCATCTAGGATGAATAATAAAAAAGTTAGTCCAAGCGGATTTCCACCACCAGGCAACGGCGTTTTTTATTGGGTCAATTTTTCTAATTTTTTTTTTTTGTACCTACCATGCGTCTTATCATATTATGAATCATTCCATGATAACCTTAAAACTACACTATCCCAAAAACTTGGTTTTCCTGTGAGTGTAGCTTCTGTACAGTAAATAAAACAAAAAATACTTCCGATTTCTAATATTAGAAATTTCTCGGAAGTAATACATAATATAAACTCTGTTTCGTGTTAATATAGGCCGGTTGGCTGGCGCTACTTGACGAGCTTGATATGAGTAAAAGAAATGGAAGTGAAATATTAGCTGAGAATCTTCTCACTGGGTCAAATTTTTATCATACAGGTAGTGAATATCATTCCACGATTTTTTTAAAAATTGTCTGGACAGGAAACGTAAATCCCAACTAGGAGGATGTATTGTGTTTATAGGAAAGTTTAAGAACTTTTTTTGGGTCAGTCCTATCCTAATTTTTGTGTTGAGAAGGTATGAAGATGATATAAATTATTTTGCAATTAGGTGTATTTGTAATTCTATTTTTTTTTTGTAATTTCAGCGGATGCATCAGTTTTCGATCTCATGAGGATGCATTAGAGCCTACA
Source organism: Bactericera cockerelli (assembly GCA_024516035.1). Lineage (NCBI taxonomy): Eukaryota > Metazoa > Arthropoda > Insecta > Hemiptera > Triozidae > Bactericera > Bactericera cockerelli. The sequence continues at coordinate 8,274,925 of CM044964.1, forward strand.
TGGGAAAAAGTAGATGCATAGTTATTAGGAATACGTTGCAGATGGAGTACAATTTGAAAGTATATCTGAAAGTGTAAAAAATGAACAAGAAAATGTTTTCATATAAAAAAACTCACACAAACTGTACTAGAGATAGTCTTATCCTGAAAGATTCCCTTAACCCCTGAGATTGTTCGGTAGGAAGTTATGGTATGGGTCTGAAATGTATGGTATGGGTCTGGAATGTATGGTAAGGGTCTAGAATGTATGGTAGGAATGTATGGTATGGGTCTGGTATCAGTTTTCACATACGAATAATAGGATGTGTTAGCTTGTGAGTACCTACTTGGCAAAATTGTACCTAAATGCGCGAACACAACACGTCAAATAATCTAATCATGTTAAATTATTTAAATGTAAGCAGCCTCAACGGAGTCCCAAAAATCGTTTTTATCGGCTGTAGGTACCAGGGTCTAGGGCAGCGGTCGGCACACCCGCGCTTGCGGGCGCATTGTCCACGGTCCACACATACCTCGTGAGGAAAAATGAGTTGTTTTGTTTTTTGTTTTATTTAGAATCAATATACATATTATAGTTTACAAAGCAACACTTTCCCTAAGCTAATACAAAAAATGTGGGCTTCTAAGGAAAGTTACTTGCATGAGTAACAACCAGTGACGGTTTTCTTATTCTTTTTCTTCTTTTACTCTGTCTTATCCCGCTCAAGCAGGGTCAACGTTGTTCAACCTCATGGTTGAGGTTTATTTTTTTATTGGTTTTGGCACATTTTTTACGGCTAAATGCTTCCTAACACCAACGATTTTATTTGATTTAACGTCCTGGACTAGGACGGGAGTTTTACCCTCCATTCGCTGGGAATCGTACCAGCTACCCACATTGACCTCACCCAGTCTGGGGAGGGTCAGTCTATTAGTCATGCTGCACTACCCGCAAAAAATGTCAGGGGCCTTGTGCTTCAACACAAAAAATCATACTTGAACTTTACTTTTAACAAAACCAACCTCAACCATGAGGTTGGGGTTGGTTGGTTTTGGGATTCGAATCAACGGATCTCAACGCTACCTGGCTAAAACCAAACAAGCGCGTTAACCACTAGACTACCAGTGCACATATATATTTTAAAACCACATGATACCGTTTAAATCTTGTAAATATCTACTTTTAACCACAGAACAACGAAAGCAATAAAAGATGTGAATTACATTGGTTTGCTGGTATCTTTGAAGTTAGTGTTTCAAGCGTTTTAGATAATTAGATGTAGATGTTATTGAATTTTCCATTTTGGCTGTGCTCCTGATCTAAATATGTGATCTTGAACTTTAACTACTCAGTTGTTTTTGTAGCTTTAACTACATATTTCTCAACGTCAACAACTATTTCAGTCTCTAAAACTTTCTTTTTCTCCCATTGCGACAAAATGCAAACAATAAATTTCAAGAACGATTTAAACGAAAAGTTTGAGAGATAAGCAGCGGAGTAGAGCTCTAAACAAAGTTTAATGTTTCTTCAATTGAACTTAAGGCGGCAAATGCACTTGAAAAAAATTATAATACCAATTATATATTTTTTTAAATGAATGTAAATGAGATCGAATGTGATTTATTCAAATTCAACAATATAATACATCTATCAAATTCTTAATCATCCAACATTTGAAGGGGATTTCCTGATGGAAAAGTCCCCAGAATGCAGTCTGCATTGCCTTATATTACTTTACCAATTATATTACTATTTTAGAGTCATACTATTCGTCTTGCTGAGCAACGTAGAACAAATGAAGGTAGCAGGAATGTCAGGCCAAAAGACCATAAATACAAATCATTGACATCATTAATAGAGTTGCCGTTAGAAAGGGCATTATGTTGTAAATGCCCTTTCTAATTTATTTAGTGGCGTTAGAAGGGGCATTAAGTTGTAAAATTTGGAAGTAACAGTGCCAAAACCAAGTGGGCGGCCACAACGAGGACCCTAGGTATATACCCTAAACCCTAGACCCTAGACCCTTGTCCCCTAGGCCTACAGCATGATATGGACAATTTTCGGGACTCCGTTGTGACCGCTTACATTCAATAGCATGCTTAGATTATTTTACCAGGTAAAATAAATTAGTTGAAGAGACTGGAGAGGAGATAAGAGAGCAGCATCCTACCTCATCCAACGTTTAAGCCTGGCCATTCAGAGGGGGAATGCAGCCAGCATTGCGGGCTCATTCCCCTTCACAAATTCACTGAATGAAGTGTTTGTGTTATAGTTCAATAAATATTTATTACGGTAACAGATTTTACCAGGTACTGGCTCTACCCCAGGGTTCAGGGTATAGGCCTCCGTTGTGTCCGCGCATTAACCAACTTCAACCATGAAAAGGAAGAGACAGCTGACTGCAGACACCAACTAGGTTTGTGAATAATATAATAACACTCTTTAGTGGAAAATAACCACCAGGCGAGGTTAATTCTCAAAGGCCTCAAAGCATTTTCTACCACCTAACCCTCAGAGTTTTATTATTATGAGGTCACAAACTCAAATTAATGATAAATTCATGCACTGAGTGGGATTCGAACCAACGGATCCCTACGCTACCTGAATTACCAGACTAGCGCGTTAACTACCTGACTACCAGTGCACGGTAATGTAATTTAGACTGTCCCTACAGTCTAGAGCTTATACTTTACTTGTCGGACCACCAAATTATTCACCAGTGGGAAGTGACTAAGTTAAAGACGAACAGTACTTAAATTCAATGTTTCGCTTTAAAATTTATAAACCACAAGCCGCAGTCTTGTCTCAGCTCTTGGAGGTCAAATTGGTTCAGAACGAAACCTTTAATGAACTGGAATACTAGATGGTAGCAGCAACCATTGAAAAACAATAAACACTAGACTCAGACGTCAGTGGTAACCAAAATGACAAACCTGATACTGATTCAAATATTAAAAACGAGGCTTCAAAATGGTTCAAAACAAGATACGGAAAGATAAACAACATTGTAGATAACATAGATAAAATATATACAGATGTCTTAACTAAAGGGCGGGGTTATTGCCTATGGCAATCGCTTCCACCTAACCCTTAAAAAAATCATTTTGACAACTGAGCTAAATTGAATCGAAAACGCTTGCATACGAGTCTGCAACCATTGCGACATTTTCATCTTTACTATTCAAGGTCTAAAACTTAACTGACCAAATTTCGTATTGTGCGCATGACACATACTTTTTCTCTTCTCTCTTTTTATAATTTAATATTTCGTTATTGTGCGCATGACACATACTTTTTCTCTTCTCTCTTTTTATAATTTAATATTTCGTTACATAATTTCGTCACATAATTTCGTTACATAATTTCGTCACATAATTTCGTTACATAATTTTGGTTATGTGCCAGAGCAAAGACATGAAAATGTCAAAAATCTATAACAAGTATAAAAGAGAGTTTCACTCACTGACTCACTGATTCATCACTGTTTCTCTTTTTTGAAATTTCCACTACAATTCCTGCCATTGGCGAAAAAGGATTTTTTGCTTCCAGCGGGCCATGCCTCGGCCGCAAAGCGGGCGACTGCCCGCTAGTATCTCTATATATAAAACAGAAAAAAGGACTACCTACCTACCTACCTATGTTGTTTGTCCGGAGTTGTTTAGCCAAAACGGTAAGAGATAGCGAAAAATGTCTCAGAATTGACCCCCCCAAAACCACTATCGCTTTGTCCATAAAAATTATAAAAAGTTCAAAAAGGCATTGCTGTCCAGCAGTACGGCCATGCCTTAGAAAATTTGAAATTTAGTCCCGTTGCAAAGCACGGGCAAACGGCTAGTAGGTATATAAAGTAAATGAATAAACAAGTATCTCTCGTAAATCGACCAGAAAAGAGTACAAGGTCCAGATGCCGAAAGGGAAGATATTACCTACTTAAGAAGAAGTGTAACACCCCTCTCCCTCAGCTGTTTCCAGCCCTCTCTATTTTCTACCTCCCTCCACCACTCATCCCCTCCTAAACATTTCCAATCAAATCGGGTAGATAATGTCTGTCCCGGTAGCTCAGTGGTAAAGGCGGCACTCTAAGAATCCAGAGATTCCAGAGGTCGTGGGTTCGAAACCCAGCCGGGACATGACAATTTATCCTCCCATTTGGGAATTTTACCACATAATTATACGTCTTGGGCTTACTACTGGAATAATGGGACTTAATAGGTCTAATCGGGCAGTATAAATAAGGTGATATATTATTATTATTATAGATAAAACCCGGTTGAAATTATCATGTCAGCCCATTTTGAAAACAGTTTTGAGACCCACTGTTCACATCTCATTTATTGGAAATGGCTTGCACGAGGGTCGAGTTATTTTCTCACCTACTTTTACTTTTGTTCCTGTAGTAAGTGCTACAATTCCATCGGAGTTACTGCAAATAGAACTTGGTCAGTGTAAAATGAAGAGCCAAGTATGGTCCTGTTAACAAACGGTCCAATATAGACCTTACTATTTCACTTGCATCTTTTGCAACTATACTTGAATAGATCAATATATAACTATTTTTATCCTATCATATTAACTTCCACAGTACCTATTTAAAAAGTAGATAGCTACTAGATAGTTGGAGAGGTGTAACTACTTTTAGTGTTTTTTATGTAGGTACCTATATCACTATTTTAAATTTTGTAAAATGTTTATGTATATATATCACAAACCGACCTCAGTAGCTTGATCGATAAGGCAGCGGACTTGTAACCTGGAGGTCGGTGGTTCAAGTCCCGGTTTCAGCGTAGATTTAGTAAAGCGAGTTTGAGTAGTTGTGATATCACGATAGTGATTAACACAAATATGATAGCTTTTTTTGTAACTTTTTTTTTTAAATATCACAATAAATATTTGAATTGAATTGAATCTCTTCGAGCCAACCACAAGGGCAATGACCCCGCCCTTTAGCCAGGAGATTGTTTGTCGATTTTTTCCGTTCTTTTTATTGTTTGCATTATTAGCGAATTTGTTTATTTCTGTGTCATTATTATTTGTACATATGTATAAGAATTTAATAATAACAATAATTTTTCTTCAAGAAGAACAAATTTTAAGAATAATGAAAACCCTATTCTCCCCATGTTTTCAGCATGTCTTTAAGATTTTTTTGAAGCTGACGTTCTAAGGTTGCCACACTACAATAAGAGCTTCCAGCGTCAAAAGTCAAAGTTTCAGTAGTATTATGTATGATGTATGTATTTTCTATTTTTTCCGTTTTTGGAAAGATATGTTTTAGTGTATAGGTAACTAGCGGGCTGTCGCCCGCTTTGCGGGCCGAGGCATGGCCGTGAAAGCAAAAAATCCTTTTTCGCCAATGGCAGGTGTTGTAGTGGGAATTTCGAAAAATCCCGTCTTATTGCACATCTAGACTATAAGACAAAGCTACCTACCAAATTTCAGCTTCCTAGGACTTACGGTTTGGGCTGTAGAGCGATGATCAGTCAGTGGTCAGTCAGTCAGTGACTTTGACATTTATATATTAAGATTTAAAAATTGTTTTTCTTGTATTTTTTGGCAAGATCTGTTTCGAAAGATGTCTGCAAATTGGTAGGAAGAAATACGTCTAGAATTATTCGCTTTAGGATGACATAAAGTTCAGTCGGATTCAGTTGTTTCATTTTTTTTTTTTGAGTTAATTTTCCTTGGCTAGCTGCAGCACAATTTAAAGAAATTGCAACTTAACAATCAACATCATGGTTTATGGGTGGGTAAGATAATAAGAGCTGGCTGGAGTTGGATTACTTGGTTTGGGTTCAAAGGTGATCTCTCAGCTTCTCTATTTTGAATCGCAAAGAGGTTCTATTCTTTTTTTCTTTCTTTTTTTGCCAAGAATATTTATAAGTAGGTAAGGAGGAAAGTATCCCCCAAAAAACACTACGTGTAAAAATAGTCGTCAAGTGTTGGAATGATCAAAAAGAAGTGATATCAAAAACGTCAATTTTCTATGTTTGAAGGTATCATTTTAATTCCTTGATAATTCAACCAAAATAATAGCCTCACAACAACAATACACCTTTGAGCAAACTTCGATTTGGTATTTTGAGAATTTAACCAAAAAATAGCCACACGACAAAACAATGCTCTTGTAAGAACAATGGTTCTGTATTTATGCAACATTATTCTTACAAGAGCATTGTTTTGTTGTGTGGCTATTTTTTGGTTAAATTCTCAAAATACCAAATCGAAGTTTGCTCAAAGGTGTATTGTTGTTGTGAGGCTATTATTTTGGTTGAATTATCAAGGAATTAAAATGATACCTTCAAACATAGAAAATTGACGTTTTTGATATCACTTCTTTTTGATCATTCCAACACTTGACGACTATTTTTACACGTAGTGTTTTTTGGGGGATATCACTACTTTTTGATTTAATTGATTTTCCTCTGGTAGATGAAAGAAAAACTAATCTTAATATATAAATGTCAAAGACACTGACCACTGACTGATCATCGCTCTACAGCCCAAACCGTAAGTCCTAGCGAGCTGAAATTTGGTAGGTAGCTTTGTCTTATAGTCTAGATGTGCAATAAGACGGGATTTTTCGAAACTCCCACTACAACACCTGCCATTGGCGAAAAAGGATTTTTTGCTTTCACGGCCATGCCTCGGCCCGCAAAGCGGTCGACAGCCCGCTAGTCAACACTTAAAAGAAAAAAGACTTTTAATATAAAGATGTTGCGATACGCAGTAATATTATAAGACTATCATGTAATATGTTGGGTAATTTATATTGAACTAGTGAGGTGACACTAACTTTGTTTGAGGTAAAAAATTATAATGAGTTGCATGCTTCAAAAAATTTTTATTATGACCCAAGTACTGTTCTGTAAATAATTACAATTGCAAGGAGAAAAAAAAATAATTAGAGATGGGTGATATCAAGTATTTCACAGAACTGGTACTTCAGCAATCGATTACTTAAAAGTACCGAGTATTTATCCAATTACTTTTGTACTTGGTTTTTGAGGTTATGAGAGAGGATGTAAATGGAATAATGGATTCGAGTAATCACTCAAGAACCAAGTACAAAAGCACCGTTTTTTCATTATTCAGTACACTAACTAAATCTCACGATTTTGCATTCAGAACGTTTAAAGGAGATGAATCTCGGTTCACAAAATTTATTGGGTGTTTTAGTTTCAAGTGTTTCAATAGATTAGAAGCTCCACTTGTTTCTACGAGACAAAGAGAAAAATATTAGGATACCGACAGTCTGAATATTAATTATAGATAATATCGGAACAATTAAGTACCTCTCTCTGCTGTACCCAGTTCTAGAGATAGGTATTTGGGTAATATTGTAATTGTAATACCGAGTATTTCATAGAACCGGCACCCGGTATCGTACCCGGCCCCAGTGTGTAATACCAAGTATTTAATAGAACCGGTACCCGGCTACTACGTACGATACGTCGGAACTCGGTCCCGGTGTGTAATACTGAGTATTTCATAAAACCGGTACCCAGTACGGTACGCGGATCCGGTGTATTATACCTACTACTGAGTATTTCATAGAATCGGTACCCGGTTCCGGTACTCGATACACGAGTATCAGATAATCGGTTCTTGTACCATTGTAAGTGATTGTACCATTATAATACGAATCACGCACTACGCATTAAAGAAAAACAAAGCTTTCGAGAATACAATTATTTTTTTCATGTAATTGATTACTCTATAAATAAGAACCAGTTCATACTAATTACTCTCAAGAACCGGTACTTTTTGAGTAAAGTAATTACTCGTACCCATCTCTACAATAAGCACATTAGGTAATGAACGACTCTCGCTTGAGGGCTATTTTTTTATTTATATTTATATACAGGGCATCCATAAAGTCTCACCCAGGCCTGGGTTTCTCGAAAACGACTCAAAATATCAAAAAACGCAAAAAGCCGTTTTATAAACTTTATTTTTAACCCTAATCTTGGCAATGTGTCAATATGGACACCATCATTTTTTTTTCTCTATTGGCCCAAAATCAATCTTAAAGCATTTTTTCTTCCACAGAACATTTAAAATTATTTTTATTTTTTACGCTTTATTTAAAGTGGCAGGATGGAGCTCTTCCATCCAACCATCCAACTATCATCCTCTTTTACTTTTTTTAAAAATAAATTAAAAATTGAAATTTTCTGCCAAGATAAGGGTTAAGAGGATTAATTTTCAGCCAAAAATAAAATTTGCCTACAATGCCCCAGTCAGGCTGGACATGGACCAACTTTAAAATCTTAAATAGAATGATATGTCTTGTAACAAATTGTTTTAAAGGTCTCATTGAGAGAATTTCATTACAATAAATTCCAGTGAATTATACAACTTGCCGTTCATGAGATACATGGTCGGACGTCCTGCGTAATATCCATATATTTTTTAAGAGATGGGTGGAAGAGATTGCCACAGGCAATAACCCTGCCCTTTAGGTAGGACTTTAGTGTTATTACTTTTTACTTATTTATTTTGGCATTTGTTTTTTTTTTTCTTCTAAACACTCCAGACTCTAGAGTCTGGAATCACAGCCCTACCCAGGCTGGGTGAGGTAAATGTAGGTAGCTGGAACGATTCCCAGCGAATGGAGGGTAAAACCCTCCGTCCTGACTAGTTCAAATCAGGAAGTTAAAACCAAATACAATCAACTGGTCAACATCGTTTTAAAATGAGGTTGGTGTGATAATTGGTGCTTCTTTTGTGGAACTTTAACCAGTATATAATAATGAAGAAAAAACATACCTATTTAATCATAAAATCTATTGCCAAAAATTTATTAATAATCAACTAGTGTTTTAACCTTGTATTGAAAAATTAGTAATGAACTCGTTAAAAAACGGACAACTCTGTTTCGTGGTTTTGTTTACAATACAATTTTAATTATTTTATGTACCTGTTGTACCTACGTACATACATGGTAGGTAGATGGAAATTTGATCTTGGTAAAATAAAGAGTAGGAAAAGAAAGTGCCGAGTATTATTGAATGTTCCGAAATTGCCTCTTGCTATGGCTCTAAGAAATGTTGACCCATATATTTGCCTAACTTCGAGTTGCTAAACATGGTGTCATTTCAGCATAATCAGTAGAATGATATAAACAGAAGAAGCGAGAAATTATACTAGATATACTACATTTATTAATTATAAATTAATAGGCAAGCATATATGCTGAAAATACCCTGAAAATTTCAGCTCGATTGGACAAAAAATGCAACTTATATCACGTTACATACAGAGGTACCGTTGTAACAAAATCTGATTTTATTACAAATAAAATTTATCTATCTATCTATACAGAGGTAGATGGATAGTTAGATTGTGACAAATCAATGTTGATCGAGTTAAACCATACTCACTTCGTTCGAAATTAAACGGTCAAAGGAGGTTGACTCAAACAAGCAACTACTGTTTTTTTTTCTCACGAGAATACCGGACATCCAAAGTACAGAGTAAAAAAAAAAATCTACCTAGCCGGGATTCGAACCTAGGCCACCTTGCAAACTTTGTGTTTTACCTACAGCAGTCGACGACCACAGAGACTGCTCAATACATAATATTTTATTATATTTATTTATCATTTTGATCATTAATCAATATTTTTGCCTCACTGGCCAATATTTTATACACTTCTCATAATATAGACCTAGTTTACCTCTTGATGTAGAAATCTTTGAATAAAGTTATAAAACGTTATTATTTCCATTCTGATTATCGGGTCTCATGGCAGCTTGGATGAGCAAAGTCCATTTAACCTCACCCTTATTTAAGTTCTATGTGAGGCGAAGTTTTTTTTGTTACTCTCATAAATTTAATATAAAATCAGTTTTTCTTTTTATGTCTCACACTGTCGCTGATTTTTCTAAAATTTTATTTACATCGTAGTATAATTTTGCGTAATAAGACCTTTAGTAAGAACCTTCAGTCATCCACGTGGGATAATTAGGCGTGGCTCCAGGGTTCATTATAGATATTCCTTTAGAGGGCTTTAAATACTTTTCTACTTGTTTCAACCATCTGAAATTAAGTGATCTCATTCCCTTTGATTAGACCTTCCTAAAAACATCAAAAATACATTTCTAGGATAACAATAGACGGCTCTGGGCTCCATAATAAGTAATCCTTTCAAATGCTATAACTCAAGTTTGGTCCAGTGTAATACTTTGGTTATATTTTTATATTTTTTCCTATGATAAGGCCTTTCAAAATATACCACAATCGCAGCTCCAAGATAACCAGGGGCGGCTCTGTGCAACTTTCTGGTTTTATTTTAGAAGGCTATATCTCCTATCCTATAAAAAATAAATACTTGAAACTATAAAAGGTATGTAGAAATAAAAATTCCCTATCCAAAAACGTAGCTCACGTCTTTCCACGATAAGCACACGTTGCTGTACCCTTGACAGAAAATTGGTCTGAAAAAAAAACCCGTATGAATAATTTCATGAAATTCAAGATTTTACGCGTGGCCAGAAAACGACTTTAACTCTACGTAGGAACCTCGCGCTTTCGTGAAACACAATCTATTTTTGCGTCTAATTACGAATTTGAAATAAAAATTGATAAAAGTTAGCGGGAAGTGGGCGAAAACAATAAAACATAATACATATAAACTCTGTTTCGTGTTAATATAGGCCGGTTGGCTGGCGCTACTTGACGAGCGCTCGCCTACCGGCGAGCTTGATACCCTATTAAACTGTATTACATTGCGATAATCTTGTATTTTTCTTTAATTTATTTTGTGATATAGCTTGGTGGCAGAATAAATGGGTGTTCACTTTTAAAACTCAAATATTTGTAGATAAACGATTTCCGAGTAGGTATATATGTACAATTTTACAGAATACATTTATGTAAGGAAAGAAAGTGATGGAGGTATATAACTATATATTATGTATATAACTTATTAAACTGTCCTTCACTGTGATAATATTGAGCTTATTTTTATAAATTATTTATTCATTTTGCAATTATTTATATATCCTGAGGTTACCTCCTGGCAGAATAATTGGATGTTCACTTTTAAATCCCAAGTCTAGATCAGCATGTAAGATAATCTTGTTTGCCCTCTTTTTATTTTGTATACAAATTCTGTAAGTTCTTTGTATCACACAGTTTCAACGCTCTAACTTTCCATGAAATCTTTTATTTCCAACAATATTTAAGATAAAATCTCTTCATGTTTTCTTCTAGTCAAACTCATTAATAATTTTTTAGCCAACTTAATGGTAATATGATTTCAAGAACAAATAATCCAAAGAAACGTTATGCCACAGACAAAAACAATAACCATACAATTCACTGTTTGAATTAACAGTTGATGATGGTCATGATGGAGGTTTCCGTAAAACATCTACTGAAAACCATTAAAGATGAACATTGTTCAAATTATATCCGGAGGATTATCTCGTGAAACTTTAAACTGAATCTTTGTTCGTTTCGTACTTCATAACTGCTTGTGGTAAGTTTAATTACTTTGAGTAGACCGGTAATTGAAAAAACAACATTGGTATAATTTCGTCTTCAGACACAAAAATTACGAAGGTGATTACCTACGAAGTAGAGATAGTAATAATAATAATAACAACACTCTTTAGATACATAACTAGATAGATAGATACATTACACAAAGTTCAAAAGATTAGATAGGTAGTAATTGTTTAGGATTTATCGTAGTTTAAACTCATCAACCGACCTCAGTAGCTTGATCGATAAGGCTGCGGACTTGTAACCTGGAGGTCGGTAGTTCAAGTCCCAAATTCAGCAAAGATTGAGTAAAGCGGGTTTCAATGGTTGTACCATCACAAAAATGATATTATTATATTCTTATCAATAATAATACCAGCAACATTACAGCAACAGTACATTCGACAGTAAGACGAAAACAACGTTACAATCCTATAATATTTGTCACCTTATTAAGTGTGTCACAAAAATACGAAAATATTTGGTAACTCCTTACTTCATTAGCTAAGCAAATAATATTAATGTTCCCATAATAGATGTAGCTAACCGTAACCAAATAGTTTCTGAACAATTCCGATTACTACGCACATTTTCCAAGTATTCTTTCATTAGCCTTGTTTATTAGTTCATCTTCAATTCTATTATTACCAATTTCCTTATTATGATGAGTCTCATTATTATTATTATTATTATTGTCAGTAGTATTCATTATCTCGCCATTATACCGACCTTTGTAAGATTCATCGATAAGGCAGTGGACTTTCAACCTGGTGGTCTATGGTTCGAGTTCCGGGGTCATCATTAAAATTACCAAGACTCGTAATCTGAAGGTCCGTGGTTCGAGTCCAAAGTTCGTTTCATATTGAGTAAATTTATTGTCACATTAATATTATGATTCACACTATAATATCTTTACCATTATCTTCATCATTCTTATCAACTTTAATATTTTTGCTAGTTTTGATATCTTCTTCTATTTCAATCGAGTGTCATTTGAGAAAGCTCTCTCTCTCTCTCAAAATCCCCAAATCTCCATTTCAACGGTCAAATTTCATCAAATGAGACAAATCAATTACGATCGCAATGGTTAAAAGTTGAAAGGGAGATCTGGGGATTATGAGAGTGAGATCTGGGAATTATGAGAGTGAGATCTGGGGATTATGAGAGTGAGATCTGGGGATTATAAGAGTGAGATCTAGGGATTAGGAGAGTGAGATCTGGGGATTATGAAAGTGAGAAAGCTTCTTGGAACAAGGCCCTGTTTCTTCATCTCTTCCCTCCTTGTCTCATCACGTTAGGAACCATCCATCGTTAACGTCTTCATCAGGAGTCGAACTAACGGTGACCTTAGCACAGAGTCTGACAAATCAATTACATCCGCATAACTGTGGAAATTCTGCATCGGTTACCTGGGCAGGATGGTCATTATTATTATTATTATTTGTTTTACATTATCATTAGCGTGTCTATTATCATGAGCATCAACTTTTTTACATCATCAGTGTCATCCGCATCTCCTTTTACATCATCAAGTCTATCAAGATCACCATCGTCTAAACGCTGAGGCAATTTTGATTATTATGATATCAGATGTTTTGAGGAGGTCAGGAAGTAAACAAAAACCGATACTCCACTAAAATTGTGACACAATGACACAAAATTCCAGATATTTAAATTCAATCATGTCAAGTTCTCAATATTTTATCAGTCATTAAAAAAGAAACATCATTATGTTGTTCCTATATTTTTTTTAAAGAATCATTATCAACATCTTGTTAAGATAATGATTCAAATCATCGCGTTTCTTTAAAAAATATTTAAACATTACTTCCGACCTTATCTAAATATGTCGGAAGTATGATTTCCAACATGTGTTACATCTTAACAAGATGTTGAACATTAAAAATGGCGAAATTGAGGATGTCTGATACCGTTTTCAGAATGCAGTTATTGGGAGCAATAAATCAAGCACAGGAAACGATTGATAGCTACCGGACAAACGAACACAGATTGACCTCTATGTAAGTACATTTATTAGCTCAATCCTGGCAATTTGATGTTGTAAAATTGTATAGGTAAGTTTTATGGTGGTTAAACCTCTGGAACATATTCATGAACATACTAAACATATACCTACCATATTATAAGAAATTATATGCTACATAAAATCCTCTTTAAGTACTAATACCTATTATGTTCTGTATTTACCAGGACAACTGTTTTGGGCGATAGGGTGATGGATGTCATAAAAAACGTGTTGCCATGTTACCCTCCATTTGCTAGGAATCGTACCAGCTACCTACAGTGACCTCAGAGTAGGGCCGGAAATGCCAGCCTGACGTGTTTGGAGTTTTGGAGGGAACAGAATTTTCTTCGAAAATTATGCTCCAACCGGGGATCCAGCCCAGGATCTCTGGACTACGGACAGTATTCACAACCGTTTCGCCACGGATGACAAAAATTTATTTTTGATTAACCTAAAACTTCTGAAAACTCCACAAGAACTATGTTCAGAGCTCAGTATGCTAGATAACTAAATGTATGATGAAGGATACAATTCGTTTGATTTACTAACTTTTTTTTTCCAAGAAGCTATCTTGTGAGGATCATATTTACATTGCTTACTTAGCAAGTTCCTGAAACACTCATACAGGAGTGGTTAACCCACTGTGCAGGCCCAGATCTGCTTAAGTTATGGTGGACTTCCTGGTATTTTATTTACAACACTTATCAAGTCAAATCTTCCTGAAGTATGACCGTTCAGCATAAGAAAATCGCCCTGGAATCGTTAACATTTCCTATCAGACTACCACCTGGACTACCAATGCTTGATTTTTGATGAACATGGAACATCAGCTATTCTTACGTCTCCAAAATAATCATGGTGACACCTAGAACAAGATTTATATCCCATCCGATTCCCACAGAACCTGTAGTACCGACTCTGCGCTCGATATTCTGAACCATAATAATGATTCCACGGATGAATAGGCTACTGAGTTTATAATTTAATATTCGGTACTTTGTTCCCGACCGTAGGGTGTCCAGGAAGTTTGGACAGAAATTCAGCGAACTTCTCACTTTTTTGATTTCACTGAAATGGAGCTGGTTTTTGTTTTATAAGGGTTTAACGTCGCTTTTCAACTGCATGGTCAATATGGTATATGGTCATACGACGCGACGGTGAGTTGGTTTTGAAAGTATGGAAATTCAAGAATACTGCTCTCTGAGGAGAACCAATTAGCTCGGCACAGATGTTCAGTTCAGGTATGTTTACTTCTAGTACAAATTCTCACTTTCCTGTTTTAACTGATTATAGAAAAATAAATTTTGGGGTAAAATTAGACACGAATAGTAAACTAATGAGTGCTCTGGTCGGAAGTACTTTTATCAATAGGAAATGCTTATTCATAGACAGATATGAAAATTAATAAAAAATCTTTATTGACAAGGATAACACTAACAAATGGTTATGATTATTGCCTGATTCATGCTGGTTGATCGCACATAGAAATATGTGTTTCAGGACGAGCCAACTTTGAAATAAAGTTGGCTGGAGACCATCAATCACCCTTTCAGCTGTAGCCAACCTGGCCACAACAACAACATTATTGCCTGAGGTAATCTCGGTCAGCTTAGCTGTCCCAACACAAAAGTTAGAAGTATTGCATCTCTCTTTATTCATCAGAAGAGAACAATCTTCCAACAAATAACACTTACGGAACAACTGACGAAGTGTTTCCACTTACAGATCACCCTATCCTTGTGTTTTCCGGCGATATTTTTCTCCGATCGCCAATATTTTATAGAGGACACTCTGAAGAATGATATCAGCAACCTAACAGCGCCATACGGTACTCAGTACGTTTGGAACTGAAGATCTGGAAATAAGGTCTAAGACAATGGACCCAGTGCTCACAGTAATTTGATTCGTCGCATAGATCATATTGGTGACAGAATGGATGAGTTCACATTATTCACAGATATAACAGAATCAACAGTTGGACCGAAGGAATTTCCTAATTCGAGGTAGGTCACCTTAAGAAATTCGTCACTAATTTCCAAGGCAAAGAAAATAAGAAATTTAAAGTTTCCAAGACCTATTCAACTGAAAACACCATCAGAGGTATTCTTCTTTCACTTTACCTTTCCCCAAACCTACTAGGGATCATTGGTCAACCTGTTCCTATGGGAAAGGTTGTTTGGTTCTGGCACTCCTACTTCCACATTTTACGGCTATGCCAACCCTGTTAAGGTCATCAATATTTTTTGTGTTGTTGTCTTTTTTAGCCTGACAGAGCTGGTACCCTGAGAGCAGAAGAAGTATTTCACGTCCCCCCAGCGAAAACACCCTTAGAAGTAAAATAACTTAAAACAAAAGAAAAGTGTAAAACTGTACCATGTCATACTTTTCGCCATATTTTTCGATTCCTGAAAGCTCATTTGTGTTGAACTATCTTTGAACAAAGAGAGTAAGGTCTTGCTTTCAACCCGACGAACAAATCTAATGTATACCTGAACGACCTGTAACTGCAAAGCAAACATGTCAGAGATAGTGAACAAAATAACCACGAAAGTTCTCAGGTATTTTACTATTACTTTCAGATAGACAATAAATTTCAGGCTATATTTTGCAACTGCCCAACCAAACCCGAGAATGACATAAATCAAAATTGGCAGGAACTAATTCTAGCTGATTTCAAAAGCGAAAATCTTCATTAGCTCACGATATTCAAATTGCACGCAACAGTTTCTCCTCGTGTTTTCAACATGTAATTTCTCATCATGGTCACAACATAGTTAATAGTCTCAATATGGTTTCAAGATGTTATAGACATGTACGCCATATTGTGCGGTTAATTGCAATGTGTAACACTTGTGTTTTGTTTATTTTTTATAACCATCATGTTTTACGAGGAACTTCTACATTGATGACTCGAGAGAGGAAAGTAAAATGAGAATCGAGAGTCTTCCATGTCTCGTGGTGTAATTATTGATTTTCCATACATCACTTTCATTAGGCCATGAGATTCATTAGGCCATGAGAAGTGCTTCTTTTATGAGATAGGAGAAAAAGATAGAGAGAGAGAGCGAGAGAGAGAGAGAGAGACAGAGAGAGAGAGAGACAGAGAGAGAGAGAGAAAGAGAGAGAGAGAGAGAGCTTAGGTCAAGACATATCAAAAACAAACAGTTTATACGACTTTTTAGAAAAGAAAATATGAAAGAGAGAGTCAGGACCAAGTCAATATTTGTCGAAAAAGACAGTTTTGAAGACTTTATTTATCTAAAAACAGTATGAGAACATGCATAAATGACTTCAACCTTTGATTTTTGTAAGTTTAGTTCACCTGATTCACCTTACCATTACTCAAATGGACCTGTCACAATAGAATGAGATACAACAGCACGAATGGTTGATGCTATAATACACGAACCAGCAGGTTTGAATTGAAAGTACAATTTTGAACTTTTGTGGTCACAATAAATTTCAACTTCCCCTGTGCTGGAGGACCATAAAAGCACACCAATCATACCTTGACCTAAGGCCAACTAATTCTAAGGTTCAAGTGTTTTATTGAAAAGGATTGTATTCTTTAAATACGGACCAGTTTCTATCTTAGATTCACCATGTTGATAAAACCTCCTTAGTTAGAGACTATCTATCACCCCCTTATTGATTATAGTATTACATCATAAACAACCAAAGTAGTCACTTGGCCTGGCGGTAGCATGCTCGGCTTGCACTCAGGGTGACCCGGGTTTGAATCCCGGCAGGGTCGGAATTTTTTCGGCTCTGTACTTGGGATGTCAGGGCCTACCCTAGTCTCGTGAGGACAATTGGAGTAGTTGTAGAGTGGGCAACGACCAGTGGCGGCATTACGAGATAGATATTGAAATAGGACGGTTGCTTGGATATATGCTGCATTAGCATTAGTTCTCGTAATGTCGTTGCTTCCCACTAAAAATTGTGACATAATAACACAAATAACTATCTCTTTATCTTTACCTTTTCTATAAACAACCAAGAAAATAACAACAATAATATTAATTGAAAAAGGGAAAACGTTTCCATACAAGGAGGCTTGATGTTTCTTGAGAAACTTTCATATTATTTTATGGCGTAAGATACGAGTAGTTGAATAACAGACATATGTATTTGTTTTTACGTGAAATCTGATAATATTTTGTATCTTTTAAATCTTCTATACTTGTTATTCATTCATTTAATTTAAAATTACAATTTTAGAGTAAGATCTACACCAGTGAAAGAAGCTGAGGACTCTCAGTTTCTACAGCTAATCATACAAGTACGCGAAGTAATGAAGAAGTCTTTTTATAGGCCCGCTACAGAAACAGTATAAATTGATGACATAGTATGTCTACCAGACCTACCTACCACAGAAGCTGCCTTGATTAGGTACTCTGTACTCGTATTAAACTGTAAATATAGACATATGCGTTAGATACCCTGTTAATTTTGTTAGTCATAAATGAAATACCCTTTGCTATTTTGTTTCAATAAATACAAAGTTCTTTCAGACGCGTGAAGGAACGAATGAGATACGCCTTATCAAACGGCACCAGAAGGAGAGAAACACATCTTTCAAATTTTTTATCTGGGCGCTATTGCATTTTGAAGAACACTCGATGCCTGAAGCGGTCTGTGTGACTATTTTTGTGCCAACTGCAAGTTATAAATGAAAATTTTCTGAGTACAATTAGTTCTATTAACCAACTACCTATATCAATCTAATCTAATAGTTAAAATAACAAGGCGATCAATTTGTTCGGTGGAAGAGATAGCCACAAGCTTTAAACCTCGCCCTTGGTTCGCTACATATTCTTTTGGATTCTTTTCATTTCATGTCCTGTGTTGCAGAATGTATCATGTTTGTAGTTTATCAATAAACTACAAACATGTATCACTGTATCACCAATTCACCACCCTTGATCAGTCTTTGTTTTTATATTTATTTCACAAATTGTTACCATGTTCATTGAAAAAAAAAACACTGCCAATTATGGACACAATACTTCCTCGTGATTGTTTCACATTGTGTACACGTGCGAATTTTGAGTTTTTATACTAAATTGCTTGTATCTCCAAAACGGCTGAACCGATTCTCTTCAAATTTGTTTTATATGGTAGAAAACCGTTTTTTCTACATTCTAGATTTTGCAAAAAATTCTGTATCGGCAAGTCGTGGTCCTTATTTTTTGACTTTATTGTCCAAAATTTCGGATTTTCTTAAATATCAGAGTCAAATTAAAATTAATTAATAAGAAAATATAAAAAGCCTGTGTAAAACAATAATATGCATATACATATAAAATTTCATCAAAATCGGGTGTACCGTTCACGAGATATAAGCATTTAAGTAAAAAGTTAGTGGTCAGGCGCATGGTCTCTTTCACCCAGAGCCGCTAGTACGAATTCAATGAATTTAAAATGGGACCATCTACAGAATGTCTCCTAGATGTGTGCAAAATTTCATCAAAATCGGTCGAGTAGTTTCTGAGATTTGCGCGTTACAAGGAATCGTTTTAACAGACCGACAGACAGACCCACAGACCGACAGACGGACACAAAACCAAATTTGCTCAGGAGGTTATGAAACGTCCAGAAATATGAAAAAAATTGAAATCGGAGCAAAAAAATATTTTTTTTTACAAAAACGAACACAATACTTCCGATTTCTAATATTAGAAATTTATCGGAAGTAAAATGATTAAAGAAGATTTAATGTAACATGAAATTCTAATGTACATAAGAAAAAAAAATATACAAATATGAAAAAAATTGAAATCCAAACAAAAAAAAAGTATTTATTTTTTTACAAACTCGAAAACAAAACTTCCGATTTCTAATATTAGAAATTTCTCGGAAGTAATAGATATCTAAATATCTATCTTTTAAATTATTAATTGTGAACCCTTAGGTACAAAGTCAAAAATGTTCATATAGATGACATACTTATTTTTATACCTAGAACTGTGCAACATACTCAAATACCTTGTTAGTTGTAATGGTCAAGCAATCAATCGAAAAGCTTTCATGCGACGGAATTCTCATTAGGAATAGTAAAAGTTGCCTTTCTTTTAGTATTTTCATAACAAAGTCGAAATCTACCAAACAGTCTACATTGATGACATAGCACTATACGACAACTTTAAAGCGGCAAATTAAAATACCTTGTATGATGTTAGTTGATGAATAGAGATGCCTATTTAATTAATTGAAAGACATTTCAATGCTACCTACAACAAAGAATTTTTTTATGCAGTAGTAAGAGTAACGAGTGAAATGGTTAAAGTATCAAGTAGGTACTTGTCGTTAAATTCATTACAGACTTCGACATAGTTGAAAGTCAATCATCAAGACCTTGTTGGCTGTTACTTAATTTCTTTGAAAATATCTCGCAAATTCATTCATTTCACTTTGAAGTACAACTTATTTTGTAGACATGTGATTACAGAGCTAACAGTGACGGTTCATAACTGACTATTCAAATTCTTCACTCCACAGTAATGAGATTTTTAATGTATTTGTAGAAAGAACAGTTCAAGTAACGAATTTAGGATTTCACATGTTCTTCTTGTTGATATTTCATGAGCTAATAATAATAAGTTTATAATAATACATTTTTTATCAAGGGATAGTCACTACTCATAATCACAATGCATAAATGTCACCTCAAAAATGGACTAATTAAATCTTAAATCCGAGAGAAGGTTGAAGAAATAATGGGCGTTTAGCAATGAATGACATTATATTAGAACAATATTAAAAAAAGAGCTGGTATGAAATTGACTCCCGATATCCAGGCAAAATCCAACACTTTGGCCGAGGTGTGAGAACGCCCTATACAAAGAAAGAGACAAATCTACAATAATTGATTAAGGAAATGCTCATGCTCTAGTTAAGATTAATGATTTTGCATTTGCAAAATAATAAAATTACACTAACATGAAATACATACTCGTACATTGTAAGTATATGTATAAATAGTAATAGATAATAATGTTGATGGCACATAGAAACTACTATTGAAAACATTGATGCAGTAACGTATCATTTAAATTATTATTCAGATTAATTAAAAATGAGCAACCTTTATCTCAAATACTCTCATATATGTATGGTAATTAATTTTATTAATTGGAATCTTCTACATTGCTTGAAAGAAAGTTCTTGTGCCATTTTCTGAATCATTGATGGTTTGTTTTTAAATACAAGAACATAATAATAATAATATCGCCTTATTTATACTGCCCGAATAGGACAATTAAAGTCCCATTATTCCAGCAGTAAGCTCAATTCATATTACTATGGGGTAAAAATCCCAAATAGGAGGATAACTTGTCATGTTCCGCCTGGGTTTCGAACCCACGACATCTGGATTCTCTGGATTCACAGAGTGCCACCTTTACCACTGAGCTACCGGGACAGACTCTGTACTTTGACAGTTCTTTTCAGATTTCTGCTTTACTTCTAATAGTTATTTTTGAGATATTGTCTTATTGTAGCTATACTATTGCTTTTTCTTTTAAAGATATTTGCTGTACGGTTGATGGTTATTTTTTTTTAGATATTTGCTGTAATATTTTTGATGTAGGTACCTATCTATTTGATTTGCAGTGCTCCAATCAAACATAATAAAATTATAATTTGAAAACCAGACATCTAATTAACATACTGATTAGTAATTTAATACATAGTAAAATTAGAAATCAATGAATAAATAAGTGAACTCATGAGTGGTAATGAATACTTATCTAATCACGATGTCTGGCTGGGGGACTATAAACAGGGAGTAGACCAGCATTGGCTTGGTTCTGGAGGCCCTTGTCAATTATTAGCCTCCTTGTAAAGACAGTGGTAGAAATGCTGAGTCATTCTTCCACTGTCTGGCTACCATCGTTCACGATGACGCCACCCTATGATGATGAATCACGATGTACAAAATCTTGTAAATGAATCATTCATACTGGGTAATATGGATAAGTAATACCTATATTTATATAATTATACCTACAGAGATGCTTTTCCAATTATGCATAGTCTTAACAAGACCATCGAATAACAGTTAGTTTTTTACTTCAGAATTTTTTTTCTTTGTGAACAATATGACATTGGTGGCAGAGAGCTAGGATTGACAACCCAGGTAGCGCCGAAATTTTGTGACTTCGAATCTAATACAATTTCTCACTTTTCTGTTTATACTGATTAAAATAGAGAGGTTAGTTGATGGCAAGGATATATTCAGAAATATAACCTACATGCTGATGAGAGCAAATAAGCTCGAAACAGCTGTCCAGGTATGTTCTGATATTCATGTACATCTAATACAACTTCTCACTTTTCTGTTTATACTGATATACAATATCTTGTACTATTTTTCGCTTTTTCGCCACTTTTTCCTCACAAGGTACGAGTGGACCTCGAACATACAAGTACAGAGCAGAAAAAGTCCTGCCCCGCTGGAATTGAACCCAGTTAAGCATGCGTGCAATGGCTAGCGCTAACTAAAACTAACTCGGCCATGATGACTACTGTCCGTAGTACAGAGATCCTGAGTTCGATGCACACTTTTCACACAGAAAATTCTATTCCCCCCGAACACGTGAGACTGGCAATTCCGACCCTACCCAGGCTAGCTGGAACGATTGATTTATAAGAAGTTAATGTGGGTAGCTGGAACGATTTCTAGCGAATGGAGGTTAAAACCCCTGTCCTGACTATCTCAAGTCAGGACGTTAAAACGAAATAGAATCAATGGACATGAAAGGAGCCTAGAAGCCTAGCAAGGTAAGCAAGATCTTTTTTACTTGAAGACACCTTAGAACAGTCATACAGGAGTGGTTAACCACCTCTGAACACCCATATTGGATCTCGTGAAGTTATGTTGGACTTACTTGTATTTTATCTACCACCATCACCAACCAACTAAAACCTCCCTGACATATGACCATGAAGCATAGAAAAATCGCCCTGGAATCGCGCGGCCATCATCAGAATCGAAAAATAGCTAGTTGTTAAAAATGGTGAAACTTACCTTTCATTCTGAATTTTCGCGCGACACTGATTAAGTTGTGTCAAATTTTGGTCGGTAACTTCCTAAGTTATTTCAGTAGTTATGAAAGTACCAATGTTAAAAAAAAAATATGTGTTCAAATTATGTAGGTCTTTTTAAATTGGCTTAGGATGTAATTAATACAAAATGTTGGAGAATTAAAAAATAATCAAAAATCAATTACTCGGTAAGGTACACAATGTTCAAAATTCGAAAAAGTTCAATTTATGAACCTCGAAAGTTGATTTTTTTTTTTTTTTTTTTAATAAAAACCAAATATTGAATAGTAAATCGATTTTTAACACAAAATTAGGGCAAGGCGATGGAAAAGTAGGAACCTTACTTCTAAAGTACAAAAAATAAATTTCAATTTTTTGTAACCGAAATCGTTCAGAAGATAAAAAAACGCGATATTTTTACGTAAAAAATAAAACTGGCCAGAATTTAAGTCGAGCGTTTTTAGACCTGCTTGGTTCGCCGTCGAGTAATCAACTGGCTGAAATCACTCTTGGAAATAAACTGGCTGAAATTATGTTACAAATCAGCTACAGTCTGTTCTTGAACCGTTTCTTCTCCACAAATGTGAGGAAGATCTCTATTAGGCTTAAATTAAGCCCAGCGCATCAAGCTTTTTTATTTTATTTCTAAATAGTGTTTATAGCCTTTTTATTTCGTAGGAATGCTGAAACAGCAAGGAATAGTAATAATAATATCGCCTTATTTATAGTGCCCCTACTAGGACTATTAAAGTCTCATTTGGGGTGAAATGTTAGTACGCCTCCTCGAGGTTCACCCTGGGCAACGCATTGACATGCGGCTAAAGTACTGACAATTTTGGCGATCAGACAATCACTGCCATCAGATTTCTTGATCAAGTTTATTACAACAAAGGTCTTCTCACTTTTAGATGTGTAATAAAGCCATACGATAAAAAAAAGTCTCATTATTTCAGCAGTAAGCCCAAGACGTATTATTATGTGGCATGTTACCCTCCCAAATGGGAGGGTAACATGTCATGTCCCGGCTGGGTTTCGAACCCGCGACCTCTGGAAACTCTGGATTCACAGAGTGTCGTCTTTACAACTGAGCTACCAGGACAGATTGAAGTACTGTAGTACAGTAGACGCTTGTGGGATTCGATAAAGCTTGCCCATCCCGTAGTATGCCATTATGCCTCCCTTCTGATGGGCGAGAAGTAACACAATACTTCCCATTTAGGTGCTGGGTCAAGACGATTTTTTGTTGTTGGGTTTAACGTCTTTTTTAACTGCATGTTCATATCACATCGGGGGTGTTAACCTCCATTCGTATAACCAGGAAACTCACAAACCTGCTACCCACATTAACCTCACCCAGCCAGGGTTGGGCCGGACTGACAGCATCACGAAGTCTTCACCTCGCTGGACCTTGTTTAACTTGGGTGATCCTACGAGAACCGGTGTATTCAACACGCCATCGACGCTGACTTCAAAATTTGAATACAAAATTTTTGTCAGTTCGGAGATTTGACTTAAATTGAGTGTACTATCAGGCAAACTCACTACCTATGTACAATGTACATATGTACAGTAGAAATCGTTTAAACCGAACAGAAAATTTTGTGTTTATAAAATGTCTCAATCATGATTTTCATTTTTCTTTATGGGAAATTTTTCTTTAGTAGTCACAACCTACTAAATTTAAAGCAGTGCGATAGCCGCGCTAGGTATTGCCATAAAGAAAATGAAGTCATTAGTCAGTCAGTCACTGAGTTAGTGTGTGGATTTCATTCTTATTATTATAATTATGCAGATAATCTTTGCACCGCTAACCTACTGTGCGATCTACACAATAATAATATACATATGTCGGACTCAAACATGACCTTAATATCTCGTACATATAGATAGGTATACATGCGATCTTGATATAATAGGTATGGATAATTATATGATCATCTAATGTACCTGATCCTAATAAACATAATGTTCTAATGAACCATTGGCTCATCTCAGTACAGTTATAGCTATTGGTTTTTAAAAGCTTCGATAATTCAAACCAACTTCGTGACTGTATCGTTTTTATAATAGAGACGTTACCTATTTATAATTATTTAAATTCATCTTATTAATGAAAGTATCGGACTTTAATATATCGAAACTTAAGGCTCTCGTACCACTGGAAATGATTTCCGATCTCTTGAACAAAATCTCTCATCGTGTTCATGGAGACTAGGGGAGGGGGTTTTACCCTCAATTCACTGGAAACTTTCAAACCTGCTTCCCAAAGGCCTGTCACCCGCCGTGGCGTAACGGTTGTGACGACTCCCCGAAGTGAATTTCAGATATCCTGAGTTTGATTCCCGGTTGGGGCAGACTTTTAATTATCCCTCCGAATACGTGAACCTGGCCTTTCAGACCGTACCCAGGCTGGGTTAGGTTAATGTAAGTAGGTAGAGTGAATAAAGGGCAAAACTAAAATCCCCGACCTCCTGTCTAGCATATGTGCAACACGCGGTCCCCCAGACAAAAGAACCCATATTTCCTTGTCACTAGGGACCGTGTATAGCATATGTGCTAGACAAATTGTCTTGCATATATGCTATACATGGTACCCAAGAAGGTTCAAACGTGTCTAGCATATATATGCAACCTCGGTACCCCAGGCAATATACCATAGTCTTGCAAATGTGCTACCCATGGTAGGCATAGTTAGGCAATGGGTTAAAATCGGGACGTTAAAACCAAATAGGATCAGCTGGTCACAATAGATCTAATAACGGTCGGTGTGATTATTGGAAATATTGGGGCTTCACTCTAACCAGTCTATCCCAAAAGCCTCGTCCAAAAGGTGCACTAGTAGTCAAGTGGTCGCGTTAGTCTCGTAATTCAGGTAGCGTAGGGAAT
Source organism: Bactericera cockerelli (assembly GCA_024516035.1). Classification (NCBI taxonomy): domain Eukaryota; kingdom Metazoa; phylum Arthropoda; class Insecta; order Hemiptera; family Triozidae; genus Bactericera; species Bactericera cockerelli. The sequence goes on from CM044964.1 coordinate 8,300,354, forward strand.
AGGGATCCGTTGGTTCGAAACCCACCCAATGTATGAATTTTTCCTCAATAATTTGAGTTTGTCACCACACCATAATAAGACTCTGAGGTTTAGGTGGTAGAAAATGCTTTGAGAATTAACCTCGCCTGGTGGTTACCTTCCTCAATTAATATAGTTATCATCCATCCTGGTTTTTGGTAGAGAATAGCCAGAGATTCTATGCTTGAAACTGTAGCAATTACTTGTAACCGGTAACTGGAGCATCTTTTTAACACGATAATTTCCCGATATCTCCGGTTGAAATTACACTCGGGAGTAAGTTCAGATTTATAGCTTCAACTGAATAATATATGCAACCGTTGTAGCAGTAATCTCTATTGTTCTTGACTGCAAGATCTAAGGTACCTGGTAATCTAGTGTCTGAGATGTGGAGCACGGTTTAACCTTTGGGTCAACTTAGAAGGTACATCAGGTTAGGTGTGGGTGGTACTGTGTGCATCTGGGTTAAGTGGCAGAGTAGGCCCTGGGTATTACGAACAACTCAGTGGTAAGATACCTCTAAGCCGACGAAAAAATTGTATTCATTTGTGCACTGGTAGCGTAGGGATCCGTTGGTTCGAATCCCACCCAGTGCATGAATTTTTCCTCATTAATTTGAGTTTGTGACCACATAGGTAATAATACGACTCTGATTCTTAGGTGGTAGAAAATGCTTTGAGCATTAACCTCGCCCAGTGGTTATTTTCCACTAAAGAGTATAATTATTATTCAAAATTTCGTTACATTTGTTTGTGAGGGATACGTTCCGATGCGGTCGTGTTGACCAAGCGCCTAAATGGAAAGTATTGTGTCACTTCTCGCCCATCAAAGGGGACAGGGAAGATATACTATGGGATGGGCAGCCTATAGAACAGAGGACCACAAGTGTCCACATAATTTCTCTCATTCCTGACAATCTTGAGCTGAAATTGACTTTTTGAAATCGGCACAAGAGAGCAATATTGTCTGTTATTCCAAGCACTAGCCTACTGAACGATCTCGTAGGAATGTATTGTGAGGTTGATTTTTATTGGTTTCAGTCATAGTTTTTGCTTTATGATGCGGGTTCTAACCAGCCCACAGTCGCTGCCACCTTAAACTTTCATCCAACTACCGGAGCAAATCATAATAATAACACTAGGTAGGTTTAATTTAATAGTGGAAAGAAACCACCACAGGCTAGGTTAAGCATTTTCTACCACCTAACCCTCTGAGTCATATTATAAGAGTTGGGTGGAAGAGATTGCCATAGGCAATAATCAGGGCCAGGTTAACCTTCTGCGGGGATCGTAGCACATTTGCGCTGCTGCCCTTAGCGATCATTACTTCAAAATATGTCAATACGTCATATATTTTTTATTTAATTTTTTCAACAAGATTTGTACCTACATAATAGTCTTCTAGCTACTATGTAGGTAGGTATCATGTATAAGTGTGTCTGTAAGAAAAATAAAAAACCTTTCATAATAAACCCTTGTGCAACCACAAGGTAACCTGGCTTGTTAGGGTTAACTATTCTTTGTGTCTATATGAATAGATTGTATACTGTATAAATAAGTATGTATGTAGGGTTAGCTATTCTCTGTTTATAGTCTTCTAGAATGTAGGTAGGTATCATGTATACGTGTGTATGTAAGAAAAATGAAAACGTTTCATGTATCCAATATTAAATTAAAAATGAAAGTAAGACAGCAGACAGTGCATTCCTGGTTAGGACTGGTATAGTTGGAGAGCTAATAGTCTGTGACAATGCTTCAGTCGTACGTGAGGTAGCAACAAGTGTTCCCTGAAGCAGGGACTCAGGCAACATGTTTGTAGCAAGCAACAATGAAGCATGCTAGGTCTGTCCCGGTAGCTTAGTGGTAAAGGCGGCACTGAGTGAATCCAGATATTCCAGAGGTCGCGGGTTCGAAACCCAGCCGAGACAACACAAGTTATCCTCCCATTTGGGATTTTTACCACATAGTAATACATCTCGGGCTTACTGTTGGAATAATGGGACTTAATAGTCCTGATCGGGCAGTATAAATAAGGCGATATTATATATGTGATTATTCCTTTTATCCCCCCTTCTTTTTTTCTGACAGGTCCTTCATAAATATAATTATTTCAGAGCGTGCTGAGATCGTCTGTCCCGCTAGCTTAGTGGTCAAGGCGTCTAACTGATGGTAATCCAGAGTCCGCTGGTTCGAAGCCCAGCTGGGACAAGATGACTCCTGTTTGGTTTTTTGACGACATAATAATACGTCTTATCTTTACTGCTGGACAGTGCCGGATTACCCATATGGCGGATTTGGCAGATGCCAAGGGCCCCGCGCTTTAAGGGGCCCCGCGCTTGAGCAGCTTACACTAGATATTATGAGTTGTTTTAAAAGCTTACACTAGGTATTATGGATTTTTTAAAAGCTTACACTAGGTACTTTTGAATAATGAGTAAGAAGAAGAAGAAGAAGAAATAAAAGTGAAAAAAACACACTGACAACAAAGTACATAAATTGCAAGAAAAGCGCGGGGCTCCTATTATTATCTATTCCTTGAATAAACAATGATCAACCACATAGAAATTAGCGGATTACCTACCAATATGTTGTTTGTTAGATGCCAAGTTCCCCGCGATTTTGGGGGCCCCGCCTTTCGGACAGATTACATAAATTATAAGTGTTTTTGAATGACCTTTAACTCGGTTTTTCTGGATTTTAATATTAAATAAAATCACAGCCAGTTGAGCAAAATGTTAAAAGAAAAACCACGGGACCCCCTTAAAATGGACCACATAGGTATATGAAAATAGGTAGATCTTTAGATACCTATTACCTGCGGCTCTTTATATAATATAATATATTTACTCGTATTTGAAAAGAATAATATTGACAAAGGACGTGATTATCGCCTTAGGTAATCTCTGCCATCAAACTTTTGATCGGCTTTATCGACATCTTAACCAATGATCTTCATTATAGCCGCCTGCGGCGCTTTTAATGAATTTTTCAAGATATATTTTTCTATCTATTTTCCGAGTACTTTACCCCATAACTTTGCAAAAATTTCGCCTGCGGCACCGTCAAATTTACTTATCTTGATGGTTTGGATTGTTTATCAATACATGCAATTCTAGTACCATTAAAAGAAAAAAAAATCTTTGGGTCGTTTTAAAATTGCCTTTTGATTGTTTGGAATTAAAAAAATTAGCATTCAATACTAGCGATAAAATCTAGTAATCGATGATCTACTTTCTACACATCTTACCTAATGAAATCTTTCTACACATATTCTTTTCATAATACATATCTCTACTATTATTCGGAAAAAATGTTGCCTTTGGTGTTATAAACGTCGTTTTGGATACTATTATGGATTCGTTCTCAGAACACTTTGCTTCGATTTCAAGGTTCTAAAAATAGTATTTTAGAATAAACTCAGTACAATTTTGGGGCCCCGCGCCTTGAAACTGCCAAGGGCCCCGCGCAGCCTTAATCCGGCACTGCTGCTGGACAAAAAGACTCATTAGTCCTAATCGATCAGTATGAATAAAACCATATTATTACCTATACCTAGGTATTATTATTTTCTGAAGTAGAGATTCAGGCAACATGTAGCAAGCAACAATGAAGCAAGCTTAGAGATCACAAAATCCATTTATCCGTGTCCTACACATAAGTATGTATTAAGCCACAACATAAGATTAAACCTACATTTTCTAAATTCTAATTCACCAAGGTGCAGCTACGCCGAAAGTGTAATTCTAAAATACACCAAGGTGCAGCTACCTCGAGCGTGGATGATAAATAATCAGTGATTACAAAAGAACTCTGAAGTGTCTGAAGTATGTGCCTCACTGCCTCCTCCTCAGAACAGATAAAATGTTTCATTCATTTCAATGACTTTTGTATGTAATAATTATATTCTATGTCATTTGTAAATAAAACTTGATTCAACATGTTTAATAATAATAATAATATTGATAATAATTGATAATAATAACAGATGATGATGATGATGATGACTCTCATACTCTTTAGGACGAAGGTGTTGTAAGTTGAAAGCACCACTAAAAACAATCAAACACAGCTTTAAGTCTCTCAGAACGAACAGGATACTAGGCGCGGCCGGTGGGAAAAATTTTTGGGGTACACATAAATCAGACTAAAATGGTATTTAGACTCATCGGGGGACTTTCGAGGCCTCCAGCTAAAAACTATTTTATTCAAAGTTTGTCCATGTCTATACACAGAGGCAATGCGTCCTGTACAGAGGGTACATTGCCTTCTTGTGATTATCCGATTGAAATGTCTCATTTGTAATATAACTAGCCGTTTGCCCGTGCTTTGCAACGGGACTAAATTTCAAATTTACTAAGGCATGGCCGTACTGCTGGACAGCAATGCCTTTTTGAACTTTTTATAATTTTTCTGGACAAAGCGATAATGGTTTTGGGGGGGTCAATTCTAAGACATTTTTCGCTATCTCTTACCGTTTTGGCTAAACAACTCCGGACAAACAAACAAACATAGGTAGGTAGGTAGGTAGGTAGGTAGGTAGGTAGGTAGGTAGTCCTTTTTTCTGTTTTATATATAGAGATTACTTACGTATATAAAATAGTACATAAGAAAAACCAGTAAAATCTTGGCTCTAAACCAACTGAAACAATGGGATCTATAGAGTTTTCCTCTTAGTACCTAACGAGTTTGAATTTATTTGTTTACCTAATCATAATAATTATTATAAATTATTTTTTTCTATAATTATACAATTATTTTCACTGTTTAAAGGCTGGGACTTGAAAAAACCCTATTTTTTTCCTTTTTGTCTAGCAGTGCCGCAGTTCCGCAGCTACTTATCACCGATCCAATTGCTCCGATTTTATAATAAGCATCTTAATTTTTCGATGGTGAATTGATTCTCTAAATTTTCAGGTCACAAAGACTGAACAAACATTTATAAATATAAAGCTCTGATTTTTTTCAGGCTGATGCCGATTACCATATGAATTCATATTTATGACATCTTGTGAATGACGAACTTTATTCATATCTAACTCCCCTATAAAACCAAGACATTGCCCAGTATGTATTTTTCTCAGCCCTAGGTAGGTACCGTACAAAGTGTACACCCAAGCCATTGCCGTACAAACATTTATCCTGATCAGAGCAATACACATCACGCACATACGTCTTTCTTAGCAAGAGCGTAATACCTTTAAGCCCCAAAAAGTCTAAGTCTAAGGAGCTATTGGAGTCCGTCCCTTAGAACACCGTATAAGATAATTCTAATAATAACACCAAGGTGCAGCTACCGTGAGCGTGGATGGTAATCAGTTGGCTTGCAATCCTCAACATTCCTCATGAGTGTCATGACTCCGGGCAACATGTTGCTCACGACACAGGTAGTGTAATGGTCTGGGTAGTACTGAGTACTGGGTAGCATGCATAAACATGAGGCGTAATGCACTTGGTAATATTCTCTAGAGTACTATAGTATAGAGGAATGATCTTTTTTTTTTGAGCTTTATTAGGTAGAACAAAAAATATTGTATACAGTAGAACACAATGAAATATAAAGAAAAACAAAAAGATTAAACAAAAATACAAGAAGGAAAAAAAAGAGAGAAATGTCCTACCTAAAGGGCGGGATTATTGCCTGTGGCAATCTCTTCCACCCAATCAAGGAACGTGTGATGTATTGTGTGCTAGGACTAGAGAAAATCCTCTTTTTCATTTTTGTCGAGGAGTGCTGCAGTTCTGCAGATCTTTAGCAACGGCCTCGCCTGCATAGCACAGCTATCATTTTAAAAAAATGAGCACTAGGTGTGTTAATATTTTAAATGATTTTTGGAATGACCAAAAGTTCTAGAGTAAATGTTGCTTGTGAACAATCAATTCCGATTCTGTGCATAAGAAGAGATAGGAGAAGATGGAGAAGTGGAAAGTCGTTGTTGGAATATGAAGATGGAATTGATCATTGGAAAAGAGAGTAGTGATTGTGAAAGGAATGTTTCAATTGCATCTTTTAAATAAAATAATGGATGTATACCTATTTAAAAAACCTGATTCTGTCATTTAAAATTATATTTGAATATACCTATTAGTTGTTCAAATGTTTACATCTAGATTCTACGAAAGTTGAATGATTCAAGTCTTTGGAGTTTTAATTTAAGGCGTTTCATTAGTTTATAAGCATAGCTTACTAAATGATTAAGAAAAATGATAATCAAATAATGTAAACCCGTAGGAACGGAAAAAAAGTTCAAGAGTAAAGAAAAGATCTCTTTTACACTGATACTCACCGAAAACATGTTCTGATTGTAGATTGTGGAGAAACCAGGTACTCCACATTTGCGCTTTCTTGAGTTTCTTGTTGAAAAAATGTGTTAGGTGTTGAGAGAGATACTGTGAAACCGCGTTTTATTATTACTATTTTATTTTTTATCAGTTAAATGAACATCGAGTTCCGAGTTAGAACTCAGACATGTACCTATTTTTAATCAGTTACATTCTTAGCATGTGAGTTGTTAAGTTTCTTCTGGTGTAGTTTTAGCTGAATAGCCTAGTTATCCATGTAAGTCTGACTTTGAGTCTATTTAATTATTTATTTACACTTTATTAATTGGACATATTATATGCAACACAGATAATTACAAATACAATATAAAAGAAGTAAAAAGATAATAAATAAATAAATATATACATAATATATGTCCTAACTAAAGGGCGGGGTTATTGCCTTTGGCAATCTCTTCCACCCAATTGAGTCATGAAATTTTAGCTGAGACAAGACACTTACAGGCGTGTAGTTCTAATGAGTAGTCTCAGGAGATTTTCCTCCCAGTAAATACGGCCCTTAGAGGCCATATTTATCCAAGTCGGGCTTTGCAGCTGTATTATACTTCTGTGGCGTAACGGAGCTATGACCAGCCTTCGTTCACGGAAAATCTTATTTTAGAATACCTATTGGTCAGCTGATAAAACCCAAGATTTCTCGGCTTATATTTCCTATCCTGTTTCATAATACGGCCCTTAGTCTCCCAGTAGAACAGTATAGTTCAATAGTGCGCTTTACCACTGCACCCCACGTAGATAATAACTAGGTCAAGGCAGTCGTACATTTTCCATTAGACATTCATCTTTTTTTTTCTGCACAATTTTCCGGAATGTGTACGTACATCAACTCAATTGCTGTGAATATTATGCCAGTTCAACCCAGTTTTCATCATTGCTAATCGTCATAAGTATAGTATGAGAAATGATTGGCGGCTCGAGCATTTTATTTCTGAGAAATTTCTAATATTAGAAATCGGAAGTACTGTGTTCGTTTTTGTAATTTTTTTTTTTTTGCTTTTTTTTGCTCCGATTTTTTTTCTTCTTTCAACACGATTTATTAAAATATCAGCTAGGTTGCTATTTAATCAATTCTCATTTCAATTAGATTTAAGTTTGCATTTGGAAAAAATTAAAGTTATTTGTAAAGATATAGATAGTAAACCTTCATAAATATTTTTATCTTTAACCCTCAAAATCTAAGTTTTAACCCTAAAGAGAGAAAATAAGCTCGAAATAGCTGTCCAGGTATGTTCTGATATTCATGAAAATTTGTACAACTTTTCACTATTCTGATTATAACTTACTGATTAAAAAAAAAAAAAAAAAAAAAAATAGCAGACAGTAATACATGCACATGAAAAGGGGAAGAATAGAGCCAACCTTTAAACTGGTAACATCTCCAGAGTTTTCTCCCTGAATTTTAAAATAAATTCGCGAACTAAATTTTAAAATCGTTTCTTTTAAAGTAATTTTTGATGTTAAACAAAGCTAAAAACGTTCCTAAATGTATTAAATATGATAGATACTGATAGTTTTTATGATGCCAATGATCAAGAACAAGTCATTTTGTTTGCATGTAATCTTTGCAATCGGACATTTCAATCCGAAAAGGGTAGAAAAATCCATGTATCCAGGACACATCAAGGAAGTATACAAACCCCATCACAAGAAATAAGAAATGAGGCAAATAGTATACAACATATTGATACAGAGAATGTAAGACAAAATGAATTGCCTGATTATATCAACATGATTTTTCAAAGGGCATTTGGTGCTCCTTTGATCAATAGTGAAGGAGGTGATGATGATCTTTGGAGAGTTCGTTGGAAAAGATGCGTAAAAATGCTAGGAAAACAATACTCATTGCCACAAGGAAATGTTGGTAGACATTTTGTTGACTTGCTTACCACGGAGTTATGTAGCCTTGTAAACGAATTACCAAACCATGGACATTCCGAAAAGATATTTGTTCTTTGTTCATCAATTTTACAGAGGAACAAAATGGTGAAAAGTGGAGCTGATATTCGAAGGTTGCTTACAAGGAGAATGGACATGTGGAAAGCTGACTTAATAGATGAACTTTTGCAAGAAGCTGAGCTTTGTAACAAAAAATTCATCTCAAATAAGAAAGTAAAAGAAGATGAGGAACATGTAGTGCGGGTCTTCAGCCGACTCATGATGCAAGGTAAAGTGCGCCAAGCAGTTCGTTGGATTACAGATCGCTCTGGTGGTGGTATTTTGAACCCAAATGAGAAAATTGGTAACAAAACAGTTATACAAGTATTAAAGGAAAAACATCCCGATTCTCAAATACCTCTTGCCGATCACTTTATGGAATGCCCGGAGCTCCCTACCATGATCCATGTTGATGTGACAGCCCAGCACATTGAAAAGGTGTCTCGGCAATTATGCGGAGGTGCAGGGCCAAGCGGAACTGATTCGGATCAGTGGAAATGTTTCTTATTGCGTTATGGTAATCATAGCCAGAGACTGCGAGAAGCTGTTGCTTCATTGACAAGAAGAATAGCAAATGAAGTTGTTGAATGGGATTCCATCCGTGCTATAGTAGGAAGAAGAGGGATTGCCTTAGACAAATGTCCTGGGGTGAGACCCATTGGAATTGGCGAAGTTCTCCAGCGTCTCATATCTAAATCTATGGCCCTCGTCACAGGGGATGATGTTCAGCTCGTATGTGGCGCTGATCAGCTATGCACTGGCATCAAGGCTGGAATAGAAGGAGCTGCCCATACTATGGCTCACTGCTTCGATGAAGGCAATGAGAATGAAGGTCTCCTCCTACTTGATGCCTCGAACGCCTTTAATACCTTGAATCGTATATTAACTCTGTGGCATGTGAGAATATTTTGGCCACGATGTGCCAAATTCTTATTCAATACTTACAGAGGACATGCACTCATTCTAATTAAAGATTCACAAAGTATATGTAGCAAAGAAGGAACGACCCAAGGAGATCCACTTGCCATGTTTATGTATGCTGTGGGAATATTGCCTCTCATCAGAAAATGTAAGAATCCAGACAACTGCATCCAGAATTGGTACGCTGATGACTCGTCATGTTTTGGTGAACTGCCACATATTATATCATGGCTCACAAAACTGATCAATGAAGGGCCTGCCTTTGGATATTATCCTGAACCAACCAAGAGCTACCTCATTGTCAAAGAAAGTTTGTTAGAGGAAGCAAAACGGATATTCTCTAAATTCGGATTGAAAGTTGTCACTTCTCACAGATATCTTGGTAGTATAATTGGAAATGAAAAAGAAAAGAAAGAATATGTTGAAGAAAAGGTGAAATATTGGGTTCAATGTGTTAAAAAACTATGCAGAGCTGGATTAAATAACCCACAAGCTATTCATGCAGCTTTTACTAAATCATTGCAACAGGAATGGGCCTACATCCAAAGAGTTGTTTATACTGATGGAGAATCATATCTTCCCTTAAAAGAAGTTATATGTAATCATCTGAACCCAACAATTTTGGGAAGAGAATTATCACCAGATGAGCAGGAGTTGTTATCTTTACCTGCAAGATTGGGTGGATTAGCTATTCAAGACCCAACAAAAAGTTGTTCCAACGTCTATAAAATATCTTTCGAGGCAAGTAGTAAAATTCAAAACAGCATCTGTACTGGAACAGAAATAAACATTGCTGATCATTTTATTCATGTCCTGAAAATCACATCGGAAGAAAGAAAAAGGAGAGAAGTGGAAGAAGAAAGAAGAAGCAATGAAATTTTGGAAAAACTGCCTGAAAAAACTAAGAGATGTGTTCAGAGAGCTATTGATAGTAAATGTTCACAGTGGCTCACAGTTATACCGACAGTAGCTGATAAAACAGATCTTTCTGCTGAACAGTTCAGAGATGGTCTTGCCATACGTTACGGTTATGAACCATGCAATTTGCCTTTGGAATGTGATGGATGTGGAGAACGTGGTTTTAACCTAAATCACGCCCTCAACTGCAAAAAAGGAGGATTGGTTAAACAAGGCCATGACCATCACAGAGATGATGTCAAAGATTGGGCAGAATTGGCATGGGGTCCTGCAACTTGTGAGCCTCTTATGAAAGAAGCAAATGGTGAAAATCCAGCTTTAGTTGGTGATTTGTTGTTGAATGGAGTTTGGGAACCAGCAAGACGAGCGTTTTTTGATGTTCGCATTGTTAATGCTGACGCTTCGTCTTATGGGACCCGAACTTGGTGTAGTATTGCACAAACTCATGCCAGAGAAAAGCACACAAAATATGACCAAGCTGCCGAAGATCTGCGAGCCTCATTTACACCGATGATTGTATCTTGCAATGGAGCATTAGGTGCTGAATACAACAGCTTCATTCAACACACAGCAAGAAAACTTAGTGAAAAATGGAAGAAAAGCTATTCACATGTGCTATGTTGGATCAAAGTGAAAATACAAATTTCGATAGTGAGAGCAGTATCCATGAGAGTGAGAGGAGCGAGACGGAGGATCAGAGGGATTGAATGTGAAGATGGTGCAGGAATGGGACGAGTAGAAGAATGATACATTAATGTTTAACTTTTGTATTTATAAAAAAGAATATAATAAAAATATTTAAAGTTTAAAAAAAAAAAAAATTTAAATAGGTATGAGGTTCCTAACCTATTGTACGGAAACATGACATGATTTTAAGGTGACTTATGAGCATTTTATTTCTCTTGGGCAGGAATGGAAAAAAGGTTTTGTTTTGGATATCTCGAGAACGGTCAGATCTAGAGACTTGAAATTCGGTAAGGCAGTTGATTTTATATTTAACAAACGAACTACGAAACTTTAAGATAAAATGCGCCCAATTCTTCAACCGCCAAAATTGGTCGCAAGGGCCGCTCTTTTGGATTGTAATTTTATCAAAGGTTTTCTCAAGTCTGTTTCTTATTTATTTATTTTATTTATTTAGAAACTCTTTATTAGTAGAACATACAGGTATACAGACAAATAATGGTAATAATGAAATATAAAAAAAATTGACAATATTAATAATATAAAAAAACAAAATATATACATATGTCCCGACTAAAGGGCGGGGTTATTGCCCATGGTAATCTCTTCCACCCAACCCTTTCTTGACTTCTCTCCTAGATTAACTACTTCATTACTTGGTGCATGTTCGCACGAACTACTTTATTACCAACCTGTGTTCTAGTATACTGGTGAACCAGTAGGTCACGTACGGCTGCAGCGGAGGTGTTGGAAGTGGGCGTGTCTTAGAATCAGGGGCGGAGAGAGTGTGAGGGATCAGGGGAGGAGAGAGTGTGAGGGGCGGAGAGAGTGTGAGGGATCAGGGGCGGAGAGAGTGTGAGGGATCAGGGGCGGAGAGAGTGTGAGGGATCAGGGGCGGAGAGAGTGTGAGGGATCAGGGGCGGAGAGGGTGTGAGGGATCAGGGGCGGAGAGAGTGTGAGGGATCAGGGGCGGAGAGAGTGTGAGGAATCAGGGGAGGAGAGAGTGTGAGGGATCAGGGGAGGAGAGAGTGTGAGGGATCAGGGGAGGAGAGAGTGTGAGGGATCAGGGGAGGAGAGAGTGTGAGGTATCAGGGGAGGAGAGAGTGTGAGGTATCAGGGGAGGAGAGAGTGTGAGGGATCAGGGGAGGAGAGAGTGTGAGGGATCAGGGGAGGAGAGAGTGTGAAGGAACAGGGGCGGAGAGAGTGTGAGGAATCGGGGGAGGAGAGAGTGTGAGGTATCAGGGGAGGAGAGAGTGTGAGGTATCAGGGGAGGAGAGAGTGTGAGGGATCAGGGGAGGAGAGAGTGTGAGGTATCAGGGGAGGAGAGAGTGTGAGGGATCAGGGGAGGAGAGAGTGTGAGGGATCAGGGGCGGAGAGAGCGAGAGGGCGGTGAGAGTGTGAGGAATCAGGGAGGGGAGAGTGTGAGGTATCAGGGGAGGAGAGAGTGTGAGGGATGAGGGGAGGAGACAGTGTGAGGTATCAGGGGAGGAGAGAGTGTGAGGGATCAGGGGAGGAGAGAGTGTGAGGTATCAGGGGAGGAGAGACTGTGAGGGATCAGGGGAGGAGAGAGTGTGAGGTATCAGGGGAGGAGAGAGTGTGAGGGATCAGGGGAGGAGAGAGTGTGAAGGAACAGGGGCGGAGAGAGTGTGAGGAATCGGGGGAGGAGAGAGTGTGAGGTATCAGGGGAGGAGAGATTGTGAGGTATCAGGGGAGGAGAGAGTGTGAGGGATCAGGGGAGGAGAGAGTGTGAGGTATCAGGGGAGGAGAGAGTGTGAGGTATCAGGGGAGGAGACAGTGTGAGGTATCAGGGGAGGAGAGAGTGTGAGGTATCAGGGGAGGAGAGAGTGTGAGGTATCAGGGGAGGAGAGAGTGTGAGGTATCAGGGGAGGAGACAGTGTGAGGTATCAGGGGAGGAGAGACTGTGAGGGATCAGGGGAGGAGAGATTGTGAGGATCAGGGGAGGAGAGATTGTGAGGAATCAGTGGATGTGGTGAATCTACTTTTTTTTCTTTTTAAAAAATCCTTAAAGGTACATAAAATAATTATTTACATGAGAAATTTTCAAAACTTACATAGGTATAATATGAGATTTGAGTTTTATTATTAATTCATTCTGAGTCGAGAAGAGTTACTCCAATAACCTACCTGTACATCATCATACACTAGTTTTTTTTTAATCAGTTTTACGCTAACGCATATCTAAGTGAGGGATTTATGTATGTGTCATCTATGAACAATACTGAAGAAAGTTTGGTACTATGGGAGATCAAGGTGATCCACGCGACAATGCCTTAAAATCTGCACTACTTTTGATTTCCTGTCCTTAACGGTAGGCTTTAAATTTACCTGCTTCTCTCTCTCTCTCTCTCTATTTCTCTCTCTCTCTCTCTCCCTCTCTCTCTCTCTATTTCTCTCTCTCTCTCTTTCTCTCTATTTCTCTCTTTTCTCTCTATTTTTCTCTCTCTCCTCTCTCTCTCTCCCTCTCTCTCTCTCTATTTCTCTCTCTCTATTTCTCTCTTTTCTCTCTATTTCTCTCTCTCTCCCTCTCTCTATTTCTCTCTCTCTCTCTTTCTCTCTATTGCTTTCTCTCTCTCTCCCTCTATCTCCTTCTCTCTCTCCCTCTATTTCTCTCCCTATTTCTCTCTCTCTCTCTCTCTTTTTCTCTCTCTCTCCCTCTATTTCTCTCTCTCTCTCTCTCTTTTTATCTATTTCTCTCTCTCTCTCTCTCTTTTTATCTATTTCTCTCTCTCTCTCTCTCTTTTTATCTATTTCTCTCTCTCTCTCTCTCTTTTTATCTATTTCTCTCTCTCTCTCTCTCTTTTTATCTATTTCTCTCTCTCTCTCTCACCGCCAATAAAGTCCAGGTTGTAATAATATCAAACATGTACCTAATATGTATGACGGTATGTACCTTATTATAATGTCGATACCAAAGCACAAAACAGAACTCCAATACACTTATAACCACATAGGAGATATGAAAGTACTTACCAACTTATTAACAAGCCGTACCCGACCTCAGTAGATCAGAATTTCAGCCACGATTCCCTTACCTGTCTACTTGACTACATAACCTTTAAATCTCGAACAGCATATATAAATTTATTTACAAAATTATTTATAAAATATAAAAAATGCTCTCCAACTCTGAGGTCTACTTGTCTACTTGACTGGTAATCCGGAGATGACTAGTTCGAGTCACAAGATTGGGTATTTTTATATTATAGACCAGGGGTCGGCAATTAAATCCTTTTTGGGTCCGGATTAACATGAGAAAAATTTGTTCGAGGGCAGGACAAAAGAGCTACGCGGTCCGGATTCGGACCGCGGTCCGCTAATTGCCGACCATTTGGGAGAAAAATTGAGTGTAGATATACACTGGTGAACCCCTTTGATTTTTTTCTAACCCTTATTTTCTTTGAGATTTTCAGCCGATAGTGGTCTCGTGCATTGGTAGTCAAGTGTTTAAGACACTAGTCTGGTAATCCATGTAGCGCAGGGGTCCGTTGGTTCGAATCCTACCTAATACATGATTTTTTTACTCCGCATTTATTTGAGTATATGATTACAGAATAGTAAGACTCTGAGGGATAGGTGGTAGAAAATGCTTTGAGCATTATCTTCGCTTGGTGGTTACCTTCCACTAAAGAGTGTTGTTATCGTTTTCTCCTCATTTATTTGACAATATGACCGCAAAATAATAAGACTCAGAAGGTTATGTGGTAGAAAATGCTTTGAGCATCAACCTGATGGTTACCATCCACTAATAAATATTATTATTACTTTTGGATTGGATCGTGAAGCTTCTATACACGGCTCCTCTAAATGGGTCTGTAAAACTGGACTAGTGCCCTGCGCTAAGTAGCAGGGTCAAGCAACAGAACCAATGAGCTGTACCGTTCTTCTGATATTGGTACTTAAATATAAACAACTTACCTACCGACCAGATATTGGTACTTAAACATAAACATACGTAACTACCTGTACAGTGAGTTACTAGATCTTCTGGCAGAGGTAATAAAACATAAATAGGTATGTGGGTAACCTATCTGTAATAATGATTACTAAAACATAAATTTGTACCTATCTATACATACAGGGTGATCGAAACCACCCAGCCACTATCTTTTTCTCGAGAACGGTTTGAGTTAGGATCTTGAAACAAAAAATTGGTCCCCAATTTGAAGTTTGAAGTTTCATGGGAAAATATTTTGAACCTCCGCCCACCGCCCCTAAGGGCGTTTTCAGGGGGGCACATGTCCGTTTCTCCCCGAATTTTAAATGGAATGCATATTTTTTTATTTTACTTTCAAAACATGCAAAGCAAGTTAGTAACATTAATAAAAAGAAAAAAAATATTCCTTGGTTCGAGTCCCGAAAAAACACGGGTTTTAGAAGAAAATAGGCCCAGGTTGCGGAAGTCATTACGGGCACCCGGTAAACGTTGTAAAAAAATTAAAAATGTCAAAAGATAGGTAAAGTTCTTTTCTTTAATTTAATGTGCTTGTTTTTATTCATTAAGGAAGTCATAGGTCCTTAAATTGGTCATAAACTTTTTTTAGTTTCAAAAGACCAAAAGTCCAGAAATTTAAATTCGATTCCCTATTTTTTTTTTCTTTCAAATAAAAGAAGAAAATTATTAGCATACAATGAAAAAAAATGAGCTTTCTGCGATTTTTTTTCCTTAAAATGGCAGACGAATAACCTCTCCAATGCGTTCATTTCCGTGCGCGTGAGTCATCACACGAGTCCGTGCCTGAAGTTTGTACGTATGATGTAGGTAATTCACTTCTACAGATGATCAAAAACACCACCCTCTACTGCAGTACATTTCCTGAGTCTGCCAGGATAGGTGGCATGAACTCTGTCTAGCTCCTCCAGTGTGATGTTGCGGCAGATCTCAATGATGCGCAGCTTCACATTTTCCACATCTGTTGGCCTGGTTCAGTATGCTTAATATTTCACATTTTCCCACAGGTAGAAATTCATGACGGTGAGGTCCGGGGTGCGGGGGGTATAAGAGTTTGGTCCTCCTCTACCGATCCATCTCTGAGGGAACATTTGATCAAGTTGTTCTCACACCCTCAGATAAAAATGGGTGGGGCCTCGTCTTGTTGGAACAACATTGTATCCTTAATAGTGGTTTTAAGTTCAAATGAAGTTTAAATACTTTACTCCCGTCAGCTTTCCGTCGATGAAGTACGGTCCAATAATCCTAGTGCTAAGGACACCGCACCAAACATTAAGACTCCATACATGCATCCAATCAACTTCTCTCATCCAATGAGGGTTCCGTACATACAAACTTCAGGCACGGACTCGTGTGATGACTCACGCGCACGGAAATGAACGCATTTGAGAGGTTATTCGTCTGCCATTTTAAGGAGAAAAATCGCAGAAAGCTCATTTTTTTTGCATTGTATGTTAATAATTTTCTTCTTTTATTTAAAAGAAAAAAAAATAGGGGGTCGAATTTAAATTTCTGGACTTTTGGTCTTTTGAAACTGAAAAAAGTTTATGACCAATTTAAGGACCTATGACTTCCTTAATGAATAAAAACAAGCACATCAAATTAAAGAAAAGAACTTTACCTATCTTTTGACATTTTTAATTTTTTTACAACGTTTACCGGGTGCCCGTAATGACTTCCGCAACCTGGGCCTATTTTCTTCTAAAAACCGTGTTTTTTCGGGACTCGAACCAAGGAATATTTTTTTTCTTTTTACTAATGTTACTAACTTGCTTTGCATGTTTTGAAAGTAAAATAAAAAAATATGCACTCCATTTAAAATTCGGGAGAAACGGACATGTGCCCCCCTGAAAACGCCCTTAGGGGCGGTGGGCGGAGGTTCAAAATATTTTTCCATGAAACTTCAGACTTCGTATTGGGGACCAATTTTTTGTTTCAAGATCCTAACTCAAACCGTTCTCGAGAAAAAGATAGTGGCTGGGTGGTTTCGATCACCCTGTATAAGTACTTGAAGAGTAAAAGCTCCTCTCTTGCTTATGAGTAATGGTTCTAATAAATACGGGCACAGCCAGATTCGATGGCGCGGTGAATGCACCGGTTCTCTTATTAGGATCACGGAAGTTAAGCAACGTCCAGCGAAGTGAAGACTTGGTGATGCTGGCATTGTGGCCCAAAACCCAAGCTGTGCGAAGTTAATAATGTGCGTACAGGTTTGCGAGTTTCCTGCGAATGGAGGGTAAACCCCCCGTCGTATGTGACCACGCAGTGGACTTATATACTTGCTGAGAGAATTCATTTTTTTTTTTTTTTTTTTTTGTAGGAGAGGAAGTAAAAATATTACCTATATTCAATTTTAAAAATATGAGTAAGGCTAATGATCAGAAAATTGAAGAATAACCACTATAAAATTGTCCTCTCCCTCTCCTAAAACTAATGTACTCAGACACGTATGGAAGCAGGTATTGCTGATGCATTGAGAGGACATGACTTGACCATAACACATCGACACGGAAAGTGATGTAATCAACCGAACACAGTGAGGTTCTGTTTTAACTTGCATACTGGACGATTTAGCTTTCGTTTGTCTGTCTGTCTGTTTGTCCGTCTGTTCCGCAATAACTCTCGACCCGATTCTTAAAAATTGGTTGTTGAAATTCATAAAATAAGGGCCGGTTCATATTTTTTAATTAAAACCTATCGAGTGGGATATTCAAAGAAAGGTCTTTGAATGTTGTCCTCATGCTTGATTGAACATTTATGATGCGATGGTTGAATCTGTGTGAGGTTTACAGTTCACAGAACTACTAGTAATAACACTCTTTAGTGGAAGGTAGCCGCCAGGCAAGGTTAATGCTAAAAGCATTTTATATAGAATAAAAATATAAAATAAATAACAATGTCAATAAAGATCAATTAATTATCAAAAACAATCAATCTTAAAAGTAAAATAATAAAACTAAGAATAAAATTAACTAAAATAGAAATTTAAATTAAAAACAATCAAATTTGCAGAATTTTATATACAAAAATGCCTTTCTTGTACGGTAGGGTCCAACACATGCTAACGCACTCAGGACCCTACTAAAACTTTGTGATTAAAAGAGAAGAAGATGATTATAATATGTAAATAAATATATTTCAAGTATTTGTTGAAAAAAAAAAAAAAAAAATTCTACCACCTAACCTTCAGAGTCTTATTATTAAGTGGTCTCAAACTCAAAATGAGGAAAAATTCATACACTGGCTAGGATTCGAACCAACGGATCCCTATACGCTACTTGGATTACCAGACTAGGGCCTTAATTACTTGACTAATGTATTAAACATATTGGATCAAGATTTATTTACATTGAATATAATATACAATACATAGAAAATGAAATTCATAGAACAAAATTTGATCAAGGGCGGTGCTAATGCCAACGGCATTCTCTTTCTCTTAACACGCGCCGTCCACCTGGTATCCATCTGATCTCCACTCTCATGTAGGTAAACATTTTCATAACACATCCTCACCTGATCTCAATGTGTTAGAATCCATCAGGTCTCCCTGATCTGTGATTGACGTGATCGATGTGATGGTTAGAAATGTTTCCTTCTGGCCGTGTGTGAGTCTATGTGAAAAATAAATGAAATCCCATCACCAAATCCATGAGATAAGTGGCTATTCAAGAATCGACGGGAACCTATGTATCTATCGCCTAGATTTCTTTTTCCCCAACCAGGTACGTATAATTTTATTCATTAGTTTCCCGGTTTCTCAATGATAGCCAAGTGGTTGACGCGCTAGTCTGGTAATCCAGGTAGCGTAGGGATCGTTTGGTTTGAAAACCACCAAATGCATGAATTTATCCTCATTAATTTGAGAACATGACCATATAATAATAACACTCTGAGGGCTAGGTGGTAGAAAATGGTGTAAGAATTAACCTCGCCTGGTGGTTACCTTCCACTAAAGAGTATTAATATGTATTACCATGTAGTCTGACTGGGGACGTTAAACAGTGAGAAGACCAGTGTCCCGCTAGAGGACTATGTATAAACCGAGAACAGACTAGCCAACCCTTACAAGCCAGGCTAACTTGCAGTTTCCTAAGGGTTTAATGGCTTATAAAGAAAAGTCCAAGTCCTCATGATGGTTGATCGCACATAGAAATATGTGGTTCAGGACGAGCCAACTTTGAAATAAAGTTGTCTGAAGACCATCACTCACCCCTCCAGCTCTAGCCAAGCTGTCTACAACAACAACAACAACAACAATATTATACCATGTGGTTTCACTGAAACATGAGCTCATGTGACATTCTACCTGTCAATCAGACTGTATTGAGTGGATTTCGCCAGAACATAAATAGAAGAGGAATAATATGCATAACGGATAATAACAGAGGAATAAACAGATAATTAAATATTCACGGCCTTAACCAGTTCTTATGTAGAGAACTGGATCCAATCCAATATATCACTTTCAATTTTCTACACGCAATCGTTCTTGATATAAATTTAAATTATTCTATAATAATATACATATTTATGTACCTACAATCTAATTATATTATTATGTTCAGTACTTTATGATCAACAACATCAATATAATTAACATTTTCTTTTGATGGGCAAGATATGTAGGTATATATTTTTTTCCTTCTTATATGATGGATATGTATTCTAAATATTACCTATCATAATAATAATAAAGATAATGATAATACTTTTTCAATTCAATTATCTGCCAATCGACATACAGTATGTCTCAGAAGTCCTGGCAATGGCCTCATAACTTTTGAATGGGTACGAATTTTTGGATTCTGTTTGTTTCTAAGGATAGGAAGTGCCCTATGGCCGATTCACTGGTGATGTCAAAATCCAGGTTCGAACCCCGGAAGTGGCACTTTTTTGATAAAAATGGCCATTTCTTGAGAAATTTAAATGAGAAGGTATATTTTTAATTTCATATTATTATTTAACAGGTAAAAATACTGCATTCCTCAAAAAATAAATTTTCTATCACTATCAGTGGCGGAGCTATGGTGGTTTCAAACTTAAAAATCTGGTTTTTTGAGACACCCTGTAGCTTTGGTACCGCGGGATTCAATACTGTCCTCAATGATTTAAAATGACGAAAAAAGTGTCTTGGAAGTACTAAAATGGATAAAACTCCGATATATCACCTCCATCAGTGCCGGAGGGTTGGATAACAATGACCTATTTTCATGACAATAATCAATTTTTATTAGTTGCATTGTCTTGAAGGGAAAAAGGGTTCGATAACAACTTTAGTCTGTCAACAATTGTTAGAATGACGACAAGAACAACAACAACAAATAGATATTGATTAGTTGAGTAAAATGTGTAGGTATACCTACCTACCTACCAGTGGCGGCTCGTCGGGTGAAGACACTGAAGACATTTTCACCTAATTTTGAACAGTGAAAACACTACTCATAATCCCTTGAACATGGCACAATTGATCCAACTCAAAGAAAAAAAAAAAAAAAAAAGAGTAAGCTTTGTGTAAAATAGATCAATGCTGCTTAACATTTCATGTTACTTTCCAAGGAGAACACCAAATGTGAAGACAATTCGAAATTGTCTTCAGTTGTCCTTGAATCAACCAATCAGAGTTGAGTATTTCCAAGTAGGTATCATGAAATATTAGGCAAGAACTATATCTATGTAATATGCTACTGAGGACAGTCTTCAGTTGTATTCAGTTTACATTATCTACACGACCTCATACGAAATGTCACGAAGCCACATACCATGTGCGATGTCATGTGTTTTTGATATTAACATTGTTGCCAGTAGCATTATGCCAGACCTAGGAAACCAGTCAATGATTTAGCCTCCCATATCTAGCACAATCTTGTAATATTAAAAAAAAAAAAATAATAATAATAACGTAGGCGCTAGGAAAGCAGGATTTTGTGTCAGGAATTTTGGATATTATTTCTCATTTTTTGGGTTCTAGTTTTGTACATAGTTCCTAAACGATAGCCGATACCAATAAATTTTAACTATATTTTATGTATCTTGTCAACTTATGTAGTATTAAAAAGGACATCTCGATTGAAGTCAAATCTCGGAAATAATTATTTAATGTAGGTACCGAAATTGAGCCAAATAAGATAATCTGGTATCTAGTTGTTCCAAGAAGTTTTTAAATAGGGATAATGGTGGTCCTGTTTAAGATCCTGACTATGGAACCACTTTAAAAAAAATCATGAAATTAGACGTGTTGAAATGAAATTCTCAAGAGAAAATTCTGTTCAGGCGGTGTAGTATTATTTTTTTAAATAAATAAATACGTCTTACATGATTTGAGGGATTTCTTTAAATTTAAAATATAGCTCTTGAAGTTTGTAGAAATTTAGCAATGAAATTAACTTGGCAACATTGTATCTCTTATCTTTAGAATGTAAACAAAACTTGTCGCGCACTTTTTAAATTTTATTAGACCATTTTCAAATCTTTTCAACGGTAATCAAGTGACTTTTAATTGGTGTAACTAGTTAATAAAGTTATTTCCCAGTATTTGATACAGGATAGAAACATTATTCCTACCTGATCTGACCTGTGCTTTTCATAATAAGTTGAATATGAAGTAGCTATGTACTTCTTTCAGTGTCAGAAATAACATTATAATTATGCAGGTTGCAGGTAGCTAAGCACACAGCTTCCAGTGAAGTACTTAAAATTATAAGGCAATATCTGTGTTTTTCTTAAATACCTAGTCATTTAAACATCAATGGTAACACAAATTTAAGCTGATTTTATATTTGTAGTAAGTATGTTTTCTTAGATTTATTTTGTAATCTGGTGGTGGATTTTCTTCCAGTTTTGGATTGTAATTTTTAGTCTTCAACTAACTTTCTTTCCTTCCTAGTTCTAACTACTGAGGTATAATCCTAATATTTTTATTTTAATTCCTTTTTACCAACTTTTAGTTAATATTTTTTATTAAGATGAATAAATATTTTTTATTAAGATGAATAATTAATAACAATATTTCAAAGAAACAATGAGATCCCCACAAAATCATGGGGTTCAAACATTAAAAGTAACCCCATTCAGATTAAGAAGTAATGAGGATAAGAAAGATATTATGATTACTGGATCTCCAATTACTATAACCACCACTAAAAAAGTAAAGCAAATGCCTGCCCCACAGCCATACAGTTCAAGCCTGAATGGCTTATGAAAAATGATTGGCTGTGTACCAGCTCAAGTGTTGACAAATTGTTCTGCTGGCCTTGTTTATTTATTAAGTACCAAGTGTTCTCCAAAAAAAGTACCTATAAAAACTTATATGATGCAAAACTGGTATGAGAGAAAATCATGCTCTGCAGGGAAACAGCCATAACTTACAATGGGCTGTGTTTATGAGACCATAACAACTAAGATCTGATAAATTAATAATTTTATTTTTTCAATACTTCTGGGTATAATTTGTCTTCACCTAGTCTTGAAGTCAGGAGCCGCCACTGCTACCTACTACATTATTGTTTTCAAACTTCAACTCTTAGTTAAGTGAAGAGAAACAGATTTATTTA
Organism: Bactericera cockerelli; assembly: GCA_024516035.1. Classification (NCBI taxonomy): domain Eukaryota; kingdom Metazoa; phylum Arthropoda; class Insecta; order Hemiptera; family Triozidae; genus Bactericera; species Bactericera cockerelli. The sequence continues at coordinate 8,322,691 of CM044964.1, forward strand.
TCTATTAACTAGATATCTAATTATCCACATTCATATTAGTTACCTACCTGTTTATTTCCTAATAACCTATGTATCATGGATTTGTGTCAACCTGATTCAGGACCACGCAGGTTCAAAATTAGTTCACTCCTGAACCTAGGTAGGTACCTACTTAAATAATATTTATTTGATTTAAAAGTTTACTCTCTTCGATCCTCATGGCATTGTAATGAGTTTCTTCTCCAATGTGTCCCTTTCTAGATTCAGTAATGAGACTGCGGAATCCCCGGGTTCGATTCTCAGTGGGAAATATTATAACTCGACTATGTGGTTGGGGTGTGTTGGCGGTTCACTCACCCTCATCAAGACAAATGAGTAAATACTTTAATTATTGAGAATAGCAATCAGTGGTGGCATTACAAGTTAAATGAAATTCGAAAGAATGAGGGATACTTACTTTTACTAGACTTGTAATGCTGTGATACCCACTAAAGTTGCGATTTGGTGATGGTTGTGTGTTACTATGGTGTAATTGAAGCCTAGGTAAATAATAGGTAAAATGTGATCTTACAAGTATTATTGACTTTGCTCTCCGGCACTGATGGAGGTGATATATCGGAGTTTTATCCATTTCAGTACTTCCAAGACACTTTTTTCGTCATTTTAAATCATTGAGGACTGTATTGAGTCCCGCGGTACCAAAGCTACAGGGTGTCTCAAAAAACCAGATTATTAAGTTTGAAACCACCATAGCTCCGCCACTGATAGTGACAGAAAATTTATTTTTTTAGGAATGCAGTATTTTTACCTGTTAAATAATAATATGAAATTAAAAATATACCTTCTCATTTAAATTTCTCAAGAAATGGCCATTTTTATCAAAAAAGTGTCACTTCCGGGGTTCGAACCTAGATTTTGACATCACCAGTGAATCGGCCATAGGGCACTTTCTATCCTTAGAAACAAACAGAATCCAAAAATTCGTACCCATTCAAAAGTTATGACGCCATTGCCAGGACTTCTGAGACATACTGTATATCATTCCTCTCATGCAGCATTACTGGCTTCAGTTCAGTAATCAGAAAACTTTCGAATCACGTGTCTTATGAAATAAATAAAATAACTAAGTAGATTTAGGATAATAGTCCTATAGGTTTATAAATGAAAAAAATAATCTTATATTTTGAATATAAATAGAACTATATTTATATAACAATATTTAATAAAACAGGAAGTTTTGATGTATTCATATTTTTGTGTTAATCACTTTCGCGATATCACAACAGCTCAAACTCGCTTTACCAAATCTACGCTGAATCTGTTGACAATACATAAGACCACTTCCTAATCTCTAATCTCTACATATTTTAGTATAAAACACATTTTTTCTTCTTCTTTAAATATGAGTGTATCACACAGCCTCTTTTGTTTCGCAGCTATGAAACAGGAACTATTGTTGAGTGTGGATACATGGCTGTATTGGCTGTGTAATGTGTATGTGTTGTAGCTTGCTCATAATTATGCCCATCTCGTGGTAGGTATGCCTCCCCTCTGATGGGTAAGAAGTCATACCATATACTCCGCACTTAGGTGCTGGGTCCCAAGTCATTCATTGAAATGCATTGGCAAGACATTAGTGCCAAATTGACAATACATTAGACCACTTCCGAATCTCTAATACATAATATAGTTACGTATTAAGTAAACACTTCGTGTTGTAGACTAGTTGCCAAATTATTATAAAATAGGGGTGTATATGTATATAACTAAAAATTTGAAAAACACCACTTTAATATGATAGAATAGATTATAAAATAGTATTCAAGTTATCAGACTTGTGTTACTGACTCTCGTGATATCACAACTACTCATACTCGTTTCTTAACTTCAGTGATCCTCCGAGGACCGGTGTATTCAACGCACCATCGGCGCTGGCCCTAGGATTTTTTTTTTGCATTCGTTATTGGCATGGCTTCGCAGCCTAATACCCATTACAGGCATGTATCTTATTTTCCAGGCATGAACTTGCATCTATGGTCGACAATGCATTTGTTTGTAATAAATTCCAAGTACAAAATGCATCAGTAATATTCTGATCTCTCTACCATCATACCATGCATGTTACACAGGGTGTAACGTACTATGATACATACCGAAATCTAATTCATACACTCATAGAATTTCTTCTATGTCTTGAAACTTTTCAACCTAGAAAACACCATTGCCAAGGAAGTTGCCCTCATAGCAGTTAAATACACTATTCAAAAATAATTCGTCACCACCTCTATAATTCAAACTAAAGAGTAGGAAGAATATAAAAAAACAACAGTCTAAAACAACATCTTCAAACTATGTAAAAAAAAAAAAATTGTGTTGAGTATACCGTGCCAACAGGCAACACATCATTGGGTGTGCGGTCGTTAAATATATTTTTATGTATTTTAACTCAAAAAATTTAGACATATCCGACGGTTTCAAGCGACGAAATAGTCTTTTGTTTGAGTTCTACGAGTATTGCCTTAAATTTTGTTACACCCTGTATCGTGAATAAATAGTTTTTGTTTGAGTTCTATTGCCTTAAATTTTGTTACAGCCTGTATCGTGAATAAATAGTCTTTTGTTTGAGTTCTATTGCCTTTAATTTTGTTACACCCTGTATCGTGAATAAATAGTTTTTGTTTGAGTTCTATTGCCTTTAATTTTGTTACACCCTTTATTGGTGAATAAATAGTCTTTTGTTTGAGTTCTATTGCCTTTGATTTTTGTTACACCGTGTATTGGTGAATATAATTATAGTCTTTTGTTTGAGTTCTATTGCATACATATTGCCGGCATTAGCATAGATGATACATTGATACATAACAGGTAACATACGTAGATACTTTGGTATTTCAGTCCGATATTAGTATATGTAATGGAGTTTCAAAAACAGTAAACTCTGCCATCATAATTTAATAGATTTCAGTACTGAAGCTCGGGTAATGGCTTATACAGGGTCCGATTGGTGGATTCTTTAGTTTTGCCAAAGTCTTCTCTTTTTTCATTAACAAAATAAATTTTATTTTATTTTGAACTGCTCTAAACAAAGAGTTGCCAAATGACATAGTATACAATTCAAACATTCTTTCGAACAGCTATATTCATCGTGTTTGAGAGCTATATTCATCGTGTTTGAGAGCTATATTCATCGTGTTTGAGAGCTATATTCATCGTGTTTGAGAGCTATATTCATCGTATTTGAGAGCTGTATTCATCGTGTTTGAGAGCTATATTCATCGTGTTTGACAGCTATATTAATCGTGTTTGAGAGCTATATTCATTGTCCATCGACGCTGGGTGAACCCTGTTTTTTTTTTTCAAAGAAGTTCTGCACGTTTCAAAATGAGAGGCAGCAATCGTTAAAGTCTAGCTCGGGCCAGTAATGTCTTTGCAATATCATGCATGAACCTTATGGTAATTGAGATATTGATATTAGAGAAGATGATTTCGAACTGTTGGGGTTTCAAATGGGAAGGTATACATTTTTCATGTACATTGTAATTAATGTAGATATGAGGCAGAGGTATTAACTTCGTCCCGCATTACAAGACATGTAATAATAATAAGAATGTTCTAAGTCGGGAAGTGTCTCATAATTTAGATCCCCATTGAGTGTAGGTACTTCCTCCCTAAAATAACACCGTTTAACAGCATGATAAGTGCGAAATTTCTATTTTTCAGATTTTTCCCTGTACTTTTACAGTGAACCCGAGCACCATGCAAAATTTCATCTTTGTAGGTAGCAGGTAAGTGCCTCATTATTTAAGTCCATAATCGATTACATATTTTCTCCCCAATACGACACCTTTTAACAGCATGATAAGTGCAAAAATTCCGGTTTTCAGATTTTTCTCTGTACTTTTACAATAAACCCTACCATCATGCAAAATTTCAACTTTCTAGGTAGTCGGGAAGTGCCTTATAATTTCGATGATCTGTCAGTCAGTCAGTATCAAAATTGCAAATTTCAAAATCACATTCCTCTAAAAGTTTTTTACATAGAGTGTTGAAATTTTTAATGTCTATTTAATGATATTAGAACAATCTTTGATCCAAATTTCATATCTCTTTGATCAATTGAACCGAAGATATGAGGGTGTGAAAAACTGGGTGAATCGGTTCGTGTAAAGATACACTGCCGTGCTTGCTGGAACTTGGCCTGGCGCACTGCCGTGCTTGCTGGAACTTGGCCTGACACACTGCCGTGCGCTCAGATTATTAGCACATCACTCTTTATCGAGGTAATAAATTTATACATTGGTTGAATAAATGAGATGCATAAGTTACACAACATTACAATCATTTAACAAGTTCCATTTTTTTTAACATAACAAACAATTCCAAATTTAATCCAATTTTGGTCTAAAAAATTAATATTGAGAAATTTTCTGAATTACCTCAATAAAGTACAGGTTAGTATACTCAATGAAGTTCGTAAAAATTACCTGTTCTCATCTATTAAATTTTTGTAGACCTCTCAAACTCGAAGTTTTATCTTGAGCAGACGAGGAGCTGCGGAACTGCAGCAGGCAGCACCCCCGAACGTAAAAGAAAAACACTGCCAATACTGGACACAATACTTCCTCGTGATTGTTTCACATTGTATACACGTGCTAATTTTGAGATTTTATACTAAATTACTTGTATCTCCAAAACCGCTTAACCTTGTTTTTTGACTTTTTGTCCAAAATTTCGGATTTTCTTAATATTCAGAGTTAAATCATAATTATTAAAAAAATAAATATAAATAACCTATGTAAAACAATAATATGCACATACATAGAAAATTTCATCAAAATCGGGTGTATCGTTCACGAGATATAAGCGAGTAAAAAGTTAGTGGTCAGGCGCATGGTCTCTTTCACCCAGAACCTCTTGTACGAATTTAATTAATTTAAATTGGGACCATCTACAGAACGACTCCTGTATGTGTGCAAAATTTCATCAAAATCCGTCGAGTAGTTTGCGAGATTTGCGCGTTACAAGGAATACTTTTAACAGACCGACAGACGGACACAAAACCAAAGTTGCTCAGGAGGTTATGAAACGTCCAGAAATATGAAAAAAATTGAAATCCGAGCAAAAATATATTTTTTTTACAAAAATGAACACAATACTTCCGATTTATAATATTAGAAATTTCTCCAAAGTAAAAGAGTACAGAGGATTTTCTCAAATCCGAACTCGTACACAGTGAAAATCATCTCCTATTTCTAGATCTCATCTCTTGTGTAACTCTTATTAACAGACATGGAATAAAATTGGTGAGAATAGCATGCTCACTCTCGCATGTTGTGTTAAGTTTCACTTGGGAACTTTTAGCCAGAGAAATCGTTGAAATTGGTCTCCTTATTTGTTAAAAAAAAAAAAAAAAAAACAATGCAAGAGATACCAAGGAGTTTTTAAACACACGTTATTCTTCGGACGAGCAACGTAGACACACCCATGGATCACAATGTCGGTACTTATTATTTTATTAGAGTACAATAAATTATGAGAACTAGATTTAGAAAATGATAAAGATGAAATTAGACTGAAATTTTGACCCAAAAAATTAAAAACACTGAAGGTTATGTATGGAAGATTTTTTGACAAAGTTCATGGGTTCAATTATTTACTCAATACAGTATAAAAACTTTTGTATCCGCTATAAACGCCGACCTCCGTGGCTCAGTGGTTAAGAACATTGGTTGCTAACCTAGAGGTTGCGGGTTCGAATCCCGGCCGGAGCGGAAAGTTCTGACCGAGTTTATCCGTTTCCGGAATGGCATGGATGTAAAGGTAAAGTGACCTGAAGTAATGCGGTTCCGGGGCACAACTATCTGAACTACCTAATTATTATTCTCGGTACCTATAAAGCGGTTTTTTTTCGATTGAACAAAAAGCCTGAACAAGACCGAACGGTCAGCTCTGGTCAATTTGAATGGTCACTCATACGAGTCCCAACCTCACTGGACGTTGCTTAACTTCAGTGACAGAATGCTTTGTGTATTCAACGTGTTATCGACGCTTGTCAGTTTTTTTGTAACTGTAGAAAATAGTACAGACAGATTTTTTAATTTGGGTTTAACGTCGCTTTCAACTGCATGGTCATATCACGACGCGTGTGTTTCCCTCCATCGCAGGACACTCACAAACCTGCTACTATCTCACCCAGCCCGGGTTGGGTCGGAATGCCAGCATCACGGAGGTGATCACTCAACGCGCCATCGACGCTGGCTTACAGATAGATTACACTCTTAAAATTGCAGAAGATCATCCATCACCATTAGACAGTGAGTTCATGTCCATTATACTCAAAATCTCTTTCAGTACCTAACCTATCACTACTTGGGCATAGTTTATCACTAGATATTAATGTTTGCCGAGTATTATTAGGTAGCTAACGTCTAGATATTGGTATTACACTCCTAAAGTGGCAGTAATCTATCACTATTAGATAGAACATATTACTTTTATTACCAACAGAAACTTAGATAGAACACAATATTACTTTTATTATCAACTAAAATATTTGTTGGTAACCCTAGTTGCGTTAGGTATATATTATAGATAAAGTTAGATTACATTGGGTGATTACATAGTTTATAGTGGATACCAGGCGCTGCCGGAAGAAAAAAAATTGCGGGTGTTGTCATATAAACTGGACTAAAATGAGATTCATAGAGTCGCTCTTTCAGTATCTAAAGAGTTTAAGTTTGTTTACCATACTAATCATAATAATTATGCATTACCTAATTATTCTAGAAATGTGTGATATTACTCGTACTTCGGAGAAATTTCTAATATTATAAATCGGAAGTGTGTATGTATGTATGGTTTTATTTGTGGTGAAGCTCAAGGTCTCTTCACAATTTTTGTGGGTAGCGCAGCATTACTAAGAGCCTCCTTTACTTTTCGAATTATTCTATTACATTCTTTTTACTCTGGTAATGCCGCCACTGGTCGTTACTCATACAAGTAACAAGTAGTTTTTCCTCACCAGGTATGAGTGGACCCCGAACATCCAAGTACAGAGCAGAAAAATTCCTGGGCATCGAACCCAGGTCACCGTGCGTGCAATGCCTAGCGCGCTAACTCACTCTGCCACGGTGACTACTAAATCGGAAGTATTGTGTTCGTTTTTGTGTACGAGCTAGGACTTGAAAAAAATCTTCGCTTTCTTTTTCGTCTGGGGGTGCTGCAGTTCCGCAGCTCCTTAGCACCGGCCCCGCCTGTTGAATACTTACTAAACTTACCTAATTCTGTATTTTCTTTCCTTTCTAAGACTTTATGGCCATTAAGAAGTAGTACTCAGAAACTCTTTTGTCTTGTAAACTTGAGTGTTGAGTGGCTCTCATTCGCCATTGATTCTCTCCTCCATTGTTTAACTCAAATGGGATCATTTTCTCTTCAACAAAAGAGAACTGTGCACACGCTCGCACTCAATTTGAGCCATTTAAGCCGCGTCCACACTACACGAATGAAATTATCTTCTCTTCTCCATTTTTAAGGATATCTTCAGATGCCAGACGACCTTGTCGATGACGTTGGGGCGAAATGCAATGAAAAAAGGGAATCACACCTAATAAAATTGATCTATATAAAATTATTGTTGTAAAATAAATCTATAAAAAAAAGACGCTAGTCTGGTAATCCGTTGGTTCGAATCCCACCTAATGCATGCAGTTTTCCTTGTATAGAAAACATATTATAGTTCCCATGAATTTCATGTACTTTCAGCCAACGAAAAGCTGAACATTAATTTAAGAATTGCCACTTTTATTGCAAAAATGGACTCTACGTCGAAAAAAGGAATTGATTTGACTTTTTGTTTGACGTCCTAGGCATGTAGGTAATTAAGTATTTTTGAGACGTTTACTACGGTTTTTTTTGCCTTTTGACATTTACATTGAATGACCCTCCTCCTATTCAGCTTCTATTGTTTATTTTGTATATTATGTACTTATGTATGTCCAAATATTGTAAATAAAAAAGGCAACTTGTTTGCGATTCATCATAGAATGACCAATCAACCCCAGTAGTAGCCTGACTAGCCCGTGTGGACGAGGCTTCGTAATTCAAGTTATCAGGACTCGGTCAAGAGTGCTAAAGTGTGATCATCAAGGTTCCTGGTAACTTTTCGTTAGGGCTCTGTCGATAGTCACAGTTGATCAAAAGAACGCCAATACAAAGAAAAATCTACATGTTTTTCTACCAAGAAGCTTTTTTTAATTTCAACAGAATGGTCATATCACGAGAAGGGTGTTACCATCCATTCGTAGGAAACTCACAAACCTACTACCCAGATTTATCTGACCCAGACTGGGTTGGGCAATTATTGCTCGAAGAGAGAGAGAGAGAGAGAGAAAGAAAAAGAGGGAGAGAGAGAGAGAGAGAAAGAGGGAGAGTGAGAGGAAGACAGAGAGAGAGGAAGAGAGAGAGAGAGAGAGGAAGAGAGGAAGAAAGAGAGTGATACTGGCTCTACCCAAGGGTGCAGGGTAATCTCCCTCGGTTGAGTTCGCGCACTCTCCTACAAGTATCACCTCATTAAACTGTTGGCATAATGGGACTACCTGTCTTGCGCTGACAGTCTAAATAAAGCACGACTTATACTTATACTCATCACCTGTGGACGGAGCCCCATACGGTCATCATTTCAACGTCAAACACAATCAAAAGTAACATCAGCTTGTCCTGATGTCTGCATTAGGAGCGGTCTAATTTAGACCTCGCACCGGTCTATAATAGACCACGTCCCATTCGCACTAATACTCACAGGTTCGGACGTGTGCATGCACAGGGAGACGAGACGGTTGAAACTTGTGCTCATTAGGAGTGGTAAGAGAGAACTGGATATAAGAGAAGCTTGGATATAGGAGAACTGGATATAAGACATACCTGTTAATGAGAGAACTGAATATAAGAGATATCTGGATATAAGAGAAACTTGGATATAAGAGAACTGGATATAAGAGAAACTTGGATATAAGAGAACTGGATATAAGAGAAACTTGGATATAAGAGAAACTTGGATATAAGATAACTGGATATAAGAGAAACTTGGATATAAGAGAACTGGATATAAGACATACCTGTTAATGAGAGAACTGTATATAAGAGAACTTGGATATAAGAGAACTGGATATAAGAGAAACCTGGATATAAGGGAAGTGGATATAAGAGAAATCTGGTTATAAGAAAACTGAATATAAGAGATACCTGGATATGAGAGAGGATATTAGAGAAATCTGGATTCAAGAGAACGGTTTGCAGTCAAATTTAACTCGCTTTAAGGGAAAATAACCTCTTTTTAATAAGAGAAACCTGGATATAAGAGATACCTGGATATGAGAGAAATCTGGATTCAAGAGAACGATTTGCAGTCAAATTTAACTCGCTACAAGGGTGAATATCCTCTTTTTAAGAGAAACCTGGATATAAGAGAAAAAAATTCCGGTCCCTTGAGTGCTCTTTTATCCAGACTCGACTGTAAGTACAATACAGTCACACTCCCATTACCCAATACAGGATAAATATTCAAATAAATTCAAATTTGCCTCAGTGCTGAGCACACTGCCTCGGGAAGATGTCCTTGGAGAAGTGTTTTATATATTGTAAAAATATATTATAACTATCTACTTATACATTCCAAAAAAAAATAAATAAATTAAGCTCACGAATAGCTCAGTTTTAAGATACTCGCTTGCCATGCGGAAGGACCCGGGTTCGATCTCCCGAGCAAAAAAATGTATTAAAAATTCGGTTATATAGTTGATTGTAAGGGATACATACATTCCGGTGCGCTAGCGTTGACCCAGCACCTATATAAATGGGAAGTATTGTGTCACTTCTCGACCATTAGAGGATAGACATTCTACGGATGGGCAGGCTACAACACAGACCACAAGCGTCTACAGTAGCTCCTGTTTCATATATAGCTATAAAACAAAAAGCCTGTGAGAAAGCCCTAGCTTGTGCATAGCACACAGAAAGTGCAAATAATGCCATCAAGTAACTTTTCTCTTTTTTATCAGTCTGAAGTGTGTAGGTAAGGGTGGGGTTAATGTGGCTAGCAGGTTTGTGAGTTTCCTACGAATGGAAGGTAACAATTCAGTCGTGATGTGACCATGCAGTTGAAAGCAACGTTGAACCCAAACTTAAAAATAACTCTCGTAAATATTGCTGTTACCCTAATATAGCTTGAAGTCCATCTTAATACCTGAACATTCTGAACAACGCCAGTCAGTCAACTATGAAAGTTTGTGTCAGACCCAATGACTTACATTTTGGTGACGGACAGTCTAGAAACTCGATTCCATGTTTGACATAGACTCACACGTAATTCCAGCCCAACTCGTGGCCAGATTTCGATTTCACTTCAAGTCAGGCAAAAAACTACAAGCCACGAGTCAATTGTTCTCTTAATCATTCGTTTCTTCGTCCATTCTCAAATCACGAAATACAGCTGGTTAGTTAGTTAGATATAGCGCTACATTATAATTTATATATGTATACTTGTATACACAATTATGTACTATCCATAAGGTATAGCGGGTGAACAAAATCTGTCCAATGTACATATATAGATACAATATGCTGCTGGAACTCCTGTTTTCAGGAACTTCTAGAAGTTCCTGAGCGCTCTAAGAACAATATGAAGTTCCTAGGAACTTCTAGAAATTTCTGAAATCGGGAAGTTCCTGTAACATTATATTTATTTATTTTTCATTTTAATTTAGGTATTTATTTTAGAAATATCACAACACAGGTAGATGGACATGCCCACATCACCCAATAACACTACAAGTTTTCATACTCCATTAAATGAGGAAAAAATTTTAGCATTGGGTGGGATCCGATCCATAGATCCCGGATCCATGGGCTAGAATGTTTACATTACAAGTCTAGCGTCGTATATAACCATGGTTACAAGTCTAGCGTCGTAACCATGGTTACAAGTCTAGCGTCGTAACCATGGTTACAAGTCTAGCGTCGTAACCATGGTTACAAGTCTAGCGTCGTAACCATGGCGACTACCATGGTTTGTTCAAGTGTTAACAAAATGGTTTTGTTAGGACATGGCTGGGTGACCAATATGACCATTCTAACCCTTGTGATGCTTACATTCAGGCTAATTGAGGTTCATTTGAGCAGCTGCTTTTTAAGTTTCCTGCGAATAATAATAATAATACTCTTCAGTGGCAGGTAACCACCAGGCGAGGTTAATGCTCGAAGCATTTTCTACCACCTAACCCTCAGAGTCTTACTATTATGTGGTCACAAACTCAAATTAATGAGGAAAAATTCATGCACTAGGTGGGATTCGAACCAACGGATCCTTACGCTACCTAGATTACCAGACTAGCGCCTTAACCACTTGACTACCAGTGCACTTGGAGACTACCAGACTGCCAATATGGAGGGTAAAACCCCGCCTTGGTACCAGGCGAAACACGACTGAGGTCGACTTTAAAACAAAAAGTTATCATATTTGTGGTTATCACTTTCCTGATATCAGAACCACTCAAACTAGGGTTACTAAATCTACGCTGAAACCGGGACTTGAACCACCGACCTCCAGGTTACACGTCCGCCGCCTTATCGATCAAGCTACTGAGGTCGGTGGCTTTATTAAATCTTTTTCACCCAGTATATTCATGTTCTATTCTTGCGACAGTTATTAGTTATAATCTAATAAGCGGTTTATTTATTCTGTCCATTATCAGAAATACCTATGTGAGAGGCAGTGAGCACGTGATGTGTGGATTGTCAAAAAGAATTTTGAACATTTCTAAAAAAAAACTGACAGGACCTAATTCACTTTCTTTGGTTCTGTTCCTAGCTGATGCATTCATTCGACTTGTAGGAATGTTCGTATTAAACTATTATGAAAAATATGTTTGGACCTACCGATGATTGATTTATTGGACAATATTTGAATTTACCTATCTATAGGTACTACTATTCGGGTGGAATTAAGGGCGAAATTAATAGACAACATCAATAACTTAAGTCGTTGGTAAGTGTCGGTTTTCCCTATCTTTACACAGTACGCAATCTGTAACTTAGCGCCACAGAGGTATTACAAAAAAGTCTATTAATTCCGCCCTAAGAGACGTTTTTGTAATACCTCTGTGGCGGTAAGTCACGAATTGCGTATACTTTGTAAGATAGGGAAAACCGACGCTTAGCAATGACTTGAGCTATCGAATTTGTCTATTAATTTCGCCCTCAGTATTAGAAATCAGAAATATTATTGTGTTCATTTTCGAAGAAAAAAGAATTGCTCCGATTTCAATTTTTTTTTTTTTTTTTTTTTTTAAGACCATTTCTATTTTAAATTAAAATTTATAAGACTATCAAACGCAACGGTCGATCAGATCAAAACCTCACACAGATCCTATTATAGAATTTTATAAAGGTCCTATCAAGCTTGAGGAGATCGAGAGCTTTGATTCAATACCCCCACTCGATGGGTTTTAAATAAAAATATCAACCGGCCGATTTTTGGGGCCCATTTTTGGGACCCATTTCCTTTTTTGGTCACAGTGCGGCACCCTTACCTTCAGTAGTCAAAATACTGTCTTCATTTCTTAATTGAAATATTATTTTCTAATCTCTTTACAAAATTTTAAGGGCCTTATTTTGTTTTATTGAATACTAGAAAAATCATTTTCTTTTTTCACCGAAATGGCCCTCCTGCTTCTCCGCGTGGCCTCAATGCCTCATTCGGCCCAAAAACAATATGTAAAATTCTAAGATACCAATAGACATGTACAGATATACTAAATTTCAACAATAATAATAATATCGCCTTATTTGTAGGTACTGCCCGATTAAGACTATTAAAGTTCCATTATTCCAGCAGTAAGCCAAAGACATACTTATTATTATGTGGTAAAAATCCCAAATGGGAGGATAACTTGTCATGTCCCGGCTGGGTTTCGAACCCACGACCTCTGGAATTTTTGGATTCACAGAGTGCCGCCTTTACCACTGAGCTACCGGGACAGACAATATTGAAGAATCTGGTCGAGAGTTATCGCGGAACAGACAAATGAAAGCCAGATTTTAGATGAATATAGAGTAGGACCTACCTACGAGTATTATAATATTTGTTCCTGGTATCATACTCGTAGCAATGCTTTCCAGTTTTCTTCAAACCAGGTATCTTACCTACATCGTGAATTATAGGTACGGTCTTAAAAAATAGTTAGTTTTTTTTTTTTGATATAAATCAAATTATTCATATCTAAAGAAATAGATATTTATGAATATTTTTAATACTAGTGTTTAAAACTGTTCACAGATTCTAATACACATAAAATTTAAGTAGGTACATTAATTATTCTTAGAAATATACATATGTTCCTTGAATTGATATACTCGTAGATCTAGGTTCCATAGAAAAAATATAGTTTAGTAAGTTATTCTACATAGGATTTCCATATAAAATAAATATTTTTAGTGCGAATAAAGAAGAAAAAAATTAAATTCCAATACAAATAAAACATCTATGCATGGAAGAAATAATACATGTTATTTGCAAATACATGCACACGATAATAATGAATAAAATATTCTTAATACAAAATCTATATCTAGAAGAAGAAAAATATTCTATTTTAATAGAAACATAACAGAATAGTAATCATCCACATGCTGAATGGAACTTTCTAACTTGCTCATTCTATTCTAATCTATTTCTGATATGTTCTATCTAGTCCATTTATGCTCCAAACTATGTATGTGCTATCTAATCTGTTTCGTATGTTCATTATTCAATTCCAGTCCAAACATTTTAATAAGATAATAATGTGCTCTTCACATTGTGACCTGACGCACATTGGATGTCTCAAGTCGGTTCATAAACTTCCATCATCAGCGGCGCCGACTTCAGGCAGTAAGAATATTGACGAACAACAACCGTAAGAATATTTAATCTTTTCTATCAGTCATGTTAAACAAACCCTTTGCTCTCCAAACAGAGGCAGTTAAAAGTTATCTTATTTGTGTTCATCACAATAGTGATATCACAACTCTTCAAAAAAGCTTTCCTAAATCTCTGCTTCACTTGGAACTTGAGCCACCGACCTCCAAAGTACATGTCCGCTGTCTTGTATGTACAAGGTCGAGGTCGGTATAATATTTGTTACCTATGTAACAAATATTACCTATGTAACAAATATCATAATTATTATGATTGTTTTGTCAAAAAAAAAATAAAGTGTAAATAAATAAAATAAAAGTAAATAATATTGTATGTAAGGGATTTCTTTCGTTGTTCTTCTGCCGATTTCAGCGTCTAAAGTCGCTATGTATGTCTAAAGTAGCTATGTATGTCTTTGCTGGACGCCCTTCCTAACACCAACCTTGCTAAGGGCGCCTACAATTTGTGTTATTGTCTTCCGGCCTGACATAGCTGGTACTGTCTATGTTTAACTTCCCTCAGCGAGATTTTTTATACAATCAATAGTTTTGTTAACCACATATCTATAACGATTTATTTATTTTTACTTTAGATGACCAACGTTCTTTCTCCTTTCATTCGAACAACTAACATACAATAAAAACAACCTAATACATATTGTATGGGGCGAATGTATTGTATTTACACACATAATGTAGGTACATAAATACATTGCGAACATACTGCATTTATACAATATGGACATGTTGTATTTAAACATGTAAGAATGTAGGTAAGTAGGTACTGGAGTGGCCATTAATAGTATCATCTCTCCACTCGAAGAAATGAGAGAGCACGAAAAAGAAATAAGAATAGAACATGAAACACATTGAAACACTGATGAAGCTAATAATGCTTACAATAGAGAGAATACTATTGATTGTGATGATGGTTGTAAAAGTAAGTCTTACAGAATTGAATTAATAAAGGCATCCAGCCTGAAAATATACGTAAGTGCCAGAACCAAGCAAGCTCAGCCCTGAGGAAAAGGTGGAACAATTTCAATCCCAAGTAGGTTTAGGAAAAGCTAAGTGCAGGAACAACTAAATAACTAAATCATAACAACAACATAATCATCAATGACATCAAAATCAGATTGCAGGAACAACTAAGAAACTAAATAATAACAACAACATAATCATCAATGACATCGAAATCAGATTAATCAGAACAACAAGTGACAACAAAAATCAACACCAACAAGTCATGATAATTGCAAAACAAAATAACCGTACAAGAAAAAATCAACACAATGACAATTATACTAACAACAAAAAATCAACATATCAACAACATCATCATGATCTTTAATCATGATCTTTAATAACATTAAGGTAATTAAGAAACACTGTTGTATAATTGGTGCTTCACTTCCTAGAGTTAAGCTTAGTAGCCTTAAGATCATACCTCCTTGTAAAATCTGTGTCTGAATAAAATATAAACACACGCCACTCTGCATCTGGTCGTGGTACAAGAAAGTACGTTGTTCCGTCTTTTTCTCTTAAACCTCATTCCTTATGGACCCCCATCAAAAGCGTGCAACAAAGTAACAAACTACTGGCTGGACGAGAACGGGATTCGTGAAGGAATGCAGGATCGACGAGATAATCATGGATAAAAACGCCCTCAGATAAGTACCCTAGCAATAGAATAAAATAAAATAGTCTAAAACCCAATCTAGTCAAGTAACCACTTATAATATTACTGAGTCAAAATGTCCCTAGTATCACTACCTAAAACCTCTAAAGTGTTTGAAACATTAAAAGAGCTGAACAACCATAAGAAACAGTTTCAGTGGTATCTTACTGCAAATGAGCTTGGTGACAAAAGCCAGGAGATCAAAGTAGCACACCTTAGGTGCTCACTTCCTGAACCCTTAAATGATCTGGTGGATAAACTGACAGGAACATTAACAGTGGATAAAATATATGATCACATTCAAGCTGAAGTAATACCCAAAGACAATAAATGTTTTAATCAATACTGTTTTTTCAATCATGTTCAAAAAGAGGGACAGACATTCAATGAGTACTATTTTGAACTAGATCAGTTGGGAAGGAAATGTGAACTAGGTGAAAAATATGAAGAAGTTTTGAAAGCAAGGCTAGTATGTGGGTTGTGGGATCAAAGTCTTAAAGAAAGACTAATGAGGTCACCTGAGATGACTTTAAAAGAAATGAGAAACTATTGCAGGGTTACTGAGGATGCCAAACTAAAAGTTGAACAAATGGTGTCTATAGGAAATGAACAGAACCATTCAACAGCCGAGGTACATGTTCTTGAGTCCAATAAGAGATCAAGACATACCTGGCAAGCCAAGGTAAATGCTCATGAATCCAATAAGAGAACGAGACAAACCTGGCAAGGTGCACATGGGCATGCACAAACAAGAACCACAAAGAGTTCAGTGCAGACAGTGCAACCACAAAAGTTCAACTGTAGTAAGTGTGGAACCAACCACTTGCCTAGACAATGTCCCGCATTCAATAAACTTTGTTTGAATTGTTCTAAGCCAAACCATTTTGCAATCTCCTGCAGGTATCCAAGGTACACGTCCAATGGTCAACAGCAGCCTCAAAAGCGTCAGCAGACTCGAGTACATGGCCTCGAGCAGTGTGAGTTATCAAGTTCAAGGGCGTCAGCAGCAGATGAATGGACAGGAGACGTCAACACACTCTCAGTGGATTCAATTCGGGCTTGGGTCCAACGCTTCAAGATAGGAGGAGTGGATGTGGAGTTCAAGCTTGACACAGGAGCGGACATCAACGTAATACCAGAATCTGTTGCTGAGAGAATTCACCCTGATTGGAGATCCAAAGCGTCAAAGGAGGTCAACACTGTAGAAGCATATGGAGGTCACAAAATCCAAATCCTGGGTAACGTACAGATCAAGATGAGGAAAAGCCCCACGAAGAGTGGCATACACTCTAATGGATAAATTGAAAGTAAAATTAGATGATTTAGTAAAAAATAAAATAATAGAACCAGTCACACAGCCTAAAAACTGGTGTAGTAATCTGGTTGTTAGACAAAAACCAAATGGTGATCTAAGGTTGTGCTTGGATCCCATAGATTTAAATAAGGCAATAAAAAGGGAGTACTATTTAATTCCAACATTGGAAGAAATAAAGACAAAGCTGATAGGAAAAACAATATTTTCAGTAGTAGACTTGAAAGATGGGTTCAATCAAATAAGCCTACACGAAGAGTCTAAAGACATTTGCACTTTCAACTCTCCATTGGGATATTTTAGATATCTCCGTGTTCCTTTTGGACTTGTCAGCAGCCCGGAAATTTTTATGAAGTATAACATAGAATGCTTCAGTGGCATTGATGATTTAGTCATTTATTTTGATGATATATTAATAGCTAGTCATGACCAAAAGAGTCATGTTGAAACATTGTCCAAGGTTTTTAAACGTGCAAAAGAACTTAATATCAAATTCAACAAGAATAAATTGCAATTAATGCAAAGTGAGATAGCATACTTGGGTCATATTTTCAATAAAGATGGCTGTAAGATTGATAAGGATAGAGTTAAGGCTATTGAAAACCTAAAAGAACCAAAGTCAGTAAAAGAATTGCAGTCTATGTTGGGGATGTATAACTACCTAAGAGAATTTGTTCCCAACATGTCTGAGATAACAGCCCCCCTGCGGGTGTTACTAAAAAAAGATGTTGCTTGGCACTGGAATGCTGACCAGCAATTGGCTTTTGACAAGCTCAAAGAAGCTATTGCTGGCTCCACAGTTCTGAAAAATTTTGATTTAAATAAAGATGTTGTCATTCAAACAGACAGCAGTCAGAATGGATTGGGTTGTTGTCTCCTTCAAGACGGTAAACCTATTGCTTTTGCATCTCGGAGTTTAACAGAGACAGAGAAAAAGTATGCTCAAATAGAAAAGGAAACCTTAGCGATCAAATTTGCTGTAAGAAAATTCCATAAATACATATGGGGTAGACGGATCACTGTGCAGAGTGACCATTTACCATTAGTGTCAATATTCAAGAAAAATATTTGTCAAATAGTATCAGATAGAATAGTCCGAATGAGACTTAGTCTTCTAAAATATGACTTAGATGTTAAATACTTACCTGGTAAGGACATGCTGATAGCAGATCATTTGTCTCGAAATTTTCCTGAAGAGTCTTATGATAATGAAATAGAAATAACTGACTTTGTACATAACATTTACAAAGTGGACAACCTTCTAAACTATGAGTTAATAAAGAAAGAGACTGAAGACAATCTAAGTCTAGCCAAAGTTATGAAATACTTAGTTGAAGGTTGGCCTCAGAGTAAATGTTATCTAGAAGATAATGAATTGATCAGGCATTTTTTCAAACTCAGAGAAGAACTCATATGTAATGATGGCATAATCTATTATCAGGACAGAATTGTGATTCCTAGTAAGCTAAAACAGCTAGCATTGTTCATGTTGCACTCTGGTCATTTGGGTATTTCTAAAACAATACTGAGAGCACAACAAACATATTACTGGGTAAACATGAACAATGATATTGAAGCCTATATAAAAAATTGTTTGACGTGTCAAGAAAACAGACCGTCTAAAATTAAAGAGCCATTATTACCTTATGAGATACCTGATCGGCCATTCCAAAGAATTTGTTTAGATATCATGAATTATAAAAATATTGATTACCTTGTAATTGTAGACAGCTTTAGCAAATGGATTGAGTGCCTCAAGCTTAAAAGTAAATCCTGTCATGAAGTGATTATAAAACTTAAAACTCTTTTTGCTACTTTTGGTATACCTGATATCATAGTAAGTGATAATTCACCATTCAATTCATATGAAATTAAATGTTTTGCAACTAGTTTTAACATACAGTGGCGGACAAGCAGTCCACACTACCCCACTTCTAATGGGCAAAGTGAGAGAGCTGTAGGTATCTGTAAAGATCTACTTAGAAAAGCTGACAGCTTTAAGTTAGATTTTCAAGACCTCCTCATGGAATATCGTGCTACACCTATTGCTTCTATTGGTGTCTCCCCCAGTGAATTACTAATGGGAAGACTCATTAAAACTAAAGTCTTAATTAATCCCAAAAAATTAAGTCCTGTTGAAAACTTCAAACAACTCACAGAACAGGCAAAAAAGAAAATCAAAGTAAAACAGAACAAAGTAAAAGAACACTATGATAAAAGTAGCAGAATAGAATCTGAATTTACTCCTAATGAAAACATATTGCTTCATGACAAAAAGAAATGGGTCAGAGGTAAAATTGTTAGTAAAACCCAGTATCCTAGGTCATACAATGTTCAAACTGAAAATGGACAAATCTTGCGAAGGAATACTAGCGTATTAAAACACACGTCCATAGAGTTTAAAACTGGCAAGCAGGGACATTGTATGATTCCTGGAGCTGTGGGTGTGTCCTCTGGAGACAATTTTGATGACTTGTGGGAATCGAGACTAGTTAATAAAAATAATCCTCAATTTGCTCAGCCGTTAAAAATGCAAAGTGAGTTAAATAATTTCCCTGAAAGAGAGGAAAGTGAACTTGCATCCACATCAATAATTGATAAAACCATTGTTCAGAACCCCACAGAGTTAAATAATTCCCCTGAAAGAGAGGAAAGTGAACTTGCATCCACATCAATAGTTGATAAAACCATTGTTCAGAACCCCACACATAGGGTAGGCATATCAAGTGAAGAAGAAGAAGAGTTTGCAACCCCATTGAAAGGGTCCCAGGTAGAGGACCACACTTATTGCAAAACTCCTTCTGCAAAGAAAGAGAATAGACCAAAAAGGGAAGTTAAAAAACCAGCAAAGTTTAAAGAATTTCAGTTGGATTAATTAAATAAATTAAGTGCTAGTGAATGAACTACACCTCTAATGTAATAAGAAATAAATAAGCCAGATGTAGAGTCATATGTTATATGTGTCAATAGATAAAATTAATGTTCTATGTGTTAATAGTGTTTCATGTAACTGACAAATTAGAATACAGAGAACAAAATTTATGTTAATATAAGCTGAAAAATTGATAATAATTTATGTACCGTATCACATACCTAACAAAGAAAAGTAAATGTGAGTAACGAAGATTTTTAAAATTTTATTTAATTGTTACATAAATAGTACCTATATATATTTTTGGCTTTAATTTTTTTAAAACTATTTTACTATTGTTTGGTTATGTTTTTTATGTACAATACTATTACTAGTTTAAGTATTATTTGTTTATATGTATAATGTATACTGTACCATACCAAGTCTGAGGAGGCAGATAATGTGTATTTAGAAAACTGTTAACTTGCAAAATGCTAATTAATGTAAGCTGCATATTGTTTTATATTATTAAATCTTAATCCCAGGTGGATGGTGATAGCTTCCACTGAAAGGAAAACTTAAAGGGAAGGATGTTGTATAATTGGTGCTTCACTTCCTAGAGTTAAGCTTAGTAGCCTTAAGATCATACCTCCTTGTAAAATCTGTGTCTGAATAAAATATAAACACACGCCACTCTGCATCTGGTCGTGGTACAAGAAAGTACGTTGTTCCGTCTTTTTCTCTTAAACCTCATTCCTTATGGACCCCCATCAAAAGCGTGCAACAAAGTAACAAACTACTCGGCTACAAACAAGACAAACACAACAACAAAAGCATATTGTTTATTGTTATAATCAATAACAACGAACACCACCCAAAATAAAAACAATATTCGCATGATGAAAAACAACAAAAGCATCAAACTGTAAGTATTGTTATCATATTCAATAACAATAACATTTCTATCATTTAAAAAAAGAAGAAGAAAAAAAGGTAGTTGTGCCCCAAAAACGCTTCGAAAAACAACAACAAAATCATTACTATCATTACGAAAAACAACAACAAAAACGTAATCTTTAAAATCAATAACAACAATAACATTGCCATCATTAAGAAAACCAACAAGATGAACTACGAGAAGAACTGGTACAGCACGCGAAGATAGCAAGTTTCTTGTTCATGTAATCCTCGCACAATGTGTTGTACTTGAGCTGATCTTAAGAACAGACAAAGACCAAGTCTTCACCTTAACATGAGCTGTCTTATCTTACAAGTGCTGGCTTTCTTATACAGGATGGAACTGCAGCTGATCTTAAGAACAGACAAAACCCAAGTCTTCACTTTAGAAGACTCACTAGACCAATACAAATGGAGGCTAAATACCTGCAGGGAGTGCAGGGTACTGGGATACTTTAAATAAAAGGTTGGGTGGAAGAGATTGCCATAGGCAATAACCCCGCCCTTTAGTTGTACATATGTACAATGTACATATATATTTTGCTTATTTCTTTCTTGTTTATATTAATTTTGTCAATTTTTTATTTTAATTTTTACCATTACTTGCTTGTATAGGTATGTATAATTGTATATGTTCTTCTAATAAAGCGTTTCATAATAATAATATAATTGACCATGGCAGTAAGTAAGTATAGAGACTATAGAGGTCCCTTGTACTCATTGAGTTACTCTCATGATAACTTTTATTAATGCTATCAGGTTTAGTAGTATGTTAGCGAGTATGTATATATTAACTTTTCATTTTCAGTGACCCACATAGAAGATCAAGCTAGCGCATCACCATACTCACCATGCATATTGCTCAAACATGTCTAGGTACATACTCATTGCTTTTTTCCTTGTTCCAATTTTCTTATTGCTAGATGATATTCTATTAGATACTAGATCTACATGGAGAGACAAAGATAAAGAAGACCCAAGAGAGAAAAACTAGCGAAAAGAGGACGCGCTGTAGTGTAAAAATTGCAAAATGAATTTAGCCGTCATTTTTTTGCGTATTCTTACCCCACCGCGGTGGGGCATATCGGAAAATCATTCAAAATGGTTTTTCTGGCCAAAATTTGTGTAGGTGAGGTTAATGTGAGTAATTTGATAAATAGGGTAATAGAGTATCTCGAGAACGGTAAGAGCTAGAGACTTGAAAAATGGTATGGAAGTTGATTTTTTTTATTATTAATCTTGGATAGGGGTTGAGACATATCAAATCCAATGATTTTGAGGTGTTGATTACGAATTTGACATTCATTTTCAGCTAACTATGTTACCATTGAGTCACCACTGGCGGAATTAGACTTTTTCGAGTGATAAGGAAAGTCGTATTGTATCACACTCACACCAGTTTATTTCTATAATGATTTATTTATTTACTTGAATATTTACATTCTAGGTATGTATAATACCTATCTTACATTGTTACATATGTCTACCTATCTATGTATATGAATATGCAATGTGCACGCTATGAATTAAAGTACATTTCTCTTGTTTTTCGCAAGACAGAATAATTTTATAAAAGAAAGTAACATGGATATTACTATTCACTTGCCGTTTATTTGTGCTTTGCTATGTTGAATATCAGATTATTATTATTATTATTTAATTCTTTGTGACTACTGCCCGTAGTCCAGAGATCCCGAGTTCGATCCCCAGTTTTAGCAGACTTTTCGAAAAAAATTCGGTTCCGTCCAAACACGTGAGGCTGGCATTTCCGGCCCTACCCAGGCTGGGTGAGGTTAATGTGGGTAGCTGGTACGATTCTCAGCGAATGGAGGGTAACACCCCCGTCTAGATCAGGACGTTAAAACCAAATAGAATCGTTGGCGTTAGGAAGGGCATCCAGCCATAAAAAACGTGCTCCACCCTACCAACCTCAACCATGAGGTTGAACAATGCCAACCCCAAAAGCAAAATAAGCTAATATGGGATAAAGGCAAGGGAGATATATTTTTAATTATTTATTAGGACATAATTATGTATGAACAAGTAATAACAAAAATTAAAATACAAAATTAAATTAAAGCATAAACAAGAAAAAAAGATAAACAATATACATAGATAAAATATAAAAAAAAATAAAATCGGAGCAAGAACATATTTTTTTTACAAAAACAAACACAATTTCCCGGAAGTAATAATTATGTACAAAAAAAAATATGTCCTAACTAAAGGGCGCTGTTATTGCCTATGGCAATCTCTTCCACCCAACCCTTATTTTACAACCCAACAGATTCATCAACGGCTCTGCTTAATAATATCATTCACACACTGCCCGATTCGGACAAATGAGTCCAATTATTGGCTACCGATCACTTGCGACAATTTACCTGAAAAAACCCGACATTTGCGACAACAGAAAAAGGTATTCACTGTAACGTTTGCGACAATATCAGACAGACAAAGGAACAGGTTAACTCCTTTGTTCATTTCGGAATTTCCAAATAAATACCGGGTCGACTAAAATATGGACGTATGTGAATTTATCCAATTTAATTAATTCCTTCTCTCATCATAGATAAATTTATTTTATTTGAGGAGACTCCTTGTCAGACAAACGGTTGTCAGACTAAATGTTGTGTTTCGTTAGCCGGCTAGGATAGCTTGGGTGAGGGGCTTAGGTTAGGTTGAAATTAGCGCAGGGTTAGACCGGGTCGCTACGCAACCCGGCCTAACCGCCTGCGCTAATTTCAACCTAACCTAAGCCCCTCACCCAACCATCCTACCCGACAAACTGAAGTCAGTGATCTATCGTGCAATCTCACCTTGTTAACTTTACCTAACCCTATCTAACAACAAAATTCCTCTAACAAAAAAACACCTACCAGTACGAACTAGAATTTGATTCACACTGTATGAAACATTGAAATCTATACCTGCAATATATTGTCGCAAATGTATGGTTTGAAACCTTTTTTCATTGTCGCAAATGATCGGTTTTAAACAAAAGATTTCCGCAAGTGTCGAATTGCGCAATTATTCCAGCAGTAAAAGTGGTGAGATCCTCATTTACCATGAGGGAAATGGACCCCGAACGTAATAATAATAATAACAGAACTCTTTAATAACAAGAATTTTATAATATTGACAAAGGGCGTTATTATTGCCTGAGGCAATCTCTGCCATCAAACTCATGTTCTAATATTTGAAATTTCTCGGATTTCTTTCTTTTCAAAGTTTTGAGGTAAGATTTCTTTAATTCGAATTTAGTTTCTTCTTGGATTTATTTTTTATATGACGTTTGTGTTAATCTCTGAGGCAATTTCTGCCATCAAACCAATTTTTTCTACTCTGAACATCCAGTTACAGAGTAGAAAAAATCCTGCCCGCTGGGTTTCGAACCCAGGTCGCCATGCTTGCAAGTCTTAGCACACTAACACACTTAGCCACAGTGACTACTTATAATAATAAGTTCGTAAAGTATTTATTTTGCTATATATCTAATAGTATTCGAGTTTAAAAGCGTGAACCACGCCAAAGGTGAAAAGGTCAGCACGAGATGAAATTATAGATGACCTTTTCTGGATTGATTTCAACTCCCATTGTTTAAATTGACTGAGAAACCGTTTAAGCGATTCAATAGATCCTGGCAGCAGGAATTTAAGCGATTCAATTTTTCTTTTTTTCAGCTATTCAGCATGGGCGGGGTGTTGCTTTCAATCTTGCTGAGATGTTTAAGAAGAAAAAGTTCTTTCTTTTTTTCTTTTCAAAGTTTTGTGGTAAGATTTCTTTAAGTCGAATTTAGTTTCTTCTTGGATTTAAAAAAAAAGTTATCACATTTGTGTTAATCACTTTCGTAATATCACAATTTCTCAAACTCGCTTTACTAATTTTACGCTGAAACCGGGACATGAACCACCGACGTCCGACGCCTTATCGATCAAGCTACTGAGGTCGGTTTAGGCTTTTAAATTGATTGTTTGGATTCAGATGTTTTGGTCCAGGAGAAAAAATGGACAGAAGCTCAAATAAGTGACCTGGGGATACCTATGGTTCAAACTTAGGACAGTCTTCAAGACAAGTGATCTTAGCTTAAACCATTCCAGGAGTTGTGTTGAACTTCTGTTCTCTTAAAACCGCCAACTTTTCTCGCCCGTTTTTTCGCTTATAACCTTTCATTGACCCATCAATATATTTTTGTGTTATGTAGTACGCAATCTCACTTTTCTGTTTATACTGATTAAAATAGAGAGGTTAGTTGATGGCATGGTTATTCAGAACTATTACCTGCTGATGAGAGCAAATAAGCTCGAAACAGCTGTCCAGGTATGTTCTGATATTCAGGTACATCTAGTACAACTTCTCACTTTTCTGTTTATACTGATTATATACTGATACAAATAATGTACTTTTGACTATTGTTTTTATTTTAAAACAATCATCAAAAGTAAACGATAGTCAAAAATGAAAGACAACAGGTTAATTATAGTTACCGTCGGCGAGGGGTGTAGCGCACTAAGCTTGCACGCTTATTGACTTGGGTTCGAAGTCACCGTGAAAATTACTTTACCACAAAACACCGACCTCAGTAGCTTGATCGATAAGGCGGCGGACTTGTAACCTGGAGGTCGGTGGTTCAAGTCCCGGATTCAGCGTAGATTTTGTAAAGCGAGTTTGAGTAGTTGTGATATCACGAAAGTGATTAACACAAATATGATAACTTTTACTGAGTTTTACTTTACCACAAAGTAAATCATACTTTATCTTTTACTTCTCATTAAATTTAGGATCTCTTACATCGGAAGATATTCCTTACAAACAACTGCATGTAATCAAATTTTGAATACAATGTTTTGTCGACTCTGGTGTTTGAACCCGGGACCTCAGTATGACAAGCGAGTATCTTACCACTGGGCTAATCGTTTGCTAAGTTTGTACCTACTTCAACTAAGTATTTTGTGATTTTTAAGTATGAGGAAAGAGTTCTACAAAGTATTTAGCCCGAACTGGTTAGACATTTTAAAAAAAACCGCTTTTGCATTAGGTACTTCAGGGCACTTTACCCTTACATCCATGCCATTTCCGGAAACGGAAAAAGTCGGTCAGAATTTTCCGCTCCGGTCGAGATTCCAACTTTTGTTTTAAAATACCTATAAAACAACTACATGTTATAAGTTTTCATAAATAGAAAGAAATATTCAACATTCATGTATGTAGGTACTTATTCTAACTGCTTATTCTCGAAATCAATTTGCGGTTTTCCGGCGACCCAACATGTGTAACGGGATTCCAAATATTTATGTCTCGGAATCTGTTACCTCAAGTTTGGATTGATTTTTTATGGCCCAATATTGATAACTGATACTTATGTGGATAATGCTGGGCTAGTGGCTAGCCCATTATATTATTTTTTTCGCTCGAATTCCATATTAATGACCAGTGGGTCTGAATTCCGTAGGAAGCAGTCGGCTGAAAAAATATTGACCAGGTAAGGAAATAACCACAGCAGAGATCAACTTCACAACATTAAGGAATAAACTTATGATCAGATCGTACGACTTTCGGCGTCACACAATAATAACAATAACAGGCACTTATATAGGTATTAGTACTAACCAGTGATTAGGACAAAGGAGACTCATTATATCAGCAGTTGTTTTATCTGCTGGATATGATAATAATATAATAATAACAATCTTCTGGTTATAATAATAATAATAACAATCTTTAGTGGAAAGGTAACCACCAGGCGAGGTTAATGCTCAAAGCATTTTCTACCACCTAGAGTTTTATTATTATGTGGTCACAAACTCAAATTAATGAGGAAAATTTATGCACTGGGTGGGATTCAAAACAACGGATCCCTGCGCTACCTGGATTGCCAGACTAGCGCGTTAACCACTTGACTACCAGTGCACAATAGGTTTTGGGTTGGTCACAGAACTTGCATACACAAATTTTATTGGGCTTTCTTCATCTGAGTACGAGGATATGTGATATCCTCTTCTTTGGCAAATCTTGTGGTTCACTTGTTTATGGTGACAATATTATTACGTGGTCGAAGTCTCAAATACTTACATGAGGAAAAATCCATGCATTGTTTGGGATTCGAGCCCACGGATAGCTTAATTACCTGCCTATCGCCTTAATTAAGTACGAGTACCAATGCATTTGGTAGTACATATACCTACCTACATAGGTAATTTTTTTTTTTTTTTTAGAACAATTTGTTTTATTATACATAGGTAATAATAATAATAATTATGTAGTTTTTATGTAAATTAACCAAGTCCTTCAATCTCAAGTGGTGCAGACGGCAATTCTTGGTATTACTCTTCGGGCAAAATTAACAGACAAAATCGAGTTCTTAAGTCATGAACTCATGACTTAGCACTGCTGGTTGTACGACAGTACGGAAATCGAGACTTAGCAAAGTCTAACAAAACTGAATGATTGGGTAATTTAGATTGAATTACTGGTGTTTTTAGGAGGTAACATTTTTATGTTATAATATAACATAAAATCTACTCAAATATTAACCCAGATAACGCGGTGAAATTTTTTGTTTTATTTTTTTGGAGTGATATAAATTGAGTCCTGAATCAAAATAAGTGCTGTCAACTTATCACTCGGACTCAAAACAAAGAGCTTAAGGTGTCGCCAACTAACCTTAACAAGCTGAGTTAATTAGAAAAATCTACAACGTAGTACCTTTCACCAGATGGGGCTGACGTCCTTCTAGAAAGACGTCCTTCTGGAAGGACGTCAGCCCCATCTGGGTTAATATCGTATTTGTGGCTTGAAAGGTGCTATTACTCCGTACGTGTCTCTCGATCAGCCCCAGACCATTTGAAGACCTCACTCAAAGAACGAGCTATCTTTATTTTTCAAAAGTGTTGGAGAATCGAAAAAAAAGTAGTCAAGCTGTCATAAATATTATGGTCCGTTTTTATACACTTATAACAGCTATCGGAGAGCTAGATACTCTTCACCCATGAAGTAGCATATTTTTGGGACCCTGAAACCGTCGAAAAATTTGGAGATAGCTCTTTTTTTTAGCAAAGCCCTCATTTATTCAATGAACGTGGTAACTTTGCCCGATGCTTTGCGGGACGCACGGTGCTATTCGCCCGATGCCTTTTATGCTTTAGAAGTGGACCCAGAGAGATTTTTTCTCGTGCATTAGCCGCCGTGCAGAGAAAAGGCGTTGTTTACAATAGCCGTATTTTTCTTTCGAACCAAAGTGCTGGATTCAACTGGAATAAATAGACGAACTGGAAGAAAGTCATTTTTCTTTTGGAAGAGGCGAAATCTTCTTCCACAGTTTGGTTAACCATAATGGATTTATAAAATTCTTGCTTCCATTTCTTTTATAGGTGAAGTCCGTTGTTTATCTTTAAAAGTACCGAAACGCATTTTTCTTTCACGAATAGTGGGGAAGCTAAACTGGAAATATTTGGAAATACCGAACCTGGAAATTTTTAAGAAAAATACACCTAATTTTTAGCTCCATCGAAAATGGCCTCACTTTGAAGAGTACGACAGTACGTACTCTCAATTTTACCTCCATGCTTTTTGACACAGTGTTGCCGTTGAAATCAAAAGATAAAGCTGAGCGTAAATCTAAAATTTAGTTCAAAAAAAGTTTTCATATTTGTGTTAATCACTTTTGTGATATCACAAAACCGCTGTACTAAATCTACTCTGAAGCCGAGACCTCCAGGTTACCGACCTCCAGGTTACAAGTCTGTCGCCTTATCGATCAAGCTACTGAGGTCGGTTCTAAAATCTAGTAGTTAACATAATAATAATTTATTATTATTTAATGTTCTACTAATTTCCAGATTTCACGCAAATTATAATCATGAAAAGTTCTTTTTTAAATTTTCGCAAAAAAAAAAAAAAAAAACTAAAGTAGAAATCGTTTATAACGGACTTCAATTGACCGGACAGCTGATTTGTTCCCTATAGCCAATTTTCACAACGCAAATTCAAAATTCAACGCTCGAGTAAAAGCTCAATCGATCAATTAATATTTGTGAGATTATTAAGTGCGGAATTAATAGACTTTTTTGTAATACCTCTGTGGCGTTAAGTCACGGATTTTTTTTATTTTATTTTAAGTGGGGTTTAACGTCGCTTTCAACTGCCATGGTCATATCACGACGGGGGTTTTACCTTCCATTCGCAGGAAACTCACAAACCTGCTACTCACATTGACCTCACCCAGCCTGAGTGGGGCCGGGAAAAGTCAGCGTCACGAGAATTAGAATTTGAATGGTCACCCATCCAAGTCTTAACCTCGCTGGATGTCGCTTAACTTCGGTGTTCTGAAGGGAACCGGTGTATTCAACATGCCATCGACGCTGGCTAGTCACGGATTGCGTACTGTGTAAGATAGGGAAAACTGACACTTACCAACGACTTAAGTTATTGATGTTGTCTATTAATGCCGCCCTAAGTCACGGATTGCGTACTGTGTAAGATAGTGAAAACTGACGCTTAGCAATAACTAAACTTGTGATACAGTATTTGTCTCTTAGGGCGAAATTAATAGACAATTTCTATAACTTAAGTCTTTGCTAAGAATCGGTTTTCCCTATTTTACACCGTACGCAATCCGTGACTTAGCGCCACAGAGGTATTACAAAAACATCTAGGGCGGAATTAATAGACTTTTTTGTAATACCTCTGTGGCGTTAAGTCACGGATTGCGTACTGTGTAAGATAGGGAAAACCGACACTTACCAACGACTTAAGTTCTTGATGTTGTCTATTAATTCCGCCCCTATTAATTCCGCCCTTAATTTCGCCATTAGTGTGACAATGCTCAGGGCCTCAAGGCTCAACCTCGAAGCATCAATCCTTGGAGAAAAGAAGGGGAAGGTTAGATTATTATGCATTTCTTTCCTCCAAGCATAAATCGTTTACTTCTTCTTCCAAGCATAAAATAACTTACAAATCACATTTCTACATTTGGCAACACTTCTCACACGTGATTAATTTTTGCCCGTTGCCGCTATCAGCAAAACACAAAAGAAAAAA
Source organism: Bactericera cockerelli (assembly GCA_024516035.1). Lineage (NCBI taxonomy): Eukaryota > Metazoa > Arthropoda > Insecta > Hemiptera > Triozidae > Bactericera > Bactericera cockerelli. The sequence goes on from CM044964.1 coordinate 8,352,457, forward strand.
AAACCAAAATTGGCAATTTTAGCCTGATAACCTGATTGATAGACTACCATTTCGCAACTTTTGAATCGCTTGACATCCTTCACTTAGGAAAGTTGAGTTCTCAAATTTATTTAAAAGAGTTACCTCTATTTATACTGCTCACCTGACCTACAAGTGTTGAGCAATGTCTCTTAGCTAACTAATGCTAAGAAATCCTTTTGGACCTTTGGACGGGTTCTGAAGCATTGATCACATCAGACAGTTTCCTGAATGCCAATATGCCAGGACAATCAGGGAAAGCTCAATATGATGCTAACTCTATGAGTCTGGGTAAGTGATTAGTTTTATCTATCAATCAAATCATCACCTTATTGGAGTTTTATAAAAGAGAAAACCTTGACACTAAGGGCGAAATTAATAGACAAATTCTACATATCACAAGTAATTTCTAAGCGTTGGTTTTCCCTATCTTACGCAGTACGCAATCCATGACTTAGCATCACAGAGGTATTACAAAAACGTCTATTAATTCCACCCTAGAATTTGATACTACCTCCACATTTTTTTCCTCTAATGATCAATCACACACGAAATGAATAGAATGAACTAGTAACAGTAAAATATAATCTCAACAGTTTTTAGCTGGAAACTCATTAATCAGATACTGTCATCCTGTAAAACCTATTCAAAGTGTCCTGTAACTTATGACGCACTCAAATATTTCAAAAACGACAAAAGAAAAACAAAAAATCAAGAGCTAAAGTTGTCTGTCCCAGTAGCTCAGTGGTAAAGGTGGCAACCTGTGAATTCAGATATTCTAGCAATCTTTAATTCAAAACATAAGATTACCACATAACATACTGCTGGAATAGTCCTAATTGGGCAGTGTAAATTAGACAATATTATTATTATAAAGATTAATAATAGGAAAATGTATCTGGGTCCATGTGTCCCCAATAATATGAAATAAACTGGTATGAACATTACACAACCTGCCATTACCCCAACTGAGCAGCATCTTTTTTAACACTTATCCCATTGCCTACCAAGCCATTTTTATGAAATTTGCCTGGGGACCAAGGGTATTTTCTTCAAAATCACCTGTTTAGCATATGTGCAACAAATTTTTGACAAATACAATACTTCCCTTACTATAGTATATAAAGTAAAAATTGGGTGTAAAATCATAAATTAATATATTTTTTTGTTTTGTTGGAAAACTTATAGTATGTATGTATGTACGAATTTCTTTGTGGTGAAGCACAAGGCCTCTTCACAATTTTTGTGGGTAGCGCAGCATTACTAAGAGCCTCCTTTACATTTTGAATTATTCTATTACATTAATTTCTTTTTACTCTGGTAATGCCGCCACTGGTCGTTACTCATACAAGTAACTACTCATTTTTCCTCACGAGGTATGAGTGGACCCCGAACATCCAAGTACAGAGCAGAAAAAATCCTCCCCCGCTGGGAATTGAACCCAGGTCACCATGTGTGCAATGCCTAGCGCGCTAACTTGCTCTGCCACAGTGACTGGAAAACTTATAGTTTACAAAGGAGTCTTAATTTGTATAGAAATATTATCAGCAAAACCTCAAAATTTTTACAAAAAGTAAAAATTGGGTTTAAAATCATCAATTAATATATTTATTTTTTTTTTTTTTTGGAAAACTTATAGTTTACAAGAGAGTCTTAATTTGTACAGAAATATTATCAGCTCAATTTAAACAAAACCTCCAAATACCATATTTTCTCTACCTTATAAGTAATAAAAAATAAAAATTAATTGTTCAGATTAATTGTAACAGACAGAATAACAAAACTTACCAAAGGTGGTTAAAACAGATCAACTTAGAAGGTACAGTACTTCTAAGTTTTCTTAGAAGAAATTATTATACCTTCTATGATGTATCATACAATTTTAAAAGAGCCAAATTTTGGTCTTTTGTGTAAATAAATAAAGAAAATATTTTTGTAAAAAATATGGACTCACATTTAACAGGAATACCAATGCAAGTCAACGGATATTTTAACACACAAATCTAATCAATGTCATCAATTTTTTTCTCCTTTTTCTAAGTCTCTTTCTTTTAGATTGAGTTTCTCAACTTTCTGAATTTTTCAATTTGTTAAATAGACAGGTAAAAAATTAGAACATGAAAAGTATGTAATTGTTACACTACTATTAATCAAATTGTTAAAATCATTTTTTTATTTCAGATGAGATCATCAAAATTAAAACCCAGAGTGGACTTGCTGGCCAGTTCCAATTCATTGATGATGAAAGGAGACTGGTAAGAATAACTTGGAAGTTTTAACACATCTCATGCCAAGTCAGTTAAAAACGCCTGACAGGCAGTTTCCAAAAAGTGACTGTCAGTTGAAAAGGCCTGACAGTTAGTTGCTCACTTTTAATTAGTGTCAGGTTCTTCCCACTGACACTACAATAGATTTTAGTATGGTGTTTAAACTCTGGGGCCTATGGAGATTTTTAGCAATTTAGATCATTGAAATATATTGAAAACTTGAGATTTTAGAAGCAAAACACTAAATTCTTTTTACTTAACACCTCTGGAATAAGCACAGTTAAATCCTAACTTTGTAGGATTCTTTTTTTGTATTAACTGTGCATTTTATTTTTCTTCCAGCTTCAAAATACAAGAGAAGAGTCAACTATGGAATGTGACGATGATGACGATGACCGTTTATCTGTTGTAAGTGTTAAATGTCATAGTAATATATTCTTCAGTTATTCTTAACATACATTTGTAGAGCTGCATTTCAGCTCTACAAATATTGTAGAGCTGAAATGTGTACTTTTAAATCTTACTCCATGTTAAAAGCAATGAGCTGATTTTTGGAATCAGAAAAACAAAGCAAACAGATAAAAAGACATGGTAATACAATACTCTAAATATATCCAAGATTCTGATGACATAAAACTCTTTTGCCAATAATACATTTGCTCAGTATTGGAGTACAATTCTGTTGTATGGAATCCCACCACTAAAGCTGACTCAAAAGATCTAGAAAGAGTGCAAGCTTGATTCATCTAGTACTTATAAAAGAACAATTTTATATAATCTGTAGCCCATTCCAGAAACACTCTCCACTCTAAATCCCCAAATCTCAGTTTCAACTATCACACAGCACACTCTGATTGGTTATTGCGTTCAAATTAATCAATCAAAGTGTGTTGTGTGACAGTTGAAGGGGAGATTTTGAGATGATGAGATGATGAGAATGGAGAGTGTTTCTGGAATGGGCTACTGGCCATCAGTCATTTAGTGATTTTTTTTTTCTTTTGTTTTCTTCTCATCTCTTTACTAAGATGAATTGATTTGATGCCGACCCACCACATGCTGAAATATGGAACCTATATTTCCATCTTGAAAACTTTTCTTTTTATGTGAATGCATTGTTCAGAAAATAGTTAATCTGTCAGCAAAAATCACACGAAGATAATTGTTACTTTTCTGTTTCAGTTGTTGAGGGACGTGGACGGTTATATATTCAACGGAGAGAATGTAGTAACCATTTCCGATGATGATGAAGACCAAGAAGGAACAACTCTGGAAGCGTTACGAGCAAGAGGGGTACGTCAATTTTGTGCTTTCTCATTGAGAAATTATGTTGTTATTTTAGTAATGGTGGAGCTAACGCCAAAAATGATGGTCTCTTGCCAGGTTTCACTTGTTTTGTCCTAGCCCACTGAAACAATAATCTGAGAGACTAACCATCATCTAGTACAACTTCTCATTTTTCTGTTTATACCGATATACTGATCATGCAGACATTTAACGATTTTAATTTTAAGGGTTTTGAACTTTTTAAGAATTACCAGGTAGCAAGGCCGGTTAGGGCTTTGATCTGGTATGCTCTCTTTTTACAGTCCCCCAGCCAGAAAATTGTGTTCAAATTAACCAATCAGAGTGCTTTTTGTCACTGTGGAAACAGAGATTATGAGATTAGATAGTGCTTCTGGAACATAGCACTGGTGTATTCAATGTGTGTTTTGACTACTACTAGAACACATATATGCTTTGAAACGCTAGAAAAAAGAAGAAACAAACAAGAAATAAAATTACTCGAAAATGTGTGCCGAGTTCAAATTAACTGTCCCTTTATAAAAAGATACCCGACACCAGACTTAGGGTAAACCAAAATATTTTTTTTTGAAATACTAAAATGAAAGGAAACATATATGTTCAAATCCGCTATAGTCCGCGCCATGGATAGGTATAACAACACTGTTCATAGGCCGACACTCATTATAAAGTTTAATATAACTACACATCAGTAATTGCTGAGATATCCTCCCAAAGGATATAATAGTGTAGATGTATGTAAAAAAAAATGTGTCATCCAAGCTGACCAAAATAATAATTGAGTTGTGTTTTATCCCACAGAAACGTTTTGGAGCACCTAATGGAGAGCCTGCACCCTACGAGGACGATGAAGATGTAAGTAACTAGTTCATAATAATATTGCCTTATTCATACTGCCCGAGTAGGACTATTGTTGATATACGTATTTGTTTATTGATTTTTTTCATATCTGTAAGTAACTAGTTGGTTAACATATTTGTTTATTGATTTTTTCCATATCTGTAAGTAACTAGTTGGTAAACATATTTGTTTATTGATTATTTCCATATCTGTAAGTAACTAGTTGGTAAACATATTTGTTTATTGATTATTTCCATATCTAAAAAACAAAAAAGAATTGTAGTGTAATGAGAAATTCTATCAAAAAATGTTATTAAAAAAAAAGGAAAATCGTATTTGTAACAGGTTTCTGTTTAGTGTACAAATATTTTCAGATGACAAGGATGAACAGTTCCAACCCCAAGTATGTTTTGAAAATGGTGAAGTTAGAGAAGAAAAAGAATTAAATAAGTAAAAAACGAAAAGAAATCATAGGAGATGATGAAAATACAGCTTTATACTTTTGTACCAAAAAACCCCGAAATATGCAAATTTTGGACAATATTGTTGAAATATGCAGGATTTTGCTCAAATATGCAAACTCCAAAAAAAACCGCCAAAATATGCAATATGCAAAAATCCCGGCTTTAATTATTAGTATTACTTATAATAAAAACACTTTATTTATGACTAGGGACGGAATTAATAGACGTTTTTGTAATACCTCTGTGGCGCTAAGTCACGGATTGCGTACTGGGTAAATAGGGAAAACCGACGCTTAGCAATGACTTGTGATATATAATTTGTCTATTAATTTCACCCTAGAACTCGAATTTTGAGTTTACATACTGCCCGACCTAATTATTGAATAGACATTATATTCCCCTGGTAATTTTCTTGTTTTTCAGAATAACAATCAGTCAAACCAGCTAAGAAACGACAGCACAAGAACGTGAGTACAAAACATGACATGTTAACCCTTAACTGCATAATGTAGCGTATCTGCTACATCAACTTTATGGTATCTCTGGTGCTATCTGGGGTTTTTTTTTCAACTATTTAAATTGCATAAGGTTGGCTATATTGTAGTGAGCCATTATCAATAACTTCTTGACAATGTTTCAAACCAAAACGAATATTATTGTAACTTGTTTCTGAGATTCCGTGAGTGCGGATTCTGTATGTATTTTGTGATTTTCAAGGTTATTTTTTTTCTTTTTTCCGTTGTAATTTTACAGTCGAAAAAAGTACTGTGGTGTCTATTATTCCTCCAACTGTTTAGATAAGTAAGCAGATTTGTTCCAATTATTACTGTTTTTGTGCAAAATACTGTAATGATTGGAAAACTTGATGTAGCACACATGTGCTACATCAAGTTATGACCTAATTTTTCACCGGAAAATTCAAAATTAATTTTTTACTATTTTTTACTAAACCAAAACATATATTTTTTTTTTTTTGCTGAAAAAAAAAATAACGTGCAGTTAAGGGTTAATACAGTCAATCCTGTCTATTCAAGAACTGTTTATAAGATAGTAAAAATGAAACTCTTTAGACGAAGGTAACCAACATGCGAGGGTAATGCTCAAAATGTTTTCTACCACCTAATGCTCAGAGTCTTATTATTACGCAAACTCAAATTAATGAGGAAAAATGCATGCACTGGGTGGGATTCGAACCAACGGATCCCTGCGCTACCTGGATTACCAGACTAGCGCGTTAACCACTTGACTACCTGTGCACGTTTTCGTCCGTTGGTGGTGTCATAGTTTTCAACCCTTTGTTTTTCAGCAACAACCCACCACCGCCGCGCGATTTACGTACCGTCCTGAACGGATCCGGCAGCGATCCTCCCTCCTCCGATCTGCGAGCTGTGCTCAACAACCGAACCGTCGAAACTTCGACAGCGAGTTCTAGTATCGGCGGTGGTTACCATAGCAACAGCCGGAATTCCAACAACCAGAATTCTAGTTTCGGCGGTTTCCATCATAACCAGAATCCCAGCCACAACAACAACCCTAGTTCCAGTTTCGACGGTTACCATGGCAACAACAGCCATCAGAACCCTAGTTCCAGTTTCGACGGTTACCATGGCAACAACAGCCATCAGAACCCTATTTCCAGTTTTGGTGGTTACCATGGCAACAACAGTTTTGGTGGTTACCATGGCAACAACAACAACAACCAGACGCGGTTTCGACGTTCCACGGGGTCCTACAGCTGCAACGAGAGCAGACGCTCTCTGGAGGAAGAGCTGATGCACTTTCGGGAGGCCCCCTATGCGTACCGGAAGTTCAACATTCACGACTCGGCACTGGATCGGTGAGTGGGTCAATCTTATTATTATAGAACACTTTTTTATTAGATATTCTTAGAAGGGCCATTCCGCGAGAAAGCGGACATGACATGCCAAAAAAAAACTTTAGAACTATTAATAGGTACATATTTCACTGAAAAGTGCATATTCTCAATTTTTCAGAACTATTTTCATTTTTGTTGTAGGATTTGTATTTTCGATTTTATGATGTGTTTTCTGTGATGAACAAACTTGTTCCTGCATTAACATGTTTATTGCAAGTTTTCAGTGATATTATTCTAGCATTATAACAGTATTTGAAAAGCAACTGATAGTTTCCATTGAAAGAGACTTCAGTTCTTGGGCGAATTCCATAAGTTTAACTTTGCAAATCGTAAAGTAAGTGTACTTTTGACTCCTTTGAAAATAAATACTGTGTGTAACGTGGGTTACCAATATTTTAGTGTTTTTTAATTTAAAATCGTCTACAAATTTTTAGTTTTAATATAAAATATGTGGGGAAAATGTCCTGAGGTTTGGGAGTTTAGAAAACAAATTATTTTTAATTTAAAAAAAAATGTATCCTCTTTTTTTGGGATTCGAAAGTGATGTAACGTGGGTGACCATTAGTATAGGAAATTATTGCTCTTGTTTTTTGTTGTTTAACTGACCTAAACTAATTTCTGATACTACAGATATGTTTTTTTTTTTTTTTTTTTTTTTTTTTTACATAGTCTTTATTTGTTTATTTTAATAACAGATTACTTTCAAATTTTGTGTATTTTAAAAATAAAATGATTCTGTGGAAGGTCACTTGTGGTAACTTTAGCCAATTTAAACCCAGATGGGGCTGACGTCCTTCCAGAAGGACGTCCTTCTGGAAGGACGTCAGCCACATCTGGTGAAAGGTACTACGTTGTGGATTTTTCTAATTCATTCAGCTTGTTAAGGTTAGTTGGCGACACCTTAAGCTCTTTGTTTTGAGTCCGAGTGATAAGTTGACAGCATTTATTTTGATTCAGGACTCAATTTATATCACTCCAAAAAAATAAAACAAAAAATTTCACCGCGTTATCTGGGTTAAAAGATAAAACCTATTATGAATTATATTTTTGTCAGGATTTTTAGATAAATACATTCGTCTTCTGAAAAATTAATAATTATAAATAAATTGTGCAAATTATGATGAAATTTCGATAGTTTCAGTATGTAGCGTGGGTGACTGGTATAATATGAGATCTTGTTTCATACCTTGTGTATATCTCATGCAAGTTTACATTGATAGGATGGGTTTATTTAATACCTACTTTGCGATTATCGAAATGGCTTTATTCTACGGGTGACCGACCTTTGTTTCTTAGTGGTTATAGGATAGTTGTGGTTCATTGCAACCAATTTATTAAAAATAAAAACAGGCGTTAATTTTAGTTTATATCCATGTATCTAGCTTTGTCCTCCTCTTAATAAAAAATGCCCCAAATTGAATTTAAATAATAAAAACAAGGTTATTTTTTCCTTTCATATGTTAAATAAAAGCTTAGCTATCACATTATATCAAGGAAAAAGACATAAGTCAATCAGCAGGGCTGGGAAGAGGAGTAATAGATGGAGGGACAAATTGTAACGTGGGTGACGTAACGTGGGTGACCGAGAAGGGTCCAGAAAATTATGAATTTTATGTTTACTAGAACATTTAAAAAAAACAAACACTGGTTTGTAGTGTTGACAAGAATATTTATAATCAGGTCATGCCACTCTCGGGAATGTAGCATGCTTTAATGAGGAGGGATTTAAGGTAATCCAACCATGCAATTTTGACATGTCTCGTTTGAAGTAACGTGGGTTACCAATGTTTTTGCCTCATTACAGACTTGCTGGTTGAAATAATTGGAAACTTGAAACATTTTTGGAATCTCTATGCCAAAATCCTCTGAATGACATAAAAATATAGTCCAATTTTATTTTAATAAAGCCAGAATTGTTGTGTAAAGGCGTCAACCTGTAACGTGGGTGACCGCGGAATGGCCCAGAAGCTTTTATCAATTAGCTTAGGAAAAGAACATTCGTAAAAATCGAATATTGTAAATAAATAAAATAAACAAGGTTCCCTCAGCAAGTCAAATGCTTGCAAAGTATTAATAAAGTACCAGACTAAAAGCACCACATCTCTCATCCCTTCCTAGAGACATTGAAGAAAGCTGCATTCGATCCACCAATTTTGAAACACGGGGGGAGGGGGGGGGGGTGAAAAACGAACTTTTCTGTGAGACTTTTCTCTCAATTATACTTTGATTATTTGTTATTAGGTTCATATTAGAAATCCAAATGTTAGGTATATGTAATTTTATATAATTTTTTTTAAAGAATCCTAGTTTAATATAAAATTACATATACCTAACTATACTGATGTTGGGTTGACATAATATATTAAGATTAATATCTCTCCCTTTCCTTCCAGCTGGTCTCAGCACAAGCGCCACTCGTTCCCGCACCCCCGAGGGGGCCACCTTCAGAACGGCCGGGGCCGCTACAACCCCTACTGGCAGAGCCAGGGCGGCCCCGCCAGGCCCCCGGGGGGCCGACCCTGGGCCCCGCCGCGTGACAGATCCGCCTCTCCCGGCCCTGAGCGCAGCTTCCGATCCCACTCCTTGGGCCCTGCCGGCCCCAATTTCCGTGGCGGGCCGCCGTTCTTCAGAGAAAGGTCCCCGGGCCCCGCAGGCCTCAACTTCAGGAGCCAGTCACCCGCTCGTCATGGGCCCAATTTCAGGAGTCGATCGCCAGGACCGAACGGGCCAAATTTCAGATCTCAATCACCTGGGCCCAATGGGTCTTACTTCAGAAGCCATTCGCCGGGCCCCCAAGGGCCAAATTTCAGAAGTCGATCACCTGGGCCCCAAGGGCCAAATTTCAGAAGTCGATCACCTGGGCCCCAAGGGCCATATTTTAGAAGTCGATCCCCTGGCCCTAAAGGGCCAAATTTCAGGGCGAGATCCCCTGGCCCTCAAGGACAAAATTTCAGATCTCGATCACCCGGCCCCAATGGGTCCTTCTTCAGAAGCCATTCACCCGGCCCCCAAGGATTCAGAAGTCGATCGCCAGGCCACCAAGGGCCAAATTTCAGGGAGAGATCCCCCGGGCCAAATGGACCCAATTTCCGAAGTCGATCACCGGGCCCCCAAGGTCCAAATTTCAGGGAGAGATCCCCCGGGCCAAACGGACCCAATTTCCGAAGTCAATCACCGGGCCCCCAAGGTCCAAATTTCAGGGAGAGATCACCCGGTCCCCAGGGGCAAAACTTCAGAAGTCGGTCACCGGGCCCCCAAGGGCAAAATTTTAGGGCCAGATCCCCGGGCCCCCAAGGACAAAATTTCAGAAGTCGATCCCCTGGCCCCCAAGAACAAAATTTCAGAGGTCAATCACCGGCCCCCAAGGACAAAATTTCAGGGAGAGATCCCCTGGCCCCCAAGGACAAAATTTCAGAAGTCGATCCCCGGGCCCCCAAGGGCAAAATTTCAGGGAGAGATCCCCCGGGCCAAATGGGGCCCATTTTCGAAGCCACCCAAGAATTAGTTTTGGAAACCAAATGCCGGGACGTCAAGCGCCCCGCCATTTCAGGGACAAATCACCTGGTGGGCCAAGCTGGGTCGATTTTACATCAGGGGGGCCGGGGCGGCAAGGTGATGGGCCCAGGGGGGCCCAGACTCCGGGGCCGCAGGGGTTTCGCACCAACAGCAGTAGCAGTGCAGGCGGAAATCCCAACAACAGCAACAGCAGTGCAGGCGGAAATCCCAACACCAGCAGCAGAGGCGGTGGACAGTTGAACAGCTCCGCAGCCGTCCCCCTCACGGAAGAGAACGTAGCCAGGCTGAACGGAGATGGTCTGGCTGGAGATGGTCTGGCTGCCGGCTGCGAAGTGAAGCCAGAGACAGCCGGACCCCGCGGTGGCCAGGGTGTGTAAGTGTTTTTGAACACATTGGTATTCGTTTCACTTTTGTAGATTAATACCCATTTAGGGCGGAATTAATAGACAAATTATTTATCACAAGTTACTGCCAAGCATCGGTTTTCCCTATCTTACACAGTACGCAATTTTAATAGTTTAATAGTTTATTTATTTATTTTCTTTTTTAAAGAAAGAAACATTTATACAAAGGTACTTCTCCTAAGCTTTGAAGAGCTTCTAAGAGAAGTGTGTTACTTGCAAGATTGAATGACACATAGTGTTTAAATGACAAGATTAAAACACATGTGTTTCCTTCAAAATCAATCACAACTCTCATCCGTGACTTAACGTCACAGAGGTATTACAAAAACGTCTATTAATTCCGCCCTTATTTTCTCTCCTCCCTTTTCACATTCTTTACTCTAAAAAATACATCCTCTATTTTCAATTATATCAAGTATTTTGCCGACCTCTGTGGCTCAGTGGTTAAGAGCATTGGTTGCTGACCCGGAGGTTGCGGGCTCGAATCGCGGCCGGAGCGGAAAATTCTAACCGATTTTTCCATTTCCGGAATGGCATAGGTGTAAAAGGTAAAGAGTCCTGAAGTAATACGAAAACGGTTACGGGGCACAATTATTACCTTAAAAAAAAAAAAAAAAAAAAAAGAAGCCAGCGTCGATGGCATGTTGAATACACCGGTTCCCTTCAGAACACCGAAGTTAAGCGACATCCAGCGAGGTTAAGACTTGGATGGGTGACCATTCAAATTCTAATTCTCGTGACGCTGGCTTTTCCCGGCCCCACTCAGGCTGGGTGAGGTCAATGTGAGTAGCAGGTTTGTGAGTTTCCTGCGAATGGAGGGTAAAACCCCCGTCGTGAAATGACCATGGCAGTTGAAAGCGACGTTAAACCCCACTTAAAAAAAAAAAAAAAAGTATTTTAAAATTAATAAATGAGATCTTGTTTAAACTCCTAGCAAGAAAGGACTGTTTTAATCCTACGTCGCGTGGGTAGTATCAACTGACGCTAAAAAAATAATCAAAATCGGACGGACAGAAGATTTGTGTTAAGAACATAGCCCATAGACAGACACACAAACGAACAGTCAGTTGATTTTTATAGATGTAAATATTATGTATTTCTTCTACAACAGGATACCTCTAAGAAAATTGGCAGTTAACCCGAACCATTGAGTTACAGTGTCGTTATTAGTTTTTTTTTATTATTAGTTTTTTAAGCTTTTCTTAATCCAAATAACTAACCTCTTCATAAGAGAAATCCGGATATAAGAGAAAAAATTCCGGGTCCTTTCAGTTCTCTTATATCCAGGTTCCTCTGTATTTAATGAACCTGAACTTTTTCTCTTATAGCGAGGTGATTTTATTATCTGACCTGGTTGTTTGGTTTTCAGTGAAACCCTTGCAATTTTTTTTTTTTTTTTTTTATATATATTACGATGTATTTATTTTTATTAAATATAAAAAACTTGTCCCAGGGACCGTCCTTCTGGAAGGGAACCGAGGATGCAAGCAGCATTTCCTCTTTGAATGGCCAGACCAATTTTTTGGTAAAGAAAATGATTGGAACGGGGATCACCCGTAATTCCAATCAATTTCTTTCCCAAATGGTCTAACCATTTTTTAGATTCGACGCTCCAAGCACCCATGGTTTCCACACCCTTACAATTATTAACACTGCGATCTAATTAGTTCTATTCTGACCATTTGATTCTCTTCGGTTTTAACCTCCATTCGCTGGAAATCGTACCATCTATCCACATTAACCTCACTCAGCCTGGGTAGGACCGGGCATACCAGTCTCACGTGTATAGAAGGAACAGAATTTTCTTCGAAAAGTCTGCCCCAACCGGCGATCGAACTCGCGATCTCTGGACTACGGGCAGTAGTCTCAACCGTCACGCCACGGAGGCTGGCTATACCCGGGGTACCCTGAATCTCTACATAATTATCCTTGATTGTGTTCATGGTTCCATATAGGAGGAAAGAAGTAGAATTGTACTCACCTATTAACAGGATGCACGCCATGGGAAATCTGGCTGGGAGAGCAGGCATTGACATATTTAATTGTAATCTGACGAACATCAAACATCTGTTTGATTGTGATTGAATGAATGTGTTGTAAAACTTGTAAATATTAATATGAATTAATGAAGTGCATGCGAATGAATGATCTTTTTTTTATCTCTATCTAGACATGAGCATTAGCTTTAGACATTTTTTATATTATTATTTTTGTTTATAATTAGTTATTTTATATTTTCTTATGTATTATTGTATTTGTATTTATGTAATATTGTATATTGGGTTAGAAGCCCGTGAATAAAATAAATTAAATTGTTCCCCAGGGCCCCCCACCAAGTGATCCTGAACCCCCACTTGAAGACCATCATCTCCTCGCTCCAGTCCCCCGACTACAGAGCCTCGAAGAATCTGCCGGAACCCCAGGAGTTCAAGACCACCCCTGTGGTCCCCCGCGCCAGCTACGTCTCACTTAACAGTCGCTTCTCCGCCTTTGTGTCCACCGGGAACTGAGAGAACGGAAAGGAAAACCAAAGGGAATTTTTTTTTTACGTTTCCCACTTGTCTGATTTTCTGATTGAGAAGAAGTGAAGTTTCCCACTTGTCTGATTTTCTGATTGAGAAGAAGTGAAGTTTCCCACTTGTCTGATTTTCGGTGTTTTGATTGAGAAGCGAATGAAAAGGTCAAAAGTTCCTGGAAAGAAATTAAAGATGATTTTTTTGTCTGCTTTTCGGTGTTTTGATTGAGAAGCGAATGAAAAGGTCGAAAGTTCCTGGAAAGAAATTAAAGATGATTTTTTTGTCTGCTTTTCGGTGTTTTGATTGAGAAGTGAATGAAAAGGTCAAAAGTTCCTGGAAAGAAATTAAAGATGATTTTTTTCCATTTTTTTTTTTTTTTACCAAAATTTGTTGAAATATTAGGTATCTATGACATAATCCAGTTGCCAAGAATTTTAGAATTTCTTAGATTTTTTTTTTTTTTTTGAATACTAGGTACTTGCTCTTTGGTATTTGTGTTAAGTAGACACCATGAAAAGGATGAAACTATGTTGGATATTTTGAGAGAATAAATTTGTTTGGAGTATGAATTATATGCAGTGAAGGTCACTATCACTTAACAGCTGATATAAATGCGATGTGATTGGTTGAAATTCCCACCAGAGGGCGTGTTAAGGGATAGTGTAGGATTCGTTAATCTAATCCTGTTTCACAATGTGGTCCTAAGAGCCACATTAAGAAACAGGATTCAAGTTAAGCTAAGCTGGACACGTCCTCAAGTTGGAGTTTCAGCCAATCACAGCGTACTATAGCTCGTGTTAAGGGATAGTGTCCACTTGATGAAATCTAATCCTGATTTATAATTCGGCCCTAAGTTCTTGATTTTACTATTACTTAATTATATTGGTGCTAGACCGTTTTATGGTCTGATAACTTTCTCCATCAGTTGAAAAAATGTTAATAAAAGTTTTTTTTTACTATGACGTTATTTGTTGGCTATGAAAATTATTTTACCTGTAAATTCTTGAACTAAATGTCCAAGCACTGAAAGTATTTTTTTGTATTATATTTTTGACAACATTTTTGGTTAAATACTCTGAATCTTGTTTTGAAAGGTTGACATTATTTTTGTCTCAGAAACTTATTGAACAGGAATTTATTATTTTTTCCGGAGGTTGGTGGTTAATTTTGTTGTTGTTTTTTATGAGGTATTATTAACTAACATGACTGTGTTAGGTACTTTCTGTTATTGATAGAAAAACAAGGTCGAATTTGGTAGCAAAAAAAGTGGCATTTTGTTGAGTTTTTGATTCTCAGTGACTGATGTAAGTTTTTTTTAGCAATTCAGATGAAGATATTTTTTCTACAAAAGGCTTAAATACTAATGTTGGCTTTTTAGTTATAGATTTTGTCTTCGTTGATGCTTCCAAAAAAATGATAGATTTCAACTTTCTTTTGATTGCATAATTTAGGGCTGGATACAAACTAATTTACAGTACACTTAAGAAAAAAAATATATAAAATAGACCCCCATATTTTTCCCACATTTTCTTTTCGCTCTTCCCATGAAATTGGTTATTATTATTAGTAATGCGGCGGTAAATTTATTATTATATTCTTATGAAACAGAATTTGTATATATATTTATCTGGTTAGATCTTCTATTTTTAAGCTAAGTCGTTGTCCTTTGATTCACCAATCGGAATAAATTCGTTGATTTGATTCACAAATTCATCCAATTAGATTGTTTCAGATTAATTATTGCCTCAAATAAGACCCTCCCTTGTTCTAAAAAGCAGCTCTCACTCTCATAATCACCAAATCTCCCTCTCAACTATCACACAGCGCACTCTGATTGGTTCATTTGAACGCAAAAACCAATCAGAGTGCAAAAATCATTGGAAGAGATTTTTTATTGACTAAACTACATGATATGTTTGGATGAAATAATATATTCTCTAATCAGAATGCGTTGTGTGGCGCGGTTGAAACGGAGATTCGGGGATTTTGAGAGTGGAGAGTGTTTCTGGAAAAGGCGAAAGATCTCATGCTTTTCCAAGCATTTGCACTTAGGCAATAAAGTTTGGTTTATTCAACACTAAATTTAATACGTCTCATTCCTTGCATGTTCTACTCTTTTTTATCACCAAAGATAATGTAGCACAGAAATGTTTGACGCCTCATATTATGTATGGGGTATAGGTTTTTTTTTTTTTTTTTTTTTTTTTTTTTTTTGGCATTGGTTATTTTCCTTAACATGGGAATTTGCCATAGAGCCAATGTATGGAAAAGGTAGATGGAATGAAGTATAGGTGAATCAACTACGCTAGGTACCATAGTACTGCAGTCGAACCTAGATATAAGAGAACTCAAGGGCAGCCAGCGTCGATGGCGCGTTGAATGCACCGGTTCTCGTTGGATCACCGAAGTTAAGCAACGTCCAGCGTGGTGAAGACTTCGTGATGCTGGCATTCCGGCCCAACCCAGGCTGGGTGAGGTTAATGTGGGTAGCAGGTTTGTGAGTTTCCTGCGAATGGAGGGTAACACCTCCGTCGTGATATGACCAATGCAGTTGAAAGCGACGTTAAACCAAAAAAAAAAAAAAAAAAGAACTCAAGGGACGGGAATATATTTTCTTTTGTTATCCAGGTTTCTCTTATAAAGGTGTTATTATCCCTTACAGAGAGGTAAATTTGAACTGGAACCGGTTCTCTTATATACAGATTTGACCTATGTATATAAAACTGGATAAGTTCATAGATATCCAAAAATCTTCATTAAATACACAATAAAAAATTGTTTTAAAAAAAATCTTCATTATTATATGATAATAATAATAATGTATAAAAAGATAAATAATTACGTATAGAGATTTACCTAATTTTCCAATTCGTCAAAAACATCAAATTTTGAGTACAAACTAGCGTTTATGTATATCTGCATTAAAAAGAATTCTTCATTATAATTTCGATCTTTCTTTTTTTACTTTCCTGTAAAATATTTACATATAATCCATGCAGTCCAAGTTGAGAAGGTCCCGGGTTCGAACCCCTGTCCTGACAAAATTTGCATTCATAATGTGGTTGCAGTTGTTAACTCAGCATTTAAAATGGGAAGTATGTGTCACTTCTCACTCTCACTCATCCGAGGTAAGCTACAACATAGACCACAAGCGTTTACAGTAGCTGCTGTTTCATTGTTACTAAAAAAAGTCTAATAAACACTCATCTTAAAATGTAAAAAACAAAAACTTTCAATGTGTGTGTATAGCCGACCTCCGTGGCTCAGTGGTTAAGAGCATTGGTTGCTGACCCGGAGGTTGCGGGTTCGAATCCCGGCCGGAGCGGAAATTTCTGAACGAAATTTTCCGTTTCTGGAATGGCATGAATGTAAAAGTAAAGTGCCCTGATGTAATGCGAAAGCGGTTCCGGGGCACACTTACCTTAAAAAAAAAAATGTCACTCTCCTGCCTTCATTTGTAAACAAACTGCTTCTTGGTCATCTGAACTTGTACTTAATGGACTGTATCCGCCATTTATTTTCTTACCAAACCTAATATTAAGGAGATAGAATTAGAAGTGTAATATTTTTTTGTAAATACAGAACATTTATTTGGTTACCCATGTTTCATAAACAATGTCTTATAATTATTTTTATCAAACAACACAATACTGTAGTCCATCTCCGAGTTCGAATCCAGAAGTTTCTAACAAAATAAAGACAAGTGAGGCACAATTCAGGCTGGGTGAGGTTAAAGTGGGTGTCTGTAGCGCGCTAAGTTTCTGCAAGAGGAAAATGAAAACCTGGCCTCGAGTGATTTGTGCTGTCGGAAGTGAAAGATAATTATGTCAAGAAGAAGGAAAATACAGAAATCAGGGACCTGTAGCCTGTAGCCCGTTCTAGAAACTCTCTCCACTCTCATTATCTGTCTGCCCCGGTAGCTCAGTGGTACAGGCGGCACTCTGTGAATCCAGAGACTTCAAAGGTCGTGGGTTCGAAACCCAGCCGGGACATGACAAGTTATCCTCTCCCATTTGGGATTTTAACCACATAATAAAGTGTCTTGGGCTTACTGCTGAAATAATGGGACTTTAAGAGTCCTAATCGGCAGTATAAATAAGGCGGTATTATTATCTCCCTCTGAGCTGTATCTTTGAGGCTGAGGGGATCCAGATACCTCCCAAGAAGTTATTGGATCAATCGAAGATGGAGCAGGAGTACATTTTAAACTATTGTTACATGTTTTATTTTTGTTTAAAAATAAAAAAGTAGTTGCAATAATATTATTATCTAATCTCCCTTTCAACTGTCACACAACGCACTCTGATTGGTTACTTTCAACGCAATGACCAATCAGAGTGCGTTGTGTGACGGCTGAAACGGAGATTAGGGGATTTTAAGATTGGAGAGTGTTTCTGGAATGGGCTACTAATTTTCTTTTTCTTCTGTTAGTCGCTTAAATACCACTAATGAGCCGAGTCGTTCGCACCGATTCCTCAATGAACTGTATCAAGTTAATCAGATCAAGCATTACAATAAACTGTTACCTCCATGTACACACTGTCGTTGTCCGCAACTAAGAAATTCACGGAACTAACCACCAGATAAATACATATTGGTTAAATTCCTAATAGAAGAAGAAAAAAAATACAGATATCTAATAGTGAAGATGTCATCACGTCCATAATTCCTACTCGTACGTCATATATCCCGAGGCAACTTGCCTTATACGCAACCAAATACAGGGATGTGTACTCTGTGGGAAATAAACAAACTTCTCTTACCGGGTGACTGAATTCTTCTTTCTTGTACAATACAATACTCTGTTTATGATTTACAAAAACCTACAATACTTTTCGTCTTCAAGATCAGAGGTGCCCAACCTTTACAGAAGAAGATCTACTATAAAATCTCAGATAATCAACGCGATCGACCCAAAATCACTAAGCGGTCGATCGCGATCGACTCATCGGGCAGCCCTGTTCTAGAATTTCCCAAAATAAAAAATAACCGTAAGCAATTAAAAAATTGGCTTTAACGTCGCTTTCAACTAAATGGTCATACCCTGACGGGGCGTATTACCCTCCATTCACAGGAAACTCACAAACCTGATACCCACATGAACCTCACCTAACCTGGTTTATTGACACGGAGGTTGCGGGTTCAAATGCCGGCCGGAGCGGAAAATTCTGACCGAGTTTTTATGTTTCCGGAATGGCACGGGCGTAAAAGTAAAGTGCCCTGAAGTCATGCGAAAGAGGTTTCGGAGCACAATTATCTTTGATTAATTTGATTTTTTTAATGACGAGCTTTATAAATAAGATTACCACAAGGATAAGCCTCTGGACTACAGTGCGCTGTGATTGGTTGAAACTCCGATTTGATGGAAGATGTGACATTTTTTCATCCTATTTTGTTATTCGCTCCAAAGAAAGCTAGTTGGGCAATCCCTTATTTATACCGCCCGATCAGGACTATTTAGTCCCAATATTCCAGCAGTAAGCTTAAGACGCATTATTAAGTGGTTAAAAATGTAAAAATTCCAAAATGGACTATAACTTGTCATATCCAGTCTGGGGTTTCGAACCCGCGACCTCTGGATTCACAGAATACCGCCTTTACCACTGAGCTACTCGTACGGAACTGACTATCATTTTAGAATTTAGAATCCTATTTCCATCCATCCT